>JAJJHQ010008764.1:600000-948703 GCA_021223825.1 Drosophila ironensis | reverse complement strand
GTTGCTCCGCACCAACAACAATTTAACTGCGGGAAAGGAATTTAAAATACCGCAAGTACCGTAACCAAACAGCTGTCAAAGTGCGCGGGCCCTGGAAGACAGGGTCGTTCGTCAGCAAAACAGCTGGTCGCAAGCCCAGAGTTGCATTTCCCATGCCGTTACATTTACCACAAATCAAATTTAAAAATGTCACATCCTCAGCATAATTGAAACACATAATATGCCAAGAAAACAATTTTTTTTTAATAACGAAGACCCTACCCAAAGAAACTGTGTAGAATAATATTATATCTAAAATTAAGTCTTTACCATCTTATTTAAAAAAAAAAAAAACAATGAGCCTAAGGCCAAAAAAGTCAGTGCTTAGAAAATATATTATTTTTTCAGTGCTCATACGCCGTTTATTTGAAGGCATAATAATATCATATTGGGTTAGCCAGGATGGATTAGTACCGTACCGACCTGCGATCAAAGATGTTGGAGGTTCGTTGCGGAGCATAATATGAGCCTGTTTCTGATTCGTCGGATGTGGAAATATCATAAGAGCTCTTCACGTTCTGCGCGCTGATAACCCGGAACCAGGCGAATCTGTTCATAAACACCTCTGTCTCAGGAGTGATGAAGTACAGTCTTAACGGTCGATTATTTCCCATCGGATCGGTCTTCGCCTGGTCACGCGAGTACATCAAATCCAGCGCGAAAGTGCAGTGCAGGAGGTATACGGCAGCGGCGTAGAGAGAAATGAGCGCGTTGTCCCGGTAACACTCATAGAGCGTGGGCCACTGAGAAGTCTGGAATATATCCAAAGTGGTTATGTTCATTTGCGCGAACACAGTCAGTATATGCAGGAAACCAAGTAGGCCGGCGGTTGCAGCTTCGTGCTTAATGATTGGCCTTTCCGCGTAGAAAACACCAATCAAAGACATAGTAAGGATGATCACAGAGCCGCCATAGGTGCCGAACAGGAGAAAGATATGCGGGACGTCTGCCTTCTTGGAGCATTGGTTGTGTTTGATACAGCACCCAAGGCTCAGGAATAGCTCCACCAATTTCAGCAGGAGCCACACCGCTCTCTTTGAGCGTTGTCCCATTGCTCTCTCAAATTATGTGTTGAAACTCCAAGATAGAGGTTGGAAATTTCTGTTTTATAGACAGATAGATACAATATATACCAGGTTCCTACAACTAAATGATCTTATGAAAAAATCTATAAATATGTTGGGTTACACATTAACTAACACATATTTTAATGACAGACAATAATCAATGGCGAATTGACCGCATCGCCGCACTTCTTTCACTTCCTCCAATATTGGGTGAACCGATGGATCTGCTCTACAAGCGCTGGCATTACCGCCGTGATGGACACGTCCAGCAGACTTTGCAAATGCTGAACGGCCTCCTCGTCGGTCAGACCGAGTTGCAGGTTCTCCTCCACCTTCTTGACCGCCTTGTCCGGTTCGAGGGCAATGTCCGGCACTGTCGCATCTACCATCAGCGAGAACAGGTTGAGCATGACGTTGGCGTGTCGGCGTAAATGCAAATACGCCGTGTAGCACTGCTTCCGGAACTCGTGGTGGTGCTCCGAGCTAATGCCGCCCATGGCCTCAACCATCTCTTTGCTGAGCTTCATAGGCGGCGGCATGGGCTTGGGATCGCGGCCTAGTATATACCCGAAATCGATGTGGAAAAGCTTGCCATTGGTGGTCAGCAGCAGATTATCCAGATGCCGATCTCCCACGCCTAAAAACGAATCGGTTAAGCAAGGAGGAGCGAGTAAGCGAATCAACCTTTCTCACCCAACAAATAGGTGATCACACAGTAGCCTGCACAGCTCTTGATATACGTGTCCATGACCTCAGCGGAGATGCCATACGGGCCGTTGTCGCAGGGATGATGTTTCCGGAAAAAGTTGTGGATGTTTCCTTCGCGTGCCAGCACCTCAGCCACCGTGCAGGAGTCGATGTACTGCAGGAAGCCATGCTTGGGACTGGTGGCCAGCACCTTGTACGGCGTGAGCTTGAGGTCAAGGTTTTCCCTTCGCAACAACTTGTCCATCAGCGTGATCATCTGCAGTATAAGCTGATCCTGGCGCAGATCGTCGCCGTGCTTGAATATAGCCACGTACTCGTGTTGGGCAATGGTCGTGACAAAAGTGAGCCTACAAACGAAATATTATGCATTGATTCTGCAGGCTGGATTGCTAAATTTCTGGACTCACTTGGCCGGCATGAGAGCACTCTTGAAGAGCGACGTGCGCATGGGCACAATCTTTGTGATGTATATCTCAGGATCCAGCGGAAAGGGAATTGGCTCAAAGTTAGTAAAGTTCACCTTGAAGCTGTCCTGCTCGGCAAGCAGTTTCTGGAACTTTTCGGTCTTCTTGTTGCGGTTGCCTGGCTCCTTGGCCACGATTTTCACCAGCTTGACCAGCTCGTCGATGAAGCGTCGCTGCTTGCGAAGATTGTAAAAGATGCCGCGAAGGTTAAAGTTGCCTGGAAAACTAGAGCTCAGTATTTGCATTCATTATTGATGCTTATCTCAATACACACCGTTCTCCAGGACCTTCTGGAACATGTTGAGCACCATTTTGTACATATCGTGGGCTCGCTCGTCCTGCTTCCTTACTGACTCCGTCTCCTCCACCTCAATGGACAAGTACCAGTAAAAGTAGTTGGCCAGCGTGGCGTTTGTGCAAGCGCGCTGGATGAGGAATGTGCAGAGATTAGCCGGCACGCTGCCGAAGCTAATGCCTTCGGCCAGCATCAGAGCATTGGAGTTGGAGTCGCAGGGCAAGCTGCTGCCTCCGGGAGTGCCGGGAGCCGAGGGCCCAGCTCCCATCACGGATCCCTGACCGCCACTGCCGCCGGCCGAGCCGGGGCTTAGGGACTTGTCGCCCTTGATGGCGGCCAAAACGCTGGCTGCGCGCTGATTGGCCGGAATCACAGAAGCGTGCATGCCGCTGCTGGCGACACTCAGATCCGAGAGGCTGCTCTGGTCCAGCAATGAGCCACCGTCGTCGGGGATGGACCGCACCACGTCCCGATCGGGGAATATGCAGCCGTGCAGCTGGTTGATGTGGCGCGGATCCTCGTACTTGAGGGCCTGAACCAGCTGGAGCAGGTAGAGCAGAAGATCCTCGTCGGGAGCTTGAGCCAACCGGCTGACCGCATACTTGCGCACCTGCGGATGCGTGAAGGTCGGACTCAGCAGCTCCAGCGCATCCTCCACGTCCATGGGCGCCCAGTTGGCCAGCATCCACAGGGCCTGGGTGACCTCGTCTTCCAGCTTCCAGTTGATGCACTTGAGGAACTTGGTCAGCGCCTTTTTGTGGGAGGACAGATAGAAGCGGAACTTCCACACCAGGTCCTGCTCCTCGCTGCTCAGCACGTAAGTGGGCGGATACCGGTACACAATGGTGTGCAGCTGGTCGCGAATGCTGTAGCGAAACACCAAGGCAAAGTCAGGAGGGATATTCGATCTGGTTACAAAGCAAGCTCATTACCTAGCCGTGGGTTTGGCGTCCCTGTCAGATATACCAGAACGCTCCGAACGCGCCAGACGATGATGCTTTCGCTCCACCAAGTTTTCCTGACAAATTTATTTGAATTTGTGGTTTAACATTCCTGCGGTGGCGCGACATCAACTCACCATTTGAATCTCCGAGTCGGGCACGGAGACCAATTTGGGCTTGGCCGGCAGCTTGTACTTGACATCACCCTCCGGCTCGAAGTAGACAACCGCATACTGAAGCACACAGAATATGAATCTGAGATCCCTAAGAGACCTGCCCACCTCTACTCACATTGTAGGCATCGTCCACGACAATGGCGGGGAACTCGATCATGAGGAACATGTAGTCGGACATTCGCTTTTCGCGCTCGTTGATCACCTCGATTTCCCGGAACGTCAACCGGTCCAGCCAGTCCACCTTCTGGATCTGTCCGTTGCGATGCTTTTTGGCCAGCTTGCCGAGCCGCTGCATCTGCGACTTGGAGGACTCCTTACCCTTGCCGGGCGTCTTGCTCGGGTAGCCGCCGTCGCCCTCGACCCCCAGCCAGACCCTCAGGTCGTACATTCCCTGGCGGAACATGCCGTCCTTGCCGAACACAGAGATGGCCGTGCCCCCGATGACAGTGGTTTGGCCGGCCCCCGAGCAGTCCAGGATGGTGAGCACGAGCATGGCGCTGCGCGGCAGGTCGGAGAACTGCAGGGGCAGCGTCACCCACTCGTTCCAGCTCCATCGCTTCCCGAAGGCCTTGTACGCGCTCGTCACTGGCAGGCAGTAGGGCCTGCCCTGGTTGAAGACCTGCAGGCGCACCTGGAACGACGGGTGCTCCTCGGAGTACAGGCCGGAGAAGCGCAGAATGGGGTCCTCTAGCAGCTTTTCATAGTCCGGCTGTCGCTTCTTTCCCTCGAGCGTTCCACTAAACGGGAAAACTCAAGTCAACATTCGGATGCAAACTTTGGGGGTTCCCCTTGAGCAGCCACTCACACTTTGATCTGGACGCGTTCGTGGAGCGAGGAGCTGTGTATGTAGCGGAAGTGGTCGTCGGGCTGGTCCATTTGCCCTGTCGATTCCTCAGTTTTGCATTTATTTATGCGTAATTTTCACAGATTGCAGCCCAGAGGTGGCACTATCTGCGCTCCGCAATGTTATTGTCCCGCAGAGCGATAGTTGATCCGATGAATCTCTCTGCAGTCATATGTTTACGCAGCACGGCGAATTCGGAACAGCGTGCTGCCCAGCTGTTTGAAGCCGCTTTGAGAGTACTTTTTAAATTCCAATCGCACGCTTGTTTATCCCGAAATTGCCCACCGAAATGACTGCGAATGCCTCCATTGAGTTGGCCCTGGACCGGGTGGACTGGCGGGACCTGGCGGCGCATCCGGAGCACCTGCCGCGCGTCTACACGCCCGGGGAGGTGCTGATGCCGGAGGCGGGCTTCATGCGCGGCCACGGCACCTTCGTGGAGGACGAGAACATCAAGGCCTCGGTGGCCGGCGTGATCGAGAAGGTGAACAAGCTGATCTCCGTGCGCCCGCTGAAGAGCCGCTACGTGGGCGAGATCGGGGACGTGGTGGTGGCCCGCGTCATTGAGGTCCAACAGAAGCGCTGGCGCGTGGACACGAACTCTCGCCTGGACTCCGTTCTGCTGCTCTCCTCGGTCAATCTGCCGGGCGGGGAGCTGAGGCGGCGCTCGGCGGAGGATGAGCAGATGATGAGGCGCTACTTGGACGAGGGCGATCTCATCTCCGCCGAAGTGCAGGTGGGTCAATATACATAGGTACAATATTTGATTTCAATTTGTCAACAAATGCCAAATTGCTCTGCCCCGTAGAACATCTTCGAGGAGGGCACCCTGTCGCTGTACACGCGGAGTTTAAAGTACGGCAAACTGTCCCAGGGCCTGCTGGTCAAGGTCTTCCCCGCGCTCGTCAAGCGCCGCAAGATGCACTTCCACAACCTGCCCTGCGGCGCCTCCGTGATCCTGGGCAACAATGGGTACATCTGGATAGCGCCCACCAAGGCCCAGGAGCAGGAGGGCGGCGAGGGCGGATTCGCGCAGAACCTGAACGAGCCGGTGCCGCGCCCCGACCGCGAGGTGATCGCCCGGCTGCGCAACTGCATCCTGGCGCTGGCCAAGTGCAAGCTGATGATCTACGACACCAGCATCCAGTACGCCTACGAGGAGTCCATGAAGTACGAGGCCCACGAGCTGCTGAAGCAAAACGCCATCTACGACGTTGGCAAGCAGACACAGGCGCGGTTGCGCGACGCCGATGAGTAGAAATTAAGTGATGATCAAAATAAATTTAGCACTTAAAAACCCGGAGAGCGCATCCATTTTGATTTCGAAATTTCAGTTGTGACAACACCCCTAACGTTCCGCTGGGTGGCAACGCCATGGGCGATGCCTGGCGTTGCCGGACTTTGTAGACGGTTCATCAAAAAATAAAAGACGCCGTGTTGATTGTTTTCTCAGCTTTTTAATCTGTGCTCGCGTTCGTCCGGAAACAATAGGGATCCAAGAGCTCCGATAGCGCCTTTCCATTCGCTGCGATGTCTGACATAGCTGGTACGCGCGAGGCGGCGCTGGCCGAAAAGAAAATCTGTCGCTTTTGTCTCTCCGAGCAGAAGCTGGCCTCGATTTTCGCCGAAAATACACGCGTAAAAACAACCGCCAACCTGCCGCTGCAGATCATGGCGATTACGGCGATCGAGGTGAGTGCGGGGATAAAGGGTTCCGGGTCGCACTAACTGCCGAATCACAGAACTTGGCTAAGAAAACTAACTCGGGTTGTCTGTGGTTTCTGCCCCGACTGCGCGTTGTCGTCTTGGCTAAGTCGTTCACCCTTTTCCTTGTTGCCTCCCAAGGCCATGCCAGCCCCCATATAGGGCCTTTAATTGCTTCCCCCATAAATGCGACCCATTGCTGTCCTTGCGGGCCATGACATTATAAAAAAAACCCATTTGAGCTATCGCCGTGACAACTGTACCAACCAACGCACACAGCCAAAGCAGCGCGGTCAGCTGTTCCAGTTTGACAACTGGCAGATGGCCCGAAAATTGGCGCCAAAATGGAAGGCATTTGAAAGAGTTTAGCTCTCGATTTCTTTCTTTTTGTTCATCAAATACATACATATATATAAATGTGATGAAATCCCCACTTAATAGCGCCTGAAAATTGGTTTCAAAATCGATGGCACTTGAAAGAGGTTGGCTTTCGTTTCTTAATTCATTTTATTTGTGATCAAATATATATAAATGTGTAAATCTCAACCTTATATTGCCTGAAGGCATTTGAAAGAGTTTAGCTCTCGATTTCTAATTTCTTTTTGTCTATCAAATATATATAAATGCGTATATATCTCCATTTTATATCGCCCAAAAGTGGAGCCGATATCGATGGCAGTTGAAAGAGCTTAGCCTTCGTTTCTAATTCATTTATTTGTGTATCAAATATATATTAATGTGTATAAATCTCCATTTTATATCTCATTTCAAAATTTGTGGTCTGCTGGGTGGCAAGAGAGCTTCTTTGCTTACAACTAGGGAAATGCTAAGGTTAAGTGGGAAACGAACTTCGTCAACCATAAGGCCGGGGGCGTTTGTCGGGGAAATGATTATGTATGTATATGCGCATGGGGTGAGGTCAATTGGCGCCGCCTATCCCTTGGGATGGACGCTCGCGTAAGGCTTAATCCTAGACTTGAAGTGAGTTGGAATCCAAAGTGAATATGATTGCGTGGGAATTTCATTTGTTTGTTTGAGAGAGAGAACGAGATCTTCGTTTAGCCGGCCTTGTTGCCGTTGGGCTTGTCGCTGAAGCGCAGTATGCGCGTTAGCATGGAGGTGAGGCACGGTATCTGCTTCTGGCGATCCATGATGGGGGTGTCGGGCACGTTCGACTCGAAGTCTATGGCAACGCGCTGGTTGACGAAAGTGAGCAGGGTGAGCAAGTCGTACTTTTTGCCGTTTGTGTTGAGCTCCCGGATCAGCGACTGCATGTACCACGAGCCGTTGTTGATGTTGCGCCACGAGAAGTAGCCTGGAGGGAAAATCGCATAAGTGATTTGTTAAGTGAGATTTGAGTCGGGCAACGCACCTGGAATGGTGGAGTAGGAGAAGAGAAAGTCCGCGTGTATGGGGATCTTGTAGCTCATCGAGGACTCGCCATCAGTCTCGGTTGTGCTCTTCTCCAGGCTAATGCCGCCGTCCAAGCGGTCGCCCTGGCAGGCCTGGATGAAGAACAGCTTCGGCTTGCCGGCCAGGGTGGGGCAGAAGGTGGCCGTGAAGTAGTGCCAGATGTTGTCCAGCTTGTACTGCACATCCTTGGCGTAGAGGTAGCCGTGCTCGCCGTGCGACAGAATGGCCACCGCCAGGCAGTCGTTGTCCGTGTGATCCTGCGTGGCGGCCTTCTCCACGTACTTGAGGATGTCGCGCAACTTGCAGTCCTTGTGCACGGACACATCGAAGCCCAGGCCCTCCAAGGCCTTTTTCAGCTCCTGCGAGTCCACATTGGTGCCGGAGCGGTTCTTGAGCGAGGGTATGTCGAAGAACTCGTGGTTGAAGATCAGGGCCAGCCCTCGGTTCTTGTGCTTCATATTGTACTCGGCTGCATACCGCTCCACGGGCATTCGGGCCACCAGTTTGTGCGCCGCAACGGGCGAAGCACTGCGGCGGAGAATTAATTATACATATATGTAAGTCTTTTTATGGCCGATAGTGTTTCCTGCTAAAACTGGAGGCGATAAGATTTGATATGCTCCCAAACTGCCTGGCGTCCTAATTGTATAATGGGCTTTGTTTGATTAGATACCTGGCTCTGCGGAGGGTTTTCTATTGGTGATTCCCTTATACGTATTAAAACTGTTTTATAATTTGTTATAAATGCGAAACCGATAAGGAAAGTGAATCAGCTCAGAATCATTGTACTTCTTAGGTGGCCTTTCTGGTTCTATACTTTTAAGAAGCATTTTGTTAGAGGCTTTTATTAATGCAAAACTGATAAGGAAAGTGAATCAACTCTTTAGGCTCTTTAAGTGGCCTTTCTGGGTCAACACTGTTTTTCAAGAAGCATTTAGGAAACAATTTTTATAATTTTTGCTATAGATGCGAAACCGATAAGGAAAGTGAGTCAAGTTAAATATTAATACTTTTTAGGTGGTTCCACTGGTTCTATCCTTTATTTTTTAAGAATTATTTGGATGGGTAAACCAGAGTGGCTGTGTCAATCTGCAGGTTATATTCCGAGAAAGTTGTATTTTCAATTTAAACTTCGGGGGATCTACATATATTCTAGGCTAGTTACTTTTTTCTTGGGTTGGTAGGACTGTTACCGACCTCTATCCCGAATTTCATGTCAATGTAGTTATTGGTAATATATTTATGATTGTTTTTCCCATACAACCAAGAGTGCATTTGGCGATTTTTCAATTGCGCAGAGAAGAACCATCAAATTTTGTTTGCAGAAGGAAATTTTACGCTTATCAACTAATTTGGAAGGTCTCAGGCACCAAGGTGGCGCGGGGATTTCCGGATTTGTGAATCACTAAAAAATTTCCCCAGGGAGCCCAAAAAAAGGAGTTTGCATTTGCGAGACAAAAAAAAACAACAACTTGCATTGATAACACGGCGCACCAACACAAGTGCATCGAGTCTCAAAAGAGAGGACCAGAAGCAGACACCGAGGAGAGAGAGAGTGGTGGCGCACATGCACCGGGACTTACCTCGCTCCTGTTGCAGCTGCACCCCCTGGGCAGCCCTTGGCATCGGTATTATCAGCAGCAATGAGGCTGCCGCGTTTTCCCGCTCCGTTCGGGCTGAGAACCGTAAAGTTTCTGGTTATGCACTCGTCCGTCATTTTGCCCTGCAGTCCCTCTTTTCCTTCTTCGCCTCCTCCTTCCCGTCGCTCGGCTCTTCTTGTTTTGATTGTTTGCGTTTCTCCTTGTGCGCGCTGCCGCCCGCCTTTTGCTGTGCGCCTTTTGTTCTCCGTCTGCCTTTGCCTTCGCCTCAGTTTCAGTTCCAGTTTCAGTTTCTGTTCTGTTCTGTTTCTTCTCCGCCTGTTGTTGCGCCCTTTTATCTATCTATTGTTCTTGGCCCCGCGAGTTGCACAAGCTTCGCAGTTAGCTGCCCGCAGCACAGCAGTTTTCCGTTTTTTGGTTCAGTGGAAAGTCGTGCGCGCGCTAACGAATTGCCCGAATGTCCTTTTATGGCTGAGCCGTGTTTTACCGATCAATTAGCGGAGGTTGAGCGTGAGCAAAACAAACTATGCGGTTCCGGTATGGCCAGGTGCTACAGGTTAAATAGAAGCGGCCAAACGCGTCAATCGTTTTCGGGAGCTGGTCACACTGAGCACGCTGTGGTGGGTTCGGGTCTTTGCTAGAGTGGTTGGAATGCTTAACTATTTTAGATCATGCTTCACAAACTCTCCATGCATGAGCTTCGTGTGTCCAGGGAAGGATTATGGCGGAAGTCTACTTTGGAAGTAAAAAGAACTTTATTGGTTTAAAAAATAATTTGAAGTTGGAATAAATTTCAATAGGGGTTATAGCGGGTCAATTTTTTTTTAAATTATAAATCTACCCTTAACCAAAATTTTAAATGCGTTTTTCTCGAAACTGTTTTTCAAACCACGATATCTCCACTTCTGAATCTGAAATGAATTAACTGAAATTGTAACCACATAATCTCTAGAGCAGTGTCTCTAGTTTTTGAATTATTATATATATAAAAAATATCTCAAACACATTTTTTTCGACCCCTAAATTTGTAAACGAAAAATCCTGCCTTGGTGTTTCCCGATCACTCAGACCTAACATTTCAAATACACCGTATATTAATATTTTTATGATCTCTTCGCTTGTAATACTATGCAAACCGACTGTTTACAATCTAATCTTTACATCGGTTCACAATAGACTTTCTCTTTGCACAAAATCGAGAGTAGGATGGTTAAAATTTTGATTTCTTGAATTTCTTCATATGTTAACTATGGGGAGGCGACTGTTGAATTGGAATGAACGGGATTTGATAGTTGATTTGGCAGCAGCGATTGAAGTTTACCCGCCACTCTTCAACTCATTTCGAATAAATATTCCCCGATTTACACCCACAGGTAGGCAGCGGCGACGGAATGCCGGGATACATCTGCCTGGATTGCCGCCTCCTGTTCGAGCACTGCTACCGCTTCAAGCAGATGTGCAAGCGGGCGGAGACGCTGCTGCGGCAGTACCCCCTCACCGGGACCTGGCCAGCCCCGCTGGACAAGCCGCGGGCTCCCATGATCTCCGGCCAAGCGTC
The DNA here is from genome assembly GCA_021223825.1 of Drosophila ironensis. Classification (NCBI taxonomy): domain Eukaryota; kingdom Metazoa; phylum Arthropoda; class Insecta; order Diptera; family Drosophilidae; genus Drosophila; species Drosophila ironensis. The sequence continues at coordinate 937,896 of JAJJHQ010008764.1, read as the reverse complement.
GGCAGCAGCGGCTGCCAAACGGGATGCGCCCGCACCCGCACCCGCACCGGCACCAATCGTCGTGGAGGTGCAACCGAAGAAGCTGCTCAACACGATGGTCAAGTCAAACCAGGTGATCATCGAGACCGTGGAGATTCTAGAGACGAGTTTGCTGAACAAGCGGAAGGCGCCGATGGCGAGCAGCACGCCGATGGCGGAGCGATCGCAGGCCTATCAGCTGAAGGTGGATACCAACCAGGAACTGTCAATGGACGATGTGCACAGCATGCTGGAGGACATGGCCAACGAGCTGGACGAGATGGAGCCGCTGCAAGCCGAGCCCACGCCGCAGGCGTCGCCAAACAAGCCCAAGGTGTTGAACAAGTCCTCGATCAGGATCCTCAACAAGGGGCCCGCCGCGACGCTGGAACCGCGCATTGCCACACCGCAAATCACGCGGGACGAGAGCGGCAACGTGGCCGTCGTCACGGAGATACTGGACCCCAGCCATACGGCGGCTCCGGATGACCTGGTGAAGAACGCCGAGCAGGTGCCCACGAATGTATTCCCCTGTCCGGACTGCGAGCGATCCTTTCCGCTGCAGCAGCTGCTCGACATTCATCGCGTGAACCACACACGCAAGCGAAGCTTCCAGTGCCCCGAGTGCTACAAGAGCTTCTTCTCCAAGTACGACCTGGCCAAGCACAACTTCATCCACACCGGCGAGAAGCCCTTCAAGTGCAGCGTCTGCGAGAAGGCCTTCACCCGCAAGGCCTTGCTGCACCGGCACGAGCGCAGCCACACGGACATACCAAAGTTCATTTGCGTCTACTGCGAGCGGCCCTTCATCTCGCGCGAGGAGATGGAGAAGCACGCCGAGCGGCACACCAAGAAACGCCCGTTTTCGTGCGGTGTCTGCGGCAAGGCGTTTGCCTTCAAGCAGGGCTTGGAACGCCACGAGGTTTGTGGGCACTCTCTTTTCCACTCCGGTGCCATTTCTAATGTATTTCCCCTCTTTCCCGCAGGTGGTTCACCAGTCGAACCTGCCCTTCCCCTGCCAGCACTGCCCCCGATCGTTCCCCACCTCCTGCAAGCTGGCCCGTCACCTGGTGGCCCACGCCGGCAAGCGGGTGTATCCCTGCAAGTACTGCCCCAAGTCGTATCTGCTGTCGCACCATCTGTCGCGACACATGCGGATGCACAAGCAGGCCACCGCCGACTCCTCGTTCGTCTGCAGCGACTGCCGAGAGACGTTCACCAGCTACGACAGCCTGCTGGACCACTCGACGATCCATGCCAGCATGTCGCTGAAGTGCCCGCTGTGCCGGGAGCCGATAGACGACATCGACGGCGTCGAGGTGCACATCCAACTGCACCGGGACAGCGAGCGGTTCGCCTGCGAGTTTTGCGACCACATCTTCCTGAGCCAGGCCAAGGCCCAGAAGCACATCGAGGACGACCATGTGGTGGACATGGTTCCGTACCAGAAGGAGGACGAGGGCGAGGAGGAAGGCGAAGACGCGGAGACAGAGCAGCTGGAGACGGCCGAGAGGGAGGCCCAGGAGTTCGAAGTGAAGGAGGAGCTCTTGGAGGAGTTTCTGGACGACGACGACGATCTAAACGATTCGGACTCCTCGTTCGTCCCTCCTCCGAAGCAGAGGAAGACGAGTCCAGCCAAGGGCAGGGCAGTGGAGGTGTCGGCGGGCGAGAAGCGCCAGACCCGCAGCCAGGACGTCAAGGTGGCCAAGCCAGCTGCCAAGAAGGAGGCAAAGGTCCCTGCGAAACAGGGCCGCTTTGTGGTGAAGAACGGCAAGTGGCAGAAGCCCACAAAGTAATATCGCTTATATACACTGTATCCTCGTTTTCTGCTCACATATTAAAGTGTAATCCTTTTCAAATCCCATTCTTGGTCGCTCCAATTGGGGGGGGGCATTGCGGCCGGAACTCATAATTTCTTTATTGAAGCGCCACCGGAGGGGTTCATGTTATTGTGTTGTGTGTATTTCCGCCTAAAGTTCAGTTTACATTAACGCTTACATACTGGACCACCCGCTTCGGAGGGCGGAATGCCGAGTACCCGACAACTGCTTCTGCCTAACCAACCATCAACGGAACTGGGGGCCTGGGGACCTAGTGCTCGTAGCCGTCGGGCAGGGGGTTGACGTGGGGGTTGTGGAACAGGCTCTTGTTGCCCTCGCCCCAGGGGAAGCGCTTCTCGCGGCGGCGCAGGTAGTCGTACTTGACGAACTCCTGGCGGGGCTTGTCGTGCTCCTCCTGGTGCTTCAGGTAGGCGTTCAGCATGCAGAGCCCCACGGCGGGGACGGCCACAAAGAAGGACAGACGCTTCCACACCTTGTAGCCACCTGGAAAGTGCGATGAGGACGAGGACGATTATGTGTTATGGGGCTCAAAATTACATAACCTTAACCCCACTAAATCGGGCCCTGCGCTTTTCGCAGGACACTCACCCGAGTGCTCGCCGGCCACGGCAGCAGTGCCGGACATGTTCCTGGCGGCGGTGGCGCCGATGTGGCGACGAATTGCGTGATTTAGAACAGCAGACATATTTTCAGTCGTATCTGGTCCGAATGAAAATTTGCTATTTTGACAAGTAAATAGCGATGGGACGGGTAATGGGTCGGCCTATCGACCTATCGAAGGGGCCGCGGCATGTTATCGATGATTTGGACGTCCCCTGAGTCTGAGTAGAGGGTAATACTCGCCGCCGGCATAGCAAGCGGTTGGCTGTCTGGTAACACTGCCGCACTCGACAACAACAACGTGTCGCGTAATTTTTTTTGCATTTTGTTGATACGAAAACGCGCATTAAAAAACGCATTGTAAATACTCGCTGCTGGCACGCACCTTTGCCCACACAAAAGTACAAAGCTTGCGCCAGGGAAACGCCTGCGAGCCGCGCGGACAACCATAATAATTGCGAGTGAAGTAGAAGTAGAAGCCGAGCCGAAACGCAGACCGAACGGAAAGTGAAAAGCTTATAAATTAAAGCGAAGGAAAGCAGTTGAAGTACAAACGGAGGCGCTTCGATCTGCTAGCAATTAAGTGCAAGGTTTGCGAGATCCTGATCCTCCCTGGAAAATACGACTTCCACCTGAACGCAACGGCCAAAAGTATTAGCGGGAAGAGAGCTAAGGGCCCACAGTGACCTCTCGCTACGATGGCTGCCAACAACTTGCGACAGATCCCGCTCACCTGCTCCGGGCACACGCGACCCGTGGTCCACTTGGACTTCAGCGACATCTGCGACAGCGGCTACTTTCTCATCTCGGCCTGCAAAGGTGAGAGAAGGCGAAACAGCGGGAAGGTGCGGGGAACTCTCATGCGAGACAACGTCCTCGCGGTCTATAAATAGCCAATGTCCGCCGTCGCACAGTGGGCATGGTCGTCGGAAAAGTCTTTAAAAATTCAGTAATTTCGTTCGCTTCACTTGGAGTGTTTGCTAAGCAATTTACGGGTTTGAAAGATTGAACGTGGGCAAAAACATACTCGTAACTGTGAGATGTTTGATGAGTCTGCACAAACGATTTTGTCGTCGAGTTTTTGTTTTGTATGCAAACGGGTGTGCAAACTTGGGGACTCTCTAGGGATATTTGAATTTTTATGCAACACTTCTAGAGGAGTATTCAAAAGAAACTGAAAAGCGGCATTAAGTTACAAACTCTTCCTGAGTTCTCTTTAATCTTTCAACCAAATTAGTATTACATCTCATTTTCATCTTTTCTTATTATCCCTAAAAAAGAAAAGTCAAAAGCCGCATTAATTTACAAACTCTTCCTGAATCGAATATAAAAAAGTTGCCTGGAATCTTTTAACCAAATATGATGTAATACTATCTAATTTTCAAGGATTTGTTATCCAACAAACAATACAGAAATGGGCCTTCCAATGCTGATTCTGTCTTAATTTGATTTTAGTGGTAAATGTTAAATCATCTGTTTACAGTGGAACGCTGATAGCTTTGAAGGACCCGATCAAGCAAAGGTTCATAACTGGTCCCCGGCTGGGCGAATCATGTTTGTTTTTGCAAAAACCTTGTCAATCGCGACTAAAGTTCTGCTATAAACAATATTGCAAGTAAGCGCTCGTAGATAAGATGCTGCATCAGCAAAACATATGTCTGTACATGTGTACTAAGCGGCCGATAAACACGATTCCACTCCGTGTCTAGCCTGCGCGTTGCCTTGACCCAAATGCAAAGTCATTCATTGCGAGCGAAACCTGTTTGGTGCGAACCCTTTTCCCGCCACTCGCACTCGCACTCGCACTCGGACTCGACCACTCGCATGCTACAATTTCACGTTCTTTGCCTTGAGGTGTCAGTAGTCGCTGCTATTGCGATTTTCTATTGCCATGCGCCTGGCTGGCTGGGGCTGCCAGCTAGATTGTACAATGCACATTTACTTGGCATTAACATTAACACTGCCTTCGGAGTGTGTGTTGCATTTTATGCGGAAAGAGCGGAAAGCAAACATATTCCCATTACAAGTTCAAGTTAATTTCGTTATCGCCTTTTCGACGCGTACTGGCTTCCCCTTGTCGAGCAACTTTTCGAAAACTTTGCTTGTTTGTGCGTTCAGGAAGCACCTTGAAACTTCTATATTTATATGCTGTATTGTATGTGCAGCTGCCGGTTGTCTGCCGTCTGGATGGGAAGCTCATCTGGACGGTTCCAACTGGGTAATACCCTTTACGCTCTGGGGCGTCTCTGGGGCGTCTCTCCTCCCCAGTCACTTGCTTCACTTGAGTATGTTTGGAGGAAAAATATGCCATTCCGCATCTGATGTCAATTTATTCAATGGCGTGCATCAATTTCATTTAGCTGCCATGTTGCCCGCTTAATAATTTATTAAAAACAAGGACGAAACACTAGCCAGAGACCTTAATAAATTGTTTTATAAATGTCTCTCATTTCTCAAACATTTCCCAGGCTCGTTTAAAAATATAATCACGGTCCGATAACCGTTTACATTTCGCTTCCAACGAACTAACATCCCACCGGGCGTAAAACGGCGGCGTACCCTCCGTTTTGGCCGTTTTGGCTTTGCGATACGATCTACCCACGGAATCGATGCAGTGGAAGTGACGTGAACTTGGCCAGGCCGCTTGCATGATTGCGTTCGCTCGCGAGCGCCAGTCAGGTCGTTGGCCTTGGCGGCAGGCATTGAGTCAAGGTGGCTTCCGACTCGCTCCGTTCCTCCAGCCCGATCAAATCCGTTTGCTAATTTATGCGCACGAGCTGGCCAGGCGGGTGAATGTGTCTGCAACTGGCCAAATGTTTCCTTAGAGGGGATTCTCATATGGGGATACAATTAACTGGTTAAAGGATTGCACTCGACCTGTTTCCTGTTTGCCCCAAAAAGGAAACAATATATATGTATATGCCAATATATTAGATTTTATTTGCAGATGGTAGCCCTATGCTCCGTCACGGCGACACCGGGGACTGGGTGGGTACCTTTGAGGGGCATAAGGGTGCCGTCTGGAACGCCACCCTCAATCGGAATGCCACCTTGGCCGCCTCCGGAGCGGCAGATTTTACTGGCAAGGTGTGGAATGCGGTGACCGGGGCCGAGATCCACAGCTTCCAGCACAAGCACATTGTGAAGAGCGTGGCCTTCGACGCCGACTCCGAGAACGTGGTAACTGGCAGCAACGAGCGGTTGGTGCGGGTCTTCAATTTGGAGCAACCGAACGCACAGCCAGAGGAGTACTCCGGCCATTCGGGTTCCATCAAGCGCGCGCTTTTCTGTCGCGGCGACAAGTGTATTATATCGGCGGCCGAGGACAAGACGGTCCGCCTGTGGGACCGCATGACGGGCATCGAGGTGCAGCGTCTGCAGTTCAACAGCAACCCCAACAGCCTGGAGATCTCTCGCGACAATCACATCCTAACCATCGCCCACGGCTCGTCGATCAGCTTCTGGGAGATCGACACTCTGAAGAAGCTGAAGGAAGTGAAAGTGCCGACGAACGTTGCCTCGGCCAGTTTGCATCCGGACAAGCACGTCTTTGTTTGCGGCGGCGAGGACTTTAAGATGTACAAGTTTGACTACATCACTGGCAATGAGATCGGTGAGAATCCGTCGGTGCAACTAGCAGCCCAATCCTCATTAACTGGCTTCCCTCTTCGCAGAATCCTTCAAGGGCCACTTTGGACCCGTACACAGCGTCAAGTTCAGCCCCGATGGCGAGCTGTATGCCAGCGGATCCGAGGACGGAACCCTGCGGCTGTGGCAGACCACAGTGGGCAAAACGTACGGCTTGTGGAAGTGCACGGAGCCCACGGACATGGGCAACTCGCTCAACTCGCCCCGCGAAGTGCAGGCGAACTGATGCTGGCGAAGCAGGAGCCGCTGCTTCACCAGCCACCAGAGGGCCATGTGATTCGGAGCTACGGCTGAGATCCATCACCCCCAAGACGCGGAAAGAACAACACTCGCCTTGTGGGCCTTGTGGGGTGCTACAACAACGATTTTTCATATTTCAACGCTGAACTCATTGGCATTAAATGATAATCACACAAAAACTACCTTGTGAAATGCAATAGAAATAAATAACTTAAGTGTCTCAGCTGACGGGGGATGAGTGCGCGGAAGCAGTCTTAGATGTGAGTGCCTGTGGCCCAGCCGTGCAGGTAAATGGTTGTGAAGTTCAGCAGTGTCTCGCCCTGGTGGATGTCCGGGCGGTTTTGCAGGTGATCGAACCAGCGCGACAGGTTCAGATAGGCCTCCTTATCCACGGGGGACAGGGATTTCTGCAAGAATTGTATTTTAGGGGAATTGGGGAATTGACAGAAACAAACGCATAATGCGACGCACCACAAGATCGTAGATGGCGTAGTAAACGGCCAGGTCCGCCAGCGTTATGAAGTGGCCCACGAGGTAGGATTTGCTGGCAAAGAGCTTGTTGAAATCGGCGAGAAGTTGCTTGGCCACATGCTTGTCCTTGGACCCTGGCGCCACGTAGAGCACGGAGAACTCGATCCACTGGTACACCTGCGCCTCCACCTCCCGCGATACCTTGCTGTTCTGGGCCGTCTCAGAGCTGGACTCCTTGGCCAGGCTCTCAAGGATTGTGGCGAAGCCCGCGACACTTTTCTTCTGGGCGCTGGTGCGGGTTACGACCTTCACAACAGAAAATAAATTGACGCGGCCATGAGAGGGCGTTCGTGGCTGAAATCGAGACGCCCTACCTGCTCATCGTTGAGATGCACTTTGCCAGGGTTCACGCCCAGGCAGTGGGCAATCTTCTCAACTGTCGCAACGTCGCACATGGTCAGCGAAATCGAAGAATTGTGCTAGCGTGCAAAAATACAAGAAATGGCTTTTAGTGATGACACCAGGCATGTATACCAGTTCGGCTAGTCCGATAGACTGTGTCGATAGTCGATTGCTGAGAAGACGTTACTTTTAAGCATAAAGCATATTTCATGACAATCATGGTCATTTTACAAATATTTGTTTTAACTTTTAGTAATATTGCTCTGGACAGATTTGGCCAGGGCTTCGTAGGTGACATCATATTGCAGCAGGAAGATAAAAAAGTCGGCAGAGGCCACCAGCAGCTGTATAACGAATCACAAATACTTTACTTTATTTAACAAACATTAAGGAAAAAACTTACAGTTGTTAGAAACTTTAAGTCCAGGACCATGACACCTCCGACAACATGTTGGCGCAAATCTATTTGCAACTGAAGGATGAAATGATTTATGGTTTCTTGAAGCTCAGTACCAGGATTAGGGATGCCATTTAACATGTCCAAGCACCTGGATTGCTTTTATAGCAAATTTAAATATTTTTTGGATGTTTTAATGCAATGAAAACGTTACCTCGTTCAACACCTTCTGATTAAAAAACAGAATACTAACAACCTTGCCGATGTGCATGGCTAGCCACAGGAGCATGTACAGCCACTTTGGCTCGTCGGCCAGGCCAGGATTATCGATGCCTTGGAACAGTAGAAACAAAACCAAGTTGAAGTTTAGGAAACAGCCCATGAATAGCAACACAATCGAGTACTGGTAGCTTTGATTAACCAGCCGGGTGAAGTACATTAGCTCGGCATGTTGCATACGAAATTTTTGTATTTGCGCTCTTCGCGGTACAAGCAGGTGGCACAGCTCGCGCTCAAGGGAATCCGTCACCTTTCGCTGGCGCCAAGCAATTTCCTGCAAAAGCATGTAGTACTGGACAAAGGACAGATTGCTTATGACATTCGGCATCACATAGCTGCTTATGCTGAGGAACGCCCTAAAAATCACACACTTCTGGCTCCAGATATCAACGGCGAATGCCAAACAAGAAAATGCCCAGACCAAAAGGAGTTGAATTCGAATGAATCTCCTGCTCCTTCTGCAATCCACGACATAACCTCTCTCCGAATCCGAGCAAATAATACTTTCCAAAACATTTGGGATACTGTTCCTCCATTGACATGTAAGTGCCAATATGGATGCCATGTGAATCACATAAATGACGGACTCTACAGCATTTAAATATCGATCAAGAGCCACCCTTTGCAAGGTGACAAGCACAAATTCCCAGTAGGAGGCAAATACGAAGGATCCATACCAAAAAACTATCCAAGCCAAGTGAAGGAGACGGTGTTTTCTGCTCCGGCAGCTTGAAAGGATGGAAACCGGAGCTGTTCCTGCAAGCACAGAAATCAGGAACAGTCCTTTTAGAATCCTGCGCATCGGATGGAGCTTCCGATGATAGGTCAGAGGTCTAGAGGTTTAAGTGTACAATGCGTTAAATTAATACACGCTCTCGGATTACAAGTAACATATATAAACATACGCTTCATTTAAACAAGTCTCTCGTTTGTAACACCTTTTTGGCACCTTTCTTGGCTTCCACATGGTGACTGTTAAAGAAACCAGCACTTCATATCCATTTCAACTTGTTAGCTCCATCGATGTTTCACATTTTTATCATTAATCACTGTGGGTAAATGGTTAAACCATTGTTTGTCCATCATTAAGACTCGACACCTCAGGATGCATACATCGAATCCCGTGTTGACGGTTAGTAGACTCCTTGGGGTGGCTCCGCCTAAAAGAAGTGGACTAATTCGCTGGATCTGCCGCATCTGGTCTATGTCTCTCCTATGCTACATCTGGGCTGGCAGCATTTGGAAGTGCATGGATTTTAAAGCAGAGATACCGACTGTTGAAAAGATTCTTTTTTTAACGGAGTTTCCAGGAAACATGTTGGCAATTGGATTTCTCGTTTGGTACGCCATTCAAAACACCTTTCCTTCCCAGAAGGCAGAGCTTCAAATAGACCGTTTAGTGAAAGAATTGGATTCCAAGGCAGCGAAACATATTTACTGCAAACACTGTAGAGTTCACCTTCAGCTTCTCATAATCGTCATAGCCTTTCACGGATTGTGTGTCTTGGTGGACATGGTCACCTTCAATTTTGGGTGGCGGGAAACGAGCTTTAGCAACAGTGTCTACAATTTGCCAGCTCTAATGATGAGTTTGGGAGTGCTTCAATATGTGCAACCAGTTAAAAATCTTTGGTTTTGCCTAGAGCACGTGAGGAGTCGCTTGCAGGAAGTGAAAATGCGGCAGAGATCACCGCTTGGAACAACTAAACTAAATGCGCGTTACGAGTCCGCATTTGCCATTTTAGTGGATGCCGGTGGCCAAACAGCTTCACTTTTGGAGGATATGCGATCCATGTGCAATCAAATCGATCGTCTGCACAAACTACTTTTACGCAAGTTTGGTATCTTCCTGCTCCTTAACTTTGCCAACTCGCTGGCCAGCGTCTGTGTTGAGCTTTATTTGGTATTTAACTTTTTCGAGAACCCTCTCTGGGAGGAGTCCGTGCTGTTTTTGTACCGTATCCTCTGGTTAATCATGCACGGCGGTCGTATTTGGTTGATATTGGCTGTGAACGGAGGGATTTTAGAACAGGTAATTTTTAAATGTTAATTTATTCTATACTATGATTGTAATTATAATTGATTTAATTTCAAACAGTTGCCTCGCTTTTATTTGCTTCCAGAAATGTCTTTTATGTCAACTGCTCAATGAGTTGGTGGTATGTAGCTCCCACCTGGAGCGGACCATTAATCGTTTTTTGCGGCAACTCCAAAATGGTTTAAATCATCCACCGACGGCCTGTGGCATCGTTCCGCTAGACACTCTGGAATTGGGTGGGGTGAGTTGTTTTGGGCTCGAACAATTGACCCTTTTTAGGGCTATTAGCATACGTGTTTTGTTCTTTGACAGTTCATTGGAGTCCTGATGGCCATTGTCATATTCCTGATACAAATTGGTCTCGGAAATAAATCGCTAATGGGTGTGGCGTTGAACAGATCCAACTGGGTTTATGTTTGAATGAAAGTTGGTATTGGTAAAAAATACAAAAGAAATAAGTTATCTTGCTATAAGGAATCGTGTTTTATTCAATTAGTCCATTCCCATTTTAATTTATGGGAATCCTAATGGGTTTTGTTCACTTGCATTCCAATAAAAGGACTACCTATAAGCCTGTGACGCTTATTTGCTCGGTATGGATTGGAGAAAGCTGTGGCTTCGCTTTAGAAGCTTATCGGGCCGCATCCTTCGAGTTTTGATAACCTTTATTCGCTTGGTTTCATCCGGTTTGCTGATTTATTCGGGTCGTTTGAGGGATGTGGTGGCTATGGCAGGTGCTGAAACCGGTCTCCTGGCCATCAGCCTGATAGTTCATCGCCGGCTCCACATTCTGGAGCGAACTTTCTGGCTGGCGGTGGTAATAAGCAGTGTTATTACCGCACTGATCCTCAGCAGCTTCCAGCTGGAACGGTACTACAGCTCGCCCACGGTGATTTCAGTGGACAGGGACTATCGTGGTTGGAATGGATCGCTCCCGGCGGTTACTCTGTGTTACTACGATCATATTGACTCCTTTAAGGCAAACGAATATATCCAAGAGGTGTGGAATGTCTCAATCATCGATGAGGACTACTTTTACTTCATGGATTTCCTGTATGCGGTGGTCAATGCCACCGCTGGGAACTATGCGGAGTTGGTGAAGTTCGCCGAGGACGAGCGTTTCGATTCGATTGATTTATACGAGATGATCACGCGGGTGGATCGACCCTTTGAACAGGTCATCAGCAGCTTCGACGCGGGATTTGAGGTTCACGTGCAAATGGTAATGACGGAGCGAGGCTCCTGCTATGCCATCAACTCGCCCATGTCCACGGTGCTCAGTGGCCAGTGAGTTACCCGAATTTATATAAATCTAAGGCTTTGGCAAAGGTTTTTAATGTTTCCAGACCCGTGGCATACGAATTGATGCCGCAGCCCTTGTCATGTCAATATGGCAAGCAGCAGTGCTACATTCGCATGGATCTCTACGAAAGCACCGGCGTGGTAAGAGACTTGACAATGCAGACTATTGATGTGATTTCACCTATAACCTTTCAGCTCGATGTTCACTCGCCGTTTGAGGTTTCGGCCACAGAGGCGAACATTGTGGCGCTGCACAAGTCGGACGAGATAACCGCTTCGTTCAAGGTGCTAGAGACGGTGTATGTATATCATCCCGCTGCCTCCCAGACCACAAACAGATTGATTTATGCTTTCGTCTAATCCCTAGGGCATCGAAAAACCTACGCGAACTAAGTGTTGCACAGCGCAAGTGTGTTTTTAACAACGAGGAGACGTCCAATCTAAAGGTATGCATGCACATGTATACAGCAGGCACAGATTATCTCAAAGTGCTGGTATTGGAGCGATGCCCTACGCTTCGGTTCGGCGAATAAACAAATTTCTCAAAACAAAAGTGCAGCTTCAGATAAGGCATCTGTCTCAGATCAAGAAACTCATATCTCCTTTATTTTTTGGGATCCAGGGCGTAAAAAACGTGCTCTTAAATTATGATTACCTAAGATAAAAATCCTCTTGTGGGTTTCGCAAATATTGTATCAGAAACTGATTAAAAAATTGTTTTTGGCGCTAATTTTCACTACATGTAAAATTACCTTTGGTTACATTTTTGGAGCTATCACTATTTGTAGTTATATCGTAAGTAGTATATTTACTTTATTTATTTACCATTTTTATCTTTTTTATCTTATAGATCTACAGCAAATCACTATGCCTCGCCCGATGTCGCGCTGTTATGGCTCTGGAAATGTGCAACTGCGTGCCCTTTTTCTATCCGTATGTCGAGGGACCTAGTTGCAATCCGGCGGGGTTCGAGTGCCTATTGGACTTCAAGTGGCCCATCTGGGCGCTGCATATCTGCAAATGCCCCTCCACCTGCACAGAGATCGAGTACACCATGCAGACGGTGAAGAAAAGCTCCTGGGGTGTCAAGAACAATGAAGAGGTAGCCAGTAGCGAAACAGCCACCTCCAGTTTTCGCTGGGATCTGATTCCACCCAAAGTGCGGTTCCGGCGCGATGTGGTATACAGCTTTGAGGATTTGGTTGGTAGGTATTGAATTTCAATTGAGACTATACAAATTATACAAATCCGCCGATACCGTATCCCTTTTTCCAGTATCATTCGGCGGTGTCCTGGCCCTTTTTGTGGGAGTCAGCGTAATGGGTTTAGTGGAGATGGGACATGTCATTATTTACAACATGCTCCTGGACGTCTTCACCCTTCTCCGTCTGCTGTTTGGGCATTTGAGGCACTGTTGTCATAGAGGGAGGAACCGCAAATCGATGGCAAACCACTTCCATCATCGTGGCTTGGAGCACCACCAACGGAAGCAGCGGGAGGAGCAGCGTCTCTCTTTGGCCGACACCGCTGAACTGCCGCCGTTTGACTATGTGAATTGATAAGCGACAATTAGCTGGCAACCCAAATGCGGTCAAAAGTTTAATGTTACTCGGGTGTGGGTGCGAGTGAGGGAGCGGGAATGATGGGTCCAGGGCGGGGTGGAGTGCGTGGCTGCCCGGCTGGGGGTAGAAAACCATGTCGCTGTCATCGACATTGCCCAGTTGCCGCTCAGTCTTCAACGCGAACAGACGCAGACCGCGATTCCGATTTTCCCGCAGACCGGCCGACAGATTTAAGGCTTCTTTACCTGACGCGTTCCAGATCCCCTAGAGATATGCAAATACATTGTAGGCGGCGGACCCTCAGATAAGATAACTCATCTGAATTGGCGGCGATAAGCCAGGCCACGAGACGAGAAGTGAATCCCAGAAGTCTGCCAGGCCATTGAACTACCGCATTTCCGATGCAGGAGGCCACAGGTTCCGTCCCTCAGGGTCAGGGTCCTTCCTTGTGCCTCGAATGGAAGCAGCTAAACTACTATGTACCGGCGCAGGAGCAGAGCAACTACAGCTTCTGGAACGAGTGCCGTAAAAAGCGCGAGCTGCAAATCCTGCACGACGGTAAGATTTTGAACTGCAGCCACCGGATGCGTGGAATGTGGGAATGGGATTGATTTGCGGTTTCGCTTCCATTCGATTGCATCTGCAGCCAGCGGGCATATGAAGACCGGCGACCTCATCGCCATCTTGGGCGGATCCGGCGCGGGCAAGACCACGCTGCTGGCGGCGATTTCGCAACGGCTGCGCGGTAACCTGACCGGGGATGTGGTTTTGAACGGCATGGCCATGGAGCGGAATCAGATGACGCGCATCTCCAGCTTTCTGCCACAGTTCGAGATTAACGTGAAGACATTTACGGCCTACGAGCATCTGTACTTTATGGTGGGTCCTTTGGATTACTGACGCCATCTTGATTATATATCCTTCTGCACACAGTCGCACTTCAAAATGCATCGCCGCACCACGAAGGCGGAGAAGCGACAGCGGGTGGCGGATCTGCTCTTAGCCGTGGGCTTAAGAGACTCGGCCCACACTCGTATCCAGCAGTTGTCCGGGGGCGAAAGAAAGCGTCTCAGCTTGGCGGAAGAACTGATCACCGATCCCATCTTCTTGTTTTGTGATGAACCCACAACGGGTCTTGACAGTTTCAGTGCTTATTCAGTGATCAAAACGTTGAGACACTTGTGCACCAGACGCCGCATTGGCAAGCACTCCTTAAACCAGGTTTATGGCGAGGACTCCTTCGAAACTTCAAGCGGCGAGAGCAGTGCCAGCAATTCCATCGAAATGGAGATAGTAGACCAGTCCCACGAGAGTCTTCTGCAGTCGATGCGGGATTTGCCGACGTTGAGCATTCTCAACAACAGCCCCAATGGAACACATAAAAAGGCGGCCATATGCTCGATCCACCAACCCACTTCAGACATTTTTGAACTATTCACCCACATCATACTGATGGATGGGGGCAGGATCGTCTACCAGGGACGCACCGAGAAGGCGGCCAAGTTCTTTACAGAGTAAGCAAACGTTCTCCAACAAAAATGCGTTTATATATTTTCGTTTTTTTAGCTTTGGCTATGAACTTCCCTTAAACTGCAATCCGGCCGACTTTTACCTAAAGACCTTGGCGGAGAAGGAGGGAAAAGAGGATCCTGCCGCCCTGCTCCGTGCCAAATATGAGCATGAAACGGACGGCCTTTACACAGGAAGCTGGTTGCTGGCTCGAAACTACAGTGGGGATTACCTAAAACATGTGCAGAACTTGTAAGTGCCCAATGCATAGAAGGTCTTCTGCCCCCTAATCCCAATGCCTTTTTAGCAAGAAAATACGTTGGTACCAACAGGTATATCTACTAATGGTACGCTTCATGACCGAAGACCTGAGGAATATCAAACCTGCACTCATAGCCTTCGCTTTTTTTATGGTAAGTAGAATCCATCCTGGCAAGAAACTTAAGGATAAATTCGGAAACAATCCCAGATAACCGCTGTTACCTTATCGCTGATGTACTCTGGTATTGGCGGACTGACACAACGCACTGTGCAGGATGTAGGCGGCTCAATTTTCATGCTGAGCAACGAGATGATCTTCACTTTCAGTTACGGAGTCACCTACATCTTCCCCGCAGCCCTCCCTATCATTCGAAGAGAAGTGGGCGAAGGTACCTACAGTCTGTCGGCCTACTATGTTGCCCTGGTGCTCTCTTTCGTGCCAGTGGCCTTCTTCAAAGGCTACGTGTTTCTGTCGGTGATATACGCCTCCATATATTACACGCGCGGCTTTCTCCTGTACCTGAACATGGGCTTTCTGATGAGCCTCTCCGCCGTGGCTGCCGTGGGTTACGGGGTCTTCCTGTCCAGTCTCTTTGAGACGGATAAGATGGCCTCGGAATGCGCGGCGCCGTTTGACTTGATATTTTTGATATTCGGTGGCACTTACATGAATGTGGACTCGGTGCCGGGACTGAAGTATTTTTCCCTGTTTTTCTACTCCAACGAGGCGTTAATGTACAAGTTCTGGATCGACATAGATACAATTGGTGGGCTATTAATCATATTGATGGAAAGTGTCAATTGCAATTAATCTCCCGTTCGCAGACTGCCCCGTCAACGAGGATCATCCGTGCATTAAGAGCGGCTTGGAGGTCCTGCAGCAAGGATCATTTCGCACCGCCGACTACACCTACTGGCTGGACTGCTTTAGCTTGATCGTGGTGGCGGTGATTTTTCACATTGTATCCTTTCAGCTGGTCAGACGATATATTCATCGAAGCGGTTACTATTAGATCGGTGATTCGTTTATTATGCTAACTTCAGTTTACACTCTTACAGAACACGATTTCAGATTTAATTTCAGTTGTAAATGCGTATGTACGCCGATTAGTTTAGTTAACATTTGTAATTTTTTTTAGCACAAACTATTCATTCTATATTAAAATTTCAGTGGATAATATTGCATTCATCAATCGAGCGTCGCTTAAAATAAATCCCACATAGATCTTATTTGCCTTTACTATTGCTAGATCTTATTCAAAGTGACGCTAAGATTTGTGTTTACGAAAGTATTTTATGGACGATTTGGGTGCAAAGCGATCAGACTTCTTTACAGAACTACAATTTACATACAAGTATATAATCTTTCGTTGGTCTAGCATAATGAACGGTTTGCTTGTTTTCTTAAGAGGCCTGGCAGTCGAATAAATTAAGCTAAAACAACCAAAAAAATAATTGAAACAATAAGACTGCTTAAGTAGCCCATCGCAATTTGTGTCTTCTCAAAACATTCACTTTAAAGTGGGATTCGGAGTCGATCAGCTCTTTAAATAAATCTGCTCCGTAACCCTTAGCTGTCAAAGGAAATCTGACGCTTGGCCTTTTGACCAGAGTTGTGCCCACTGCCGAGGGGCGGCACTTGAAACTTGCGGGCGGAGCTGTTGCTGCCGCTGCCACCAAAATAGGGGCTAATATTTTTTTGGTCCTTGCCGGTGAAGTTCTTCTGCGCTGATCGTCTCAGCTCGCCGTCAACGTTTTCGCGCAACGCCAGACCGCCCAAGTTACTCTTCGACGAGCTGTTTTGAAGCGTCGGATTGGGACGAATGGGCTGTCGTTCCTTGCAGAAGAGATCCTCGGAAATGCGGTCTACCAGGCTCGATTGTGTGTCCGAGCATGCACTCGCTTGCTGGCTCATTTGACTGAAGCCAAACGAGTCGATGGAATTTTCGCTGCCAAAAATGTTGTGCAATGAGCGGGTGGAACCAGCAGCTCCCGCTGTATCTGATGACTGCGACAGCAATATCTTGCGCTGGGCAAACTCCTCGGGACCAATGTAGCCCGACAGCCTTGTTGTTGACAGCCGCTTCGCCTCGCTCTCCTG
Organism: Drosophila ironensis; assembly: GCA_021223825.1. Classification (NCBI taxonomy): domain Eukaryota; kingdom Metazoa; phylum Arthropoda; class Insecta; order Diptera; family Drosophilidae; genus Drosophila; species Drosophila ironensis. The sequence continues at coordinate 921,227 of JAJJHQ010008764.1, read as the reverse complement.
GCTTCTTGCCTGCAGGTAGATGTCATCTGCACTCTTTCCTCCGATTACGCTGAAGGCAAATTTCTTAGCCAGCCTGTGGGAAAAATTTCTTTGATTACGCCAATTCTGAGGGACATTCCCAGCCCTTCACGTACCGTAACAGGGTCTCGCTGTTGCTGCTTGTCTGTCCCAGGTAAAATTCTTGGAAAATTCGTTTCACAATGCGCGTAAGGTCTGATGCGTGCTGACGGAAATGTTCATGCTTGGCGGTGATTTTTCTCTCCTGCAGCGCCTGAGACACGGCCCAAAGAAGTTTCTGTAATGCGTTGGAAATATTCATTTTTACGGCTGTCAACTGGATGAAATAAGAGACCATATCCGTAATGCATGCAGCCACCCGAATGCTCTCCAAAGGGGTTTCAATTCCCGCCCGTTTGTTATACTTTCATAGCTAGGCTATTCTCACCTTTCTTTGGTTGTCCGTCATACTGCTGTTGGGCGTGGCACTCATCTCCGAATGCGCCCGCTGCAGTTTGTTCGCCAGGGGCGTGCCGCCGGACAAGGTGCCGGCGACCAAGTTGCTACTGCTGCCGCTCAGCCCAACACCGAGTCGCGCTTGTGCCATAGGGGCAGCTAGATGTTGCGCAACCTTCAGCTGCCCACTTGGCGCGGAGGAACCAGCTCCGATGCAGAAGCTCTGACTTTTGATCTTGAGGGCACGCGGTGTCAGCCCGCTGGCCCCAATGCTCTCCGCCCGAAAGAACTTGCTGCTTTGACTGGCCAACTCGGCTGCATCCTCGTCATCACAGGCACTTCGTTTTCGCTTCAGAAGTGAATCGAGCTGATGGCTGGCGCCCTGTTTGTCTGGTGAAAACAGCGCCCGCTTGGATCTCTCCACGCGATTCGCCACTTCGGGCCTGAAGAGCGGCTTGGGAGGCATCAGCTGCTGCTGCTGAAGCGTCTTGGCGGGACTCTGGAACAGGGCACGTTTCGAGGTTTCCCTTGATGGACCCGGCTTGGGGAGATCAGTGCGATGGAGGCGCTTGCGGGCGGAGGAAGAGGGCGTTTTTCGAGCTGTTGAAAAGGGTGGTATTTGTTTATTAGAAATGCACTTCGCTATCTTATCTGCCTGCTTACCTTTCTTTTTGCTGCCGGGCGTCATTCGTTTGGGCGTGGCCTTGCGTTTATGGCGGGATTTTCTGTGATGGAAATTGTAAGAATTAAAGCCCAATATAAATCATGAATCGTTTGGATAACCCACTTCTTGTCGAGCAGTATTTGCGGTCCAATCGAGCTGTTCAGCTTCTGCGAATTGGTTGCCAGGTTGGCCGAAGAAAAAATGGCACGCCGCTTGGCTAAGTGACTGAGTCGATTACCGGGTGATTGAGTTAGCAGTCTAGGAAGAGTTTAAAAGTTTAGTTGACGTTCCGCAACTACCCAGCCGGGTGCTTACTTCATGCGCATGTTACGCTTCTTGGCACTTGACGGGGATCTCACGTAGGATGTGGCGGTTTCCACGCCCACATACCGATCCACCACCGACAAGCTGAGGTATTCGTTTTGTTCAGAGGCCTTGTTCAGGTTGTAGCTAGGGAAAGTGTGAACATTGGAGACATTTGCAAGGCGAATTGGCTGAAGATTCACTCACCTCAGCCCATGCTGTCTCACGTTGAGGACATCTCGCCAGCCCATGCTCTGGACTTCCGAGAGATTGTGGCTGGGCCGGAACAGGGAGCTGGGCACACTCTTTCCAGTGTCTTCGGGTGAGGACGTTGAGGTTGGTTGGTCGTTAGAGAGAAAGTTTAGTATGTTGGACTTCATGCTAAGCACTATTTTGATGACGTCCATGTCCGGTGTGGTGACCGATGGCGGCGGCCGTACGCCCTGCAAGCATCGCCGTATCCGCCGGTAGAGCTCCCGTTCACGCCGGCAATTTTCCAGGAAATGCGACCGCGGGTCGTTCGCAGTGAGCTGGGTGGTAGCCGACGTGTCCAGCGTCTGCTCATCCACGAAGCTGGATTCCGTGGGTGCATTCAGCGAACTGCGAGCTCGCACGTCACTCGTGCATTGAGACTCCTCCAGCAAAACGGGCAAGTCGTCCAGCCGGGCGGCGGGGTGCTCCTTCTCCGCCTGTTCCTCGTCATCGCTGTCGGCAAAGAGATCGGGCGAGCGTTCGTTTTTGTATTTCTGCTGCGAGGTGTTCAAGGATGTCTCCAACACGGCCGACAGTCGCGAGGGACCTGGGTTCTCACTTTCCCGGTTCTCGGTCAGACTTTTGATTTTACCGTCGAAGGAGAGGCTGCCGGCACTGGACACTGAGGCTGTGGGTAAAGTTGCTTCCACCACAACGGCCATGTCGACGGCATTGCAGCTGTTTTCCTCGATCAGGGCGTTGTAGAACCGGGGAAACACCACCATTCCCGGCGAAGAGCGGGTGGCCGGCAGCTCCACCTCTGGCAGCTTGAGGTTCTGCAGCTGCGAGCCGTATAGGCGCTTGTTCACCTGTCCATACGGACTGTCGCCGAAGCCCTGAAACTGCGACTCCTGGCTGCCCGTCTTCTGGGTTTGAGGCGTCGCCGTCGTTGAGGTTGGGGTTTCGTTAGTCGGATGGGACACAGGCTGGCTCAGCGGTTGCGGTTTCGGCTTCATGAGATAGGGCAGATTCATATGCTCCTCGTCAGATTGGTGACCATCGTTGTTATCGCTGAGCGAAGACTGAAAGTGCAAGCAAAATATGCCGCTTTTCTAGCGATTGTTAGCTTTACTTTGCGGTTACTTTACTTACCCCGCTTCCCGACGAGGGCTCCGACTCATAGCTGTTGTTTATTTTATTCCTTATTGAGTTGGCGACTTCCATTCTCTGCTTAAAAATAAAAACGTTTGGGTTAGTTGTCGTTCCTGGCACGCGGCATTTTTGTACAGACTGCTCCTGTTCTTGAGGGCGGTTTTCATCGATTTTTTATTGGTCGCGGCCGAAAGCGAAAGTGAAAAAGGGCCGGACCCGATTCCTTATCACCGAGACATCGATCTGGATGAAAGTGCATTTACCTCTTGGAAATGTGGCACTTTTCCCGAGCGGGGGAAAACTAAGTCGCCCAAGCGAAAAACGCGCGTAGATACCGATGTTATGTTGGCATTTAAGCGGAGGAACGCAGCAAGCCGCGAGCCTCACCGCGATGTGATCTTGTCCGTGCGACCTTTTCGGTCCTTAGTTCATCATAATAATTGCATTTAATTTGTTTAAAATGTTTTAAAATGGACGAAATCACTATTGTTAAAATCGCTCTTTGCGTAGCGTGAACATCTGCCCGTTTTTGGCGGTGGGGCTAACGCGTCGTGAGGTTGTCGCTAGAGATGGGCGATAGTTTGGCCAACGCTGAGCGGTGGTTACAAGAAAATGCCGCCTCAAGATCTCACATGCGTTTACGAAGTGAAATGTTTGATATGTTTTAGTATATGGCTATGGAATAAGCATAAGTTAAATTGAACTGTGTTTTTTATTATCAAAACATAACTCTCAAAGTTCCACTAAGTTGGACCTTGGTCCAAGTATCGCTGCCAGCAACTATCGCCTGTGCAGCCCTCGTCATCAGCTGACTTGCGTATAATAACGCACAATAACAACAAGCCTAGAAATTTAATAAATCTTTTATCGTTGCCAGCGACAAAGCTCTAATTTGTTCAGTTCCCGCTCCTAAATCTCAACCGACTGCGCTAAATTCAGTTGTATCCCAGGAACTGGACGCCGTGCATGTCCAAAAGAAACCCCTTTGCTGCCTGTTTGTCAAAGTGCGCCAGTGGCCTTAAAAACAACAACTAAGCAGAAAACCACTACAACATTCCAAAACAAACGTCACCCGAGCGAATGCAATGCGATAATCGGAAAAGATGCGAGGAATCGAGGGCAAAGTGGTGGTTCTTGGCTCGCGCGGTGAGTACAGCTCAACGCTTCCTTGGCTTTCATTCACGCATACGAATTCAAGTGGTTTCTGCTGCACTTCTGCCATTGATAAGCCCAAGATTGCAGGGGTCGGCTTGCCTTGAACCGCTGAGTACGGATTCCGGATTCCGGAATCCGGAACTCGAAGTCCGTCGGGCGCAGGAGTTCCCCGGAAAGACTGCCGCAGTCGGAATGTCTCAGACGGCATCGCCTTATCTGCTGTTGCACTTATTTCAATGCAAAGGCCGGACAGTGAAGCCAAGCTAAGAGCAACCTGAGATTTAGACCTTTCCATTCGACCAACTTCTTAAGCGTTAGTCTGTAAAAAGCTAGGTCTTAGTTTCATCTCTCTTAAACAGTCTTTGGGAGATGCGCTTAAGATTGATGGAATATAGATCAAATCCGCACTGTAGTTGACTTATGCAAACTTCGCGTTAAATCGCAAACATTTTCAACATTTAAATTAGCTTCAAGGTCAACCAAAGTTTACCTAGGCACCTCAGTAAAGAACCAGCAAATATACCACACTGTACGCTCAAGCGTATACGAGAATATCAAATGATTTCGCCTTAATCACCGCACAATGGCTCGCATTGATATCAACAGGCGGGTACTTTTCTGGAGACAAGGGTGCAGGTTCTTCCCTTGACAAGCACGCAGATGAATCAGACAAACAGTATTTTTATATACTTATTTGTTTATACCGATTCTGAACCGCAAAAATGTAATACAATATAAACAAAGACTCGCGAGGTTCTTATAGGATTTCCTTATCAATGTTTACCACCTTTGTGGGCGATGTGCGCCGCTTAGGTTCCGCTGATAAATCAGGTGTGGAATATTGCGTGCCCAGAGGCTCGTTCATTGAATTAAAGCCGATAAGCTGGCGCCATTATCTGTCTAAACAAAAATACTCATTCATCATTCATCAATTGTTTCTACCTCTCGTTGCAGGCGTGGGTAAGACGCGTTTGGTCATCCGCTACATAAAAAACACTCTGCATCGCAGCGAGAGCGAGGTGCCGACGATTGCCGTGTCCTTCTTCACGTGCAACATCATTTTGGACGAAGTCAAAATTAAATTGCAAGTAGGTATTCCAGCGGCACATGTTTTGAGTCGTTATCACTGCAGGCAACTCGTTTAGAGCTCCGGCAAATGAAATTGCCTCGTAAAAACAGCCGAAGCCTTTGGCGCGAGTAAAGCCAAAGGAATTTGCCTTCGTCCTGCCCTGCCCCTGCCCCTGCCCCACTAATCCCATTTGGCAGCTTGGCTGTGGGAACGCTAATCTGGGCTTATTGTGCCACAGCCACTGCCACCGAAAGAGGTTCATGTATTTGTCTGTTCCTCCCCAATGTTTCGGACGGTCACTTTATTTGTTTTTTATTTTGCAATTTCTGCGTCCACTGCACTTTGTGTGTTTTTTGTTTCTGTTTTCCCTTTTGTTATCTCGCCCTCCCTTTTTTTATAGTTTATTGATAAGCTAAGCGGGAGCAGCAGCCCCCCTGCGATAGGGTTACCCACCCCAATTGCCATGGCTACCATATTTTCTCTTCGTTGATTTCGTTTTTATACGCAACCATATAGCACAGGCCACTACAATAGCCGGATACTTTTACACCCTCGCACTAGATTGTTTTACTCGAACAAATGATAGGGTCAGTCCTGTTGAGTTTTAAACTTTAAGAGCTTAGAGCTCCCTTTAATATTAAATACTATTGAGTTTCGTAGACAAGCAGATAATTATTTGAAAATAATGTGATCGATGGTCCTCCAAGGGTGGCAAATATTGTTCATATTTTTTTAAGCAGCAAAAATGACCCTTGTCCGCCCGAAAAGTGTCGGAGCCACTAGACCAGCAGCAGCACCCGTCTGAGCACAATAAGTTTGAATACCAAATGGGATATTGTTTGCGGATTTCGCTTGTTTGTTTCGCATTCGGGGATTCGGCTCTTTGTCTCGTTCTGCGTTTCGATTTAGTTTCGCCAATGAACATGTCGTTGCCCCAAAAATTTTTATGAAGCCCTTGAATGGGCGAGCGCATAAAGATGAGTGTCCGCCCCCAAAAGACCTGGAGAGCGTATCCCCGTATCCAATATGATTGTTATTGCTGTGGGAAAGCACTGCCATAAAAAGCACAATTGTAGAATAAGCGCTGAATGACTCAATTAAAGTTCAAGTGGGCTGACGAACTCTAACCGCTGGTGGCCACTCTTTTATTTGCAGATCTGGGATACAGCCGGACAGGAGCGATACCGGGCGGTGGCGCCCATGTATTATCGAAATGCCAATGCTGCCATTCTAGTGTTTGACCTTACACAATACAAGACCTTCACGGAAATCAAGTCGTGGATCCAGGAGCTGCATCGCAATGTTCAAGACCCTATGATACTCACCCTGGTGGGCAACAAGATGGATATGCACGCGCAGCGAGCTGTTTCCCGTGACGAGGCCTTCGTGTTTGCCACCTCCATTGGGGCCACCTACTTCGAGACCTCAACCGAAACAGACCAGGGGTTGGAGCAGGTCTTCCTATCCACGGCTCTGGGCATGGTCCGCCTGGCGGACGAAGGCAAGAGTCACTCGCTGCGCTCCTTTGAGTCTACTGACTCGCTGGCCTACACCAACACCAACACTGCCTTCAGTCATACGGTGGCTGCTCTGGCCAGAAATCCCTCTAACGCAGCCTTCCGGCTGCCCTACGTGGACATAGGCCTCACCGTTGATGGCGAGGATGTGAAGACCAATGGAGTGGGTCGTTTGGAGACGGCCTCATGGAGCATCGAACACATTGCCCTCGGAGAGGTGGAGAGGCCCACATGGTGCTGCTATTAGATGGAAAGTGATCCAGAACTCGAGCAGCCCAGCTGCAGTGAGAGCGAAGAAAAAAACTTTTGTGATGTCAACAGAACCAGACTTTAGTTCGAATATACTGCAGCATTGTATAAGCAATTCATCCGCAACGACCAAAAGCAGCCGCCACAAAGCAAAAAGCAAATTGCAAGCTTGGCTTGAAGCTATGTATTAATACACTGACTAGGATGCAAAGAGCGGACTGGCTCGAACCACTGACAAGGCGTTGGCCGTAGACCGCTACATCGTAATCTATTTCTAGACCCTAAGTGTATTTAGCAATTGCCGCGTGCATATTATGACTTTGTAATTCAGTCGCTCTAAGCTCATTTGACCTACCAAACAGTAACCAGTAAGATTATTTCACAAACACAAAAAACAGGGAACAACACAAACGTAAACATAACCAGCAAACATTTACCACATATTCACAAAACTCAGCAAACACCAATTCATGTACAAAGCATTTTATACTGCATGCATACATAGATACATACAATATACATAATATACCTAAATCTAAATGTATTTAGAGTGCTTTGTCATTTCGGGGACGGCACGCCCCCAGTGGCGAATCATCGGGCTAACAGCGCTGCAAGTGCATTAACTTGGCCATTAACGCAGCAACTTAACGTGTAATTGGAATTTAATGCCCTCATAACAAAGCCAAGGGTTACAATTGTATTGGCTTTGCCGGCTTCTAATGCCTTAGCATTAGCCCAGCCCTCAGAAGCGTGACCTGGTATTGTTATTAACCCCATTGTGATACTTGGGGGGCGCCAAAATGAAGTTGAATGCTTCGGTTTAGAAAATAATTTGGCAAAGTCGTTAAAGTCGGTAAGCGACTCCAGCACGAAGGAGTTTTGTTAATACATCATATGTTTCTAATGCATTAAAAGTGAGCTTTAACTCTTTTGACGCATCCAAAATAAATCCCGAGAAGTCAAAATCAAAAGCTGTTGGCCAAACTGCTCTAATTGATATAAAATCAATAAAATCCCTATGGCTAAATGTTTGTACAAAAACCAATAATAGAAAAGGCGACCAGGATTACTGTTTTGGGAATTGATTGGCCATCAGGCGGTTAAATTGAATGACTAAATGGACGCTCATCAGTCGATTCGTGCGGTATACTATAAGGGACTGGAACAGGAACCAAGGCAAGAAAGTTCATAAAGCACCGATACCAACTAACGATTAGCTAATATACATAACTTATGGTCAGTTGAATCCTTATGTATAAATAATATGTGCAATTTAGCGTGAGACGCCGACCAAAAACAAGACCCGAAACTGAAACCACCGGCAAAGGACACTATCGAAACTCATTCAAGTGTCATCAACGCGTTTAGCAGGCAGATGGCTCTGGATGGTTCAGTTCAGTTCAGTTCGGTTCGGTTCGGTTGGGTTTTGTGGGTCTCTTCGTCTGTATCTGGAGCTGAACTTCCTGGGGGATCTGGGATCGGCTGTGGTTCAGCCAGCCCATTGATTTGCCATTAGGCCTTGGCAAATGAAGCACTCGTTTGTCTCTATGCGGGGTACTCAACCGGAAGTGATGCCCGCCCACGCACTGGCACACCGAGTGTTGCTTTGTCAGGGGGTGTCGGGGTGTGAGAATATCCTTGACTTACACCTACACAACATCTTGGATTCCTGCTAATGGTGTTTAGACGGCCTAATGATGTAGAAATGCATCTCTGTAATAGAGGTAAAGCAGCAGCCGTAGCCGCAAAAGGAATAGATATTCCATAATGTATACAAATACTCGTACATCAGCAGCAACCACAAAGGTGACAGCTTGTAGGACTTTAAGTTCAACGCCGGATGGCTTGGTGTCCTGATGTCCGAATAAATTGCTCACTTGAAGTTTCCGTGATTTCTTTTAATCATTAAGATAACAGGCTTATGTATAATTTATCAGCATTCCCACCGCTGCATTGCCTTTGCACTTCTGGTTGCAGTTTGATTTGGAGGTTGCAAGTATTTAATTAAACCTATATTACTTGGGTAAGTGCATTTACATATTCTCAGGCATGTCATCTAGAAATTTACTTAAAATGTCTTTTTTGCTTTGATAAATTTAACATGAAAATATGCTGAACTGCCTTTGTGTTTGCTGTTATAATTCATTATTGTATACTGGAAATATATTTAGCGAGTTATTGCACATATTTTTAAGCCCCTGACTTACTAACCGTCGACAATTTGATCCCAATTTATAAATGCAGATTTATGTTTGTTTTTAATTCGGCCCCTGCATGCATAACATAACAATGGCATTACGTTCCAGCGAACATGTCTATCTATTCAGTTAGTTAGGCGTCAATTGGTGATGCCAGTTGGGGGCCAGGAGATTGCCATATTTTTATATGTACCATGCATATAAATCGAATTACATGTCCTGGCATATTTACGACCCTCTCCACGAATTGGGAGCCGTGCATACATTCATATGTGTTTTTGGGATGTGTGGTTGGGCGGTGGTGGCGGGTAAGCGCTGGAATGTCAAATCTACTAAAGTTCTCAATGCCACATAAATTGCTCGCACATCCACACAAATCAAGTATGCAAACGAAGAAGGATTTGGGTGTGAGCTAGGTGCTTGTGCGCTTCTCTTTTCGATCCTGCATCCTGCATCCTACATCCTTCATCCCATATCCGTTGCCATCGAATTCTGCCACGCTGGTCATGCAAATAATTTTGAATATTTATCAAGCGCCTCGTCCTGGGGCGGCCCTGTGTTCACGCTTCTGATGCATACTTTATGGCGTACAAGGACCTGTGTGTGTGCGCTTGCGTTTGCGTCTGTGTGTTTTTGCGAGTGGCAACTAGTTGGCATTGTTAGAGATTCAGTTGAATTTCGCAGTGACCTGCCCTGCCCTGCCATGCCACCATGCCCGGCAAATACTCGTACATCATCATGCGCCAGGCGGTGGCATTTAAGCACACAAATCGTCTGTTCGACATAGCATTTGGCATGTACATTTTATTCTGCCACAATTGTCGCAGCATCCCCAACAAATTGATTTCCCCCATAGTTATTGCCATCGGATCGCGATAAACTCAAATTGAATTCTCAGTATACGAAATCAAAGTGATTTGCTTGCGTAAAATCGTGTTATTTCTTTCGCCTGTTTTTGTGTTTTGTTAGCAAATTAAATTCCGTTTCGATTTTGGCGTGATAACAGTTAACATTGTTTTTTTTTCAATTAATGGCGAGCCTATACTCCTTTCGGGAGGAAGGAACTGCTGGCTGTGGTAAAGGCAAACAGACAAGGCAAATTTATGCTCCTGCTGGAGATTCCTTAAATGCCAAGTTCCCGGGCTTGAAGTCAGCCAGCCAGCCAGCCAGCCAGGCAGCCAGATGCTGAAAGCAATGCAGCGACATGGAAAATACCACAGCGGCGGATGCATGGACAACACGCACACTGGTGCAGGCACAGGCGCAAACAGAGACACCATAAGGACGAAGAAGGCAAAGGACGGAGAATGGCAAAAAAGGAAGCTGCTGGGGCTGAAGATGATGGCGCTGCGGGCAAGTCGTTTGAGCTTGAGTTTGAGTTTGAGTGTCGTCGTGTCTGTTCCAAGCTCAAATCCCGAAAGCATAGACAGCTGCTGCTGTTAGTGCTACCACAGAGCTAGCTATTCTTCACTGTACAAAAGAGGATGTTTGGAAAGTGTAGCAGCAATTTTTCTAGATGGGCCGAATGTTTTGCATTTTACTTATTTGTCCTTAATGAAAAATCAGTCACTAATGAGATTCGGGTAAACTTGAAATTCAAACACCGATGTGTCCAAAAAATATAACTAAGTGTTCAGGTATTGGGCATTCTCCGTCAGGAGGGTCAAACCATAAGTACTTCGATTTCGGTCACTGCTATAGTTGGAAAAAACAAATGTTAGCAAAAACATTAAGAACATCTTTCTTATAAGCAATTTATGAAAGTCATATTTATTTGCGGTGTGGCTGCTGGGGTTCCAATTTTCCCAAAAAGGCAAACTCTCCCGAGGGAAGATGGCGGGCCGGAAGGGGAACGGGTTGGGGACAAAACGGAATGTGACAAGGCAATCCAAATGCAATTTAGTGTCATTTTAATTGTGCTGCCCGGCCCAAGTCATGGGTCCTTATATTTATTCTCTGTGAATAAAAAAAGCACTCCTCTGGTTATTTATGGGGTAGAAGCCATTGCATGCAATGGAAAACTATTTGATTTGCATTTCATTTAATAAGTGCTGCAATATTGCCAATTTGAATGCAATTGTTTGGCCATAAATTGTCAAGTAATACGCAAATTGAAGTAGTAGCAAATTGAATTTGAAGCTACTGCTGCAGCAGTCTTAAAACTTCCCGTAGCAGGTAATAGAGTATAATTTACGAAATGGAGTTTCCGTATTGTGGTAAAATTTCCTAGCTCAAATTGAGTTGGGTGCCGCGGTCGTAGGTTCGTCGCAGGACTATTTATCATAATTTGCTAGCAAATTACCTTTTGCCACCGCACATAGAACGCACAGATGGTGATGCCGTATAGCCGACTCATGGTGCCAATTTGGAGATCCAGGTAACAGAGTCGGCGAAATGAGAACGCAGCCTGAGCAAATATGGCAGCCATTAAAAGACAAGCCCCACACGCACATGATTGTGTACACCGAACACCCACTCAACCCCGGGAGTGTTTGAGTCCTTTCATATGAATTGGCTTGTGTGTGCTGGCGGCAGGCATAAGGACACAATTTGTCTAGACAAACGCCAGCATGTCTTTGTCTTTTCGTGTTTTTGTTTTTCTCCTACGTTGTCTGGAAATCATTACAGCAGTTTCTATAATTTTGAGATAAAAAGAAAATTAAGGAAGGTAATCCCGTTACAGTATGAGATGCATACAGATTTTGGGTAAAGAAGTATTTGGTTTAATTTAATTATTATTCTGCATGCACAATATTTATGTTCTTGCTTAATTTTCAATGTGAAACTCCCTTTTAAAAATGAACAAATTTTGTGAACCCACATCTATTAAAATAAGGGTATAAAATTACTGAAGCAACCCATTATCTTAACCTAACTGCTGTTCCACCGCCCTAAACATTCGTGTCATCGTACTATGGGAGCTGTCATGAAAATTGCTAGGTGTCACTGCCATATGAAAGCATAGAAAGTTCGCCATTTTTGAACTGCCAACACTTGTGCATTGTTATGTCACCTTCTATTCGCCTGCATCCGTGGCCTCTCCTTTTCAATCCTCGGTTGCCCTTTCCCGAGCCATATGCCATTTTTAATTGTTTACCAGCACAACAATGGGCGAGCTTTTGTTTTCCCGCCCCAATTCGATGCGACTCGAGAGTGCTCGACGAGAAAATGAAAAGGAAAAATCGGGAGTGACAAACAGCGCAAATAAAAAATATCAATACAACAAAAATTGGGTTGCCATGCAACAGGTTTCATGCAAAGCGACACGAATTAAGATGGTTTGCCCATCATTATACCATGTACCTTAAGGTACAAATGGTATATTAACTTTGTGCAAATGTATGTAACAGGCAGAAGGAGACATCTCCGACCCCGTAAAGTATATATACTCTTGATCAGCGTCAACAGCCGAGTCGATATAGCCATGTCCGTCTGTCTGTCTGTCTGTATGTATGAACACCTCGTTCTCGGAGATGGTAGGAGATAGACGTGTAATTCTGTTTGCTTTTGATGTGTTATTGTTGCAGGCAGATCAAGTTTATTTCAAATTTTAGCCACGCCTCTTTCCGCCCTCGTATTTGCGAAAAAATCGATATCTTCGAAATGGTAAAAGCTAGAGGCATAATTTTCAGTCCAATAAGTCCACTGATCGTTTTCAGTCCAATAAGTCCACTGATCGACATGCAAAATTACGTACGGATCATAAATATAGAAGATATGGCCAATCAAAGTTTCTGCTTTTACTTGAATTCGTTCGCACGTGTATTCATACAGTAATGTGTGTATGTGTGCACCTGCTGATTTTTTGGATGTCAACAAACGAAAATTTTGTGAATTATTTGAAAAAAAAAATAAAATCAATGAAATGGTTCATAAAGAAAAGAGGTACATGGTATCTCGTTGTCGAGAAATCTCGACTACAGCGTTCCTACTTGTTTTTAATACTATAAGTTGGCGTCAGTTTTAACGGAGTTTCTTTGAATTTTCGGGTTCACTGATTTTTTTTTGGCTAACATCATTTGTCTGCTGACTGGGCCGCCCTGAATATGCATTTATTTTCAGTTCGTCTATCACCTCTTCCTTTATATACCCGTTTCTTAAAAAGAACAAGGGTATATTGAATTTGTACGAATGTATGTAACGGGAAGAAGGAAGCTTTTCCGGCCCCATAAGGTATATATATTCTGGATCACCATCAACAGCCGAGTCGGTCTAGCCTTGTCCGTCTGCCCGTATGAACGCCCAGATTTTGGTAACTGCATATTCAGAGTTGTGTGATACTAGTTCAGCACAAGTTTGTTTTAAAAATCGGCTATCCCGTCCCGCACCCCCGCAAACCATCCACATTTTTTTTAACTTTAAAGGCCTAAGATCCGTAATATAGTATTTATCCATGCTTTAAAAAAAGATGAAAACATAGGTATTTATAGTCGAGACACTTGATTATAATCGTTTTTACTTGCTCTTTTCTATATGAATAAAAAGGTTTACTTATTTGCTTCTTATTCCCTCAGCATGGAGTACAATCGTGACTCTGGGGAGCCATGTGAGCATGGATATAATTTCGGGTTATGCCTGTGTCTTTGGATGGAAGTATTGGCAACATGAAGAAGCTATTAAAAGCCCCACCTTGCCCCACTCCTGGCATACACGCAATTACCCTGCCGGTACCTTAGTTGGCGTCTTTGTCTTCCGACTTAATGTTAATCCTGTGTCCTGGGGGGAACGCGCCTGATGGAAAGGATGTGCTGGATGGCAGAAAAGCAGGGCAGTTGGGGCAGAATACGTTCTGCTGGTCAGTGGGCGGTGCTGACGTTTGACATTGACTGGCTGATAATATAAATATCATTGTTGCTTGCACATAATTAAGTCGGACAGTCGACGAAGCTCTTCAGCAAACCGCATGCTCACTGTGGGTCAAATTAATCACTGACAATCGCAAAAATGTAGAAAGGAAATGTTAAATAATGTTAATTGATCATATGAAATATTCGGTAAGAGATAAAGCTCCGGTAAATTTGTTATAGTTAGGCGTGCACATAAAATTGAAGGAAACTGATGTTAATGAGTTTCAAACACATTTGCTTTAACCGTTAAAAAAATAGCAAAAAAGATTACTTATACGCAATGTTGCCGTACCAAGGCAAACGCTTATAAATTATACATAAGTATTTTGCTCGTATCCTTTCTAATCTTTTTAATTAGTTCATAAAATCATTTGATGGTTTTATTTATACGCCCCACATCTGCTAATTAACACACAAGCCTTGGAAAGGTAATCGTCTTAAACCTCCATAAACGCACGCACTTTGGAAGCTATAGTTTGGCATTATGCCAGTTGATGCCACTGTATTATACTTGATTGTGTTTTTAGCCCCGCCCGCACTGGCTTTAACTTTATTTGTATGAGTATCAGAGTGTGTGTGTTGTTGAGTCCCGAACCCTCGGTCCTGTAGGGCCTAATGCGCCTAGTGCCAGCTCCAGTTGGCAGTCTGTTGGCAGTCAGTTGGCTTTCAGCTTTGGTCGCTAATTAAGCCTGTTTATCGAAGTAAGTTAGCAGTTCAACTTTCGCTCCGAAGTCCTTTATCCCCTGACCCATCCCATCCCATCCCATCCCTTCCATTTCCATTTTTTTGAGATCATGTTCAGCTCAGTTTAGTTTTATCAGGCAACTAAATTTAGCTGTATACATGGGCATGGGCCGCGTTGAACAGCAATGGGAGAAAGCTCCTAAGTGCAATAATAAAGCGAATAAAGCGATGCCGGTAAATGCGCAAAGCCTTCAATTTCGGTTGTTATTGAGTAAATTATCTGGGGATACGCAAATGGCTCATCCATTTTGTGGACATTGTCTCAAAGGTATCTTTTACGAAGGACTCAAACATTGAGCATGTTCACACATTGTGGCTTCTGCGACAAATTAGGTTCACACTTGGATATGAATTTAGATACTGTTTCAATGTCGGTTTCCCCTAAAATCAGGTGAAAATGCGACCTTTTACTGTCACGGTTCGCCCTGCCAGTGGTAATTTATTAGACGACCAAACTAATTAAATGTAACGAAAATTCAAGCGCCAAAGTCTCACTAATTCGGGCTAATATATATTAAACAAATCTACCGTCTCCAGATTGACCCGAAAACTTTTGTAAAGCCAAATGGCTTTGAATTCCTGTTGCACAAAAAGTTTGACACTTTGAGCACCTTTTGGGTGCAAAAGTTTTCAGACCACATGAGGTTTACTAGCTGCACTGACTCCTAAATCGAATTTTGTACTTTCTGCGGCAACTATAACATTTGGTGAAATATATCGACGTTTAAGTTAAATTGGGGATGGTTTTACCGCAATTACAATTTATTTCCGATTTTTTTGTAGTTACTTGTCCGTTATCTGATTTGTATTTCTGCCATGCTTCTAAATTTGCAATGAAGTTATGTGCGCCAGCGTTGCTTGTACCCAGATAAAGCAAAAAAGCTGTAAACACGAAACAAAAGGAAAACATGAATAAAACTATTTCCGCTTCATTGGTTAGCAAATATTTGCAACATTTGTGTGACATGCATGAGTAAGAGGGATGTGCGCGTAAACGATGCCTCGGCACATTTCTGCAAATTCCGTGCAACGGGGCGTATGATTATTAATATTACTCTCACAAAGCATGCACATAAAATTACGCGCAGAAGGGGGGCTTGGAAAATTTTATTTTCTGTCATGGCAATACCATAAAAAAAGAATTTCAGCCCGAATTTGCAAAATTTCATTCGGACCATTGAACTCGGTAGAAGTGCTCAAAAGTTTTTGCACAAGCTTGGAGTGAAACCGAAACTGAAACTGAAACTGTATGGAATCTGCCATGAAATGCTGGCCAAACAAAAGGCCATGAATCAAGCTGAAGCCCTGGACCTCTGGACACACAATGAAATTCCCTGGGGTATGGAGACATATGCCAGAGGAATCCTGCCAACTTTGCCCTGCCCTGCACCGCCTCTGCTTTCCCGATCTCTCACTTAAAGTGATTTGCACCCTGGTGTCTGCTGTTGGGCCTGTGGATAAATGTTGGTCCTGCATTGACGAACTTGTTGGACACAGCCTTCTGTCCCCTTAGGCTCCCTTCTTTTGCCTCTGTACCATTGTTTGTGGCTATTTGCCACAACGAACTAATGTGTGAGAAGATAATCCTTCCGGCCTGTCGGCCCATTTCCATATGTATTCACATGGGGGGCACTGCGGGGGGTGCTTCAGGTGCACCAGTCTCAGAACTGTATTTCATCGAGAGGGGTTTTGTTTCAGGATTATAATCAGCCATTAATGAAGCGCACATGGTGGATATTATGGGACAATTTCTAAAATTTTGATCCCAGATTAGAAGCAAGAAGAGAAGTACCGGCGAGCATATATTTATTTAATTATTTAAAATGGTTCAATGCAAACGGTATGTTTGGGGCGTTTTGAAACTTATTCTTTGCAAAATGAAACTTTTTTATTGTTTAAGTAGAAGCAAAATCAAGTAAAATTTTAAGAATCAGGTAGAAGGTATGGCGGCGCTTGTTCCGTTTTTTATCTAGTAAACAGAGTGTTCAATTGTTTGTTCATGTTGCAGAAAAGACGTAAAAAAAGGGTTGTTGTAAAGTGTGTTTTGTCTGCCACCTGATAAGCGATGGCGAACATTCAAATGAATTACTCTAATTGGACCTTCCGAGAGCAAATGTGCCGAATGCGCCCATAAAAGCCAATGTGCAACTGGCAGTCCCATCCATAATCAAATCGAACCTGGATCAGTTTGGAGATGGATTTAAAAAACTTTACCGTTTTGTCCTTGACGCTGGTCGTCTTTGCCTGCTATGTTTTGGCCCATGTGGATGAATCCGAACCTCCGTCCGAATCTGTGGGTGGCCTGTGCTCAAACTTTCAGCATTTGCGGGATTTGATAGATCAGGAAAAACTTGAGCGGCTAATCCAATTGCACTACAAGTGCAACCAAAAATTCCGCAAGGCTATGAACTTCTTTAACACCTCCTCCTTCGATGCCGCCATCGAGAGTCTCACGAAAACAGAGGCTTACCAAACGGTTCTCAAGGAGCTCTGTGCAGTAGGCGTGAATACCACGGACATCGAGAGGGTAGGCGATATCTTCCATTGCATCGTTCTGCCGGTCCAGCCAACCAATGTGGAGTGCAACTGTACTGAAGTGCGGCACCACTCCTTTATCAAAGATCTTCTGGACCTGATGCCCCAGGATGAGGTGCACCAGTATATCGCCTCTGCCCAGGCCAACTGCACCAACTTTGGCACCTTTACGCACAAGGCCTGTTCAAAAGAGTTTCAGGCCACCCTAAAGGCTAACATAGTGAGTAGTAATTGAATGCTTTAATTTTTCTAAGCCCTAAACGCGTCATGGTCGCTTGGTTTGTCGTAACTCGGCAAATTTGTTTCATTAAAATAATATGTTTAGGGATGGAAATAGGACATTCTGTGAATTGGCCGCACCTCAATTGTTGCAGAAAGTTGAAGTTTCTAAAGTTAACATAGATTTTCTTTTATCCATTTTGAATAATTCCGAATTGTACATATATGTTATTTACACATTATTAGATATTTATATCTTAGAAAAAACACTGATTTGATACACAACATTTTATTTTCCATCCATTTTGAATTTAAACCTATTACAGAAAAAGAGGGATATGGCCAAACCATTGCGAACTCTCCGCCGGAAGGGCTGGGACATCGCGGAGTTGCTCCGAGCTGCGTTGACCATTTTCAACTATTGAACAACTTGCCACTCGTAGTTCAAGCATCTTTCGCTTTTATGTAAACCAAATATAGCAACAAGTTAAAGGAAACAGCTTCACATTGGGTACACATTCGCTCTTGGGAAATAGCAATAGGCCAGTTAGGGGGCGATGTCCCAACGAGCCCGGAAGGACGTCAAAAGTTTTCACGGCAGTTCTTTTGATCACCATCAATTTGTAACTGCAGCGGAAGTGTCAGCGAAATCCGGAGGAAAGCACTCGCGTTGGCGACAATCTATGTTTTCCTTATTCCCAGAAATCCGATTCAATTGCGTTTGTCCTGATAAAGGAAACGAATGGTCACAGGAAGAAAAACCAAATGAACCATGGTAACAATTTCTTGGAACTTCGATGTGGGTTAGGAGAAATATCATAAAGAAACGGTCGGTTAAAGGAAATATCATAAAGAAACGGTAAAATATTATTATATTATAAAACATTCAAAGAGAAAGTATGTATTTGTTTTTGAATATGTCAATTTGACAGTTTTATATCAATTCTCCAAGAAAGAGACTAATTTTTCGCCAATCAAATAATGTTCGGTCCCAGCTGGGTATTTAATTTGCCATCCATCTTTATCTGGCATATTTTTTGGTTCCTTGAAGCTATTGGAGGGCCCTATTGGATGGTTATCAGGATTTCCTGGCGCTCGGCGGCACTTGGCAAACGAATTAAGACTCGTTACACTTTCATTGCTTGCGCTCAATTTACGCGTTGCCAGCTGTCGCTGAGTGGGAGGGCCTCTCCCTGTGGACACCTCCATCTAGTAAGGACTCGTTCGTTACTTTACCTATGCAATCGTGCAATTTGAGGAGCGGCACAAATGCCTGCTCATAGCAATTGATTTATGCCTGCGACGTGACTTCATTTCGGGCCGGGACACTCGGGATGGGGTAGTACCGCACCTGTTGTCGCCTTGCCTCTTATTAAATTAACAAAGTAACAACCTCACTGCTGTGTGTGTGTATTTGTGTGAGCGTGCTTATCCTTAGCAGGACCAAATCCGATGCCATTATGCATTATAACTGTATAAACAAATCGTGTGCGTGCCACCGCCTTCCTAGAATACGTGCTCCGTCTGAACACGCAGCAGCCCAAGAGAGCGCACCAAAAAATGGATGTGTACAATGGTAAGGAAATACACGAATCCTGGGCCTCCAATGGCTCCCCCGGCTCGTGTGTCAATCAAGTTAAATGTTAATGAATTACTCGGCATCGGAACAAGGACATGCTGACAGGACGAAAGCGAATGATGCCGACAAGTTGTTTTGCCTTTAGCACTCTTAGCAAACGGAGGATATAAGCTCATTGTGGCGTCTTTGTAATATTGTTCGCGATATCCTCTCAAAAGCGCTTTTAGCTGCCAATTAATTTGGCAATGAAGTTTATTTTAAAGTTCTTTGCCAATTCACTTAAGGATATGACAATACCATTTTTGAAACTTTAAGTAATCGGTTAAGATTCATGTATTTGTTTGGGTACGCTTATCTTTTGGGTATTCCAGTCGTCGTTTCCGCTCTCGTAACCACTAACTTTCACTGCCTTGGTCAAAATGGTGAGCCATTTGGCCAGCTACTCGTATTGTGGGCCTGCCCGGTCTGGCTGTCTGTGAGACAGTTTGTTTTCCTCTCAGTTAACAGAAGCGAATCAAATCTTTGCATATTTTCGTGTGCCAACCATTTGCGCATTTACCAACGCTGTGTATACGTGTATGTACGTATATCCTGATTTGTTTGGCGAGGAACGCGGGCACTACGTGTCTTTGAATTCATTACGCTGTCAGTTGGCTTGTGGGGCGTTGTTGTAGATTAAACCGCCGAGGCCAACAGCCAACAGCCGAAGCCAAATGAAAATAAATAAAAAATGCCTCATAGAGCGAGCAAGCAATTTGCATGCTGAAATTAAATAATTAATTAACACAGTCGTTGACCGGATCGTGATGTGCTTTTCAAATAACAAATAATTGCATGCCACGTGTGGCATCGAATTCATTACATCTCAGCCAAGAGGTCAAAAAGTGGGAAAAGTGTTCAAAGTTTTGCACTCGTTCATTTAAATAATGTCTATTGAAAATAATGCAATACGACAAGCTTATATCATTAAACCATTTTAATGTGAAATAAATACTAATAAACAAACGAAAAAAAATCTATTTCCAATTACTGGCGTAATAATTCACGTAATAATTCACAATCAATTAATTATAAATTATACATTTATACGAGTATATAAGAGCCCTTCAATTGCAGAGTCACAAAAAACCATTGCAAAAAAGTTAAGCTGAAAAGCTAATTAGAGAAAATGGATCCTGTGGTTCACCGAATTGGAAAACGCTTCTAATAAGCAAATGACTTAATTTTAGGCTCTTATAAGCCTAAAAATACCAAATGCAAATTTAATTGAGCTTCAATTTGTTCTTCGACTTAAAGTATATTTAGGGTATTAAATAATTCCGCAATCTGGTACCAGGCCTAAGCAATTGTAGACAAATTTTCCCTTTGCCAAGGCAGCAGCAGTGCAATTGAATTGAAAAGCGCTGCAAATGGTTGGTCTGATTTATTCTCAAACTTTATTACGGGCGCGAAGGAAATCCAGCAGCAAAAGCGATTTGAGTCTGTTGAAAAATAATTCTACTATACAAGTGCAATATGCTGGGGGCTAAACTTTTAATGCTGGTTTTTTTGTTTTTTACAAATCGAAAATGTCGTGAGTGTGTTCGGAGGCCGATCGCCAAGCTGCCCGTCTGATAATGGTTATAAGTCGGCTTGTTCGTTTCTACACATAAGTATAACTTTCCTTTGGGCTCCAGTAACTACTACTGGGAATTTGATATGTGCTGGAGTGTCCAGAAATAATGTGTTCGCTGATAAATCTTTTGGCGCTCAATGCTCATAACCATTCAGATTTATGGTCCAAGCTATCGGTTGGGGGACGGACAGTTCCCCTCGGCAGATTTGTTTGGTAAGTGAAACCGCTCGGGCCACGGGCCATAAATAAAAGTTGAATATCAGCTAGCAAATCTCATTACCCGGACCCTGTCGCCTTGCCTTTGCCGCTTCGAGCTGGGACGGCGAGGCGTTCAAGTTGAAACAAAAGCCGAAGGATCCCAGCCAAAAGCGGTTTATCGATAGCCATGGAAAAGTGCAATCTTCTGTCGCCGTTAAATAATAAATTGCACTACAAGATTTCGATGTGGCTATCCGATCGGCTTCGCACTCTTAACAAGCCTGCTTTAAGTGAATTTTGCGGCTGCCAATAATGTATAAATTAATGGCTTCCATATGGGATCCGAAGGGGTTGTGGACGGCGAGGATGGGAGCACAGATACTGAATACTTTCATTTCAATTTCTCTCCACTGCCGGTCAACTGCATGCCAAATATTTTCATTTTAATGAGATGGTCAACTCAGCGAACGAATTAAACTGAAAATAGCACACCCATCGATGGATTCTCTTCTTACAGTCTGTGATACAAATTTAAAATGTAAAATTAAATAAAAAATACTTTTCCAAAGACTCAACTTCAACAGATTTAAGCTGGCCAAAGCCTTAAATCCTTTTGAAACTCGCGGACAAACTGCTATCAGTTATTTGCGTCTCAACCGTAAATTATTATGCGGCTTTAAATTTGCTGCAAGCTTAATGGCCGGGTTGAATTCCATAAATGTTTTACCAGAAAACGGCAAATAATTGGCAGCCAGCCAGCCACCCAGACAGCAGCATTTTGCTCAGTAGGAATGAATAAAAGCCGGACAGACAATGGTGAAAAATTCGAGGAAACTAAAAGTCCGATTGGAACTTCCCTATGCGCGCAGAAGTAATTATACTGGAATAGGAATTTTGGCCAAATATTCTAATTATCAGTTTGTCGCAGCGACCGCCAACACCAGCAGATCTCCACATTTGCACAAACGAACGGCAGCAAGTCCTTCCATTTCGGACACAGAGATAGTTTTCGGCCCTCCCTGAATAGTTGTAAGATGAGCTCAAGTTTGGCAACTCCAGCCAGCAGGAATACTATTATTTTTTGTCTGCATTTTGTTTTTTTGTGTTGACTGTTATCTCGTTGCCCGCCCTCGACTTTTGGCTTTCGACTATTTGCCCGGGCGCTGGAAAAGCGTTTCCTCGGGCATTTGCAAGTAGCCATGCGGGCGTTGCTTTCCTAACCAGCGCAAATATTTTAACCTACAGGCCGGCCTGGGACTGCTGGGTGAATGGAGCAGCTGCGAGGAGTGGACTGGGTAAGTAAATAAATGTTCTCGAGATAAACTGGCGCTTTGTGGCTCGTTTTGGGTGTTGGAACCACTCCCACGCAAGCCAAAAAAGTGTCCTTTTAAAGCCATGTGGCTGGTCGCCCCCTTAAAGCGAATCCGGGAGATTTTGCACTTTGCATGCAAACGGTAAAAATTTGCAGCATGCCCAGAGTGCGACACGATGGCCTATTCGGACTCCGGCTACGTGACTTTGGCACGCGTCGCGTTCCGTCTGCGGGCCCACGGTCATTTTCCATTGTTGGTCATTAATTTGAAGGCAAGTGTGTTTGGGGTTTAACAAGCGAGCGCGCGGCCTTTCGTCACCAAACCGCACACGTACGTCCAGTCAACAGGGTGACTAAAATATAATAAAGTGCATAGCGTTGTGTAAAGTATATTTCTCTGTAACAATGTGCGATTGTTTTTTTTTATTTTTTAAGTGATTAAAACTGGTTAATAATTTTGTGTTCAATGTTAATTTGGAAATGGTATTGGATAGTCAGTGTAAATAGTGTAATCTACAAAATTACATTTTTCGTCAAATTAAATATCTTATTAGGTGTTACCAATGCAAGAAAAAGTCCAAACTGATTCCAAATACGTCTATTACATTTATTTTGGAAGGAACAGTTCTTAGGCAGCACCCTGCCTTCGCATCGCTGCGGCAACCACTTTGTCATCCGACTCACGTACAGGACTCACGTATGCCAGCCAGCCAGCCAGTCCCCGAAAAGGATTGTCCACGCTTTTGGCCAAGTTTGCCCCGCCCGACTCTTGGCCATCAGCACGATTAGATGTTGTGGCCTGGCTTCGCCCTTGCGGTCATGTTCTGTGGATTCAACCCAGCTGACCGTCTGGTCGGACTTTGGCCAACATGCCGTCGAGGAAGGGATTGAATTTCGAGGTGTCGGAGAAGTGAGCGAGCGTTAAAAAATGTTTTAGCAGCGCATTTTTGGGGTTAACAGCGTGCACGTGCTGCCAGCTTTGGGGACTGGTGGCGTGAGTGGTGGCTTCCAAATGGGGCTAAGACCAAATGTGGCTAGGACCAAAAGGTGGCGACAATGGCGTTGAGTGGGCCAAGAGATTTATCTAGCCCGGTTGTACGTGATGCCAACAATCGTGTCATCCCCTGTCGGACGACATGAATTATGACGAATATGTTCAAGAGTGTCCCCAGAACTGCACGGGTGTGTGCGTCTTGTAAATCTCGCCCAAATCTCCGTCAAACAAAGACAAATAAACTGCAATCGTTGGCGTATAAATCCTAATTCGAGTTTGATTATCTGGCCCGTTTGGGGAGGCATGCGATCGAGTGGCTTTAAGGCAACTCGGTGGCTGCAGCTGCCCCGAGCCAAACAAACAAGAACAGAGCTGAACAATGTGTTTACGTTCCAAAACCACACCGAGGTCTCAGGTCGCCAGTCCCCAAGTCTCAAATCCCAGGCGAGCATTAACGAACATTTGCCTTTGCCCAGAGAATTTCGAATCGGCCCAAACCCTTTTCCGGATAAGGCAAAGTCAAGCCGAAGCCTAGGACATTAAATCCGTGCAGCCATTAACATTTACGATTTTGCAGCCGGAGGTCAACCAATCACACACTTGTGTACACACACTGGGTACACGTTGAGAAAATAATGTGAACCTTTGCAAAAAAAACAACCATGAAGCATACGTCCTAGTATGCTTTGGCTCTCATTTTTTCTGGGTAGATGTGCACCTGCTTTTCGGACGTGCATTTGTTTACCATCGAGTCTCGAAAGCCTTGCCAAGCCTCGAGAAAGGCAGTGGCTTAATGGACAACATCAACTGCAAACGCATTGCGTCGGGTGACACACAGAGGCGATGCAATTCCTGAAACCGAAAATACCAACATGTGGCCTCAAGGACGAGGAGGGTCCCTCTATTTGATGGTCGTTTATCCTGGACTGGGCTGCCCAGTGTGAGTTGTGTGTGATGCCCAGATCGCCTCAGTGAGTTAGTCGGCCGGAAATGGACCAATACTCGCATCCACCTACGTTTTGGGTGCTTACGTCTAAAGTTTTGCATTTTAATAGCCTCTTAACTGCCAACCAATGGGCATGTTTTTGTTTATTTGGCCCCACAATGGTAGGGTGAATGAGGCGGTAAAGATGGTTCACGGCAAGGTGTGGCTACATTTTGGCCACATAGATTTGCATGCGATTGCAGTTCCAAGTCGGTCAATTTTCGATTCGGTTGCTGGCACTTAAGTGCTTTCCATGAGTTCCAAAACATCGCAGCAGGAGGTCAATTCATTTGCATTTTGCCGGCAATCGGGTTAATTGTTTTTTGCAATTGCCAGGGTAACAAAGAGTAAATTGTCAGGTTACTTGGAGACGCTCCCATTTCATTTCAACATAGAGCAACAGGAAGAAAATTCTAATTTGTAATAAATGACTAAATTAAAGGAAATATTTTATATTAAGTAAAAGGGAATTTGGCTGACTTTCAGGGGTACAAGTTAAAAATGGATTTTGTGGTTTTGATTGAACTTAATTAATTTGCTCGTTTATTTTTCCGTCAATCTATTCGCACCACATTCATAAGCAATGCTGCGATTATTGCTGCGTTGAACTCTTCCGGCGATTTGGTAAAATTTTAATGACAGCTATTCGGCTGATGTGTGGCCATCAGCAGAGGGGCCCCCCGTCAGGATCTTCTGCCAAGTCACGTCCTCGCTTAGATTCCCTTGATTTTCTCAGCGTTTTTTTTATCTCCCTTTCTCTGTGTCTCTATGTCCCTGTGTATATGTTTGTATTTTTCTCTTTGCGCTCCCCCGTTTTCGAGGGAGATTCGTGACGTGACGAGTCGCCACGCTAATGCACGCCCTGCAAAGTATGCAATAAATTTGAGGCATGTGTCTGTGCTGCCATGAGCGTGCCACATTATAAGTACCTGTGTTTGTAGGGCAATGTGTGGGGCTAAAACGGAAGGATCTACTGCCATCTCTATCATAAACATTAACAGCTTTTACTCACTTGGCAGCAGTCGCTTTTGCACTCCACACAATGGCAAATACCAGCGAGTATCTCGTCTGCTGCGGAGCAGAAAGCAGCTGCGATTCTTCATGCGAAGCGACCCCGTGTTGGCGCAAACTGTTTGCTTAATAAGTTCCTGCCGCACTTGCGAAGGCGCCTCTGTTTGCTGCCCTCGCATTCACCGAGTGCAACCACATGAAAGCCGGGCGCTGGCTGACGGGCAAACAAACAAAAAACCGTGGAAGCTGTTGTGGCAGCCAGGGGTTAGGGCCTCCGGCTGGCAGCGCCTGCGGTCACCGCTCGCCGACCCGCTCGACATGCCCGGCACGTTCCGATTCGTTTAAAACTTGAAAACCCACAGCCGGGAGAAAATTAAATTCAATTAGCCGAAGACACGTGGCCTTTGCCGGCTGAAAATGTATCGGCCGTGGCGACTCCTCTATTGAATAGGCTTCAATGCATTTTTTAAGTATTGTTAAATTTCCAGTTCCATGGAGATTGAAACGTTCCATTGCTTAATTCATTTTTAAGTAAACAATAACACCCATTTTTAAAAGATCAATGGTTTAAATTATTTCTATTTAGGAATAACAAGACTCACAGAGATTGGAAGCAAATTAAAAATAAGTATTCTCTTGAATTTAAGTTTTCAAGCTGGTAATTTGCATAGGGCAACGTTATGTATCTATGACAAGCCGGCGACACAGGCGCGAGGCATCCGCCGGTTTTCAATAAACTCATTCATCACTGTCGGCTTAGCTGCTCACAGGTCTGACTTTAATGTCATCCCTGTGAACGCAGTCTTAAAGCTGCAGTGAAATGTCAAAAATTTGTTCGGCGTACGCGCGGTGTGTGTTTGTGTACTGTGCTAATGAAATATGGCCTGAAAACACACAAGCCCGGCCGAGCACCCTCATCACAAAATTGCGTATACGCAGTGAGGACCCGTGTGAAATGTGTAGCATCTACTTATCGATGCTGTCAATGAATTTCGTAGGCGTGCGCATAAATTGAAATTTTTCTTTCGGCCAATTGCAGGCGCTGACAGTTCTCCTGCTTTTCGTTCGCTCGTTCGCAATTCAAAATTCAAATTTTTGGAGAAGCAATTACGCTCACGAGACTTTGATGTGGCTGCTTAGAAGCTTTGAACTCTCGGCTGCCGCTGCCGAGCAAATAAAATGTGCGGAACCGAAACACGCAAAAAATATATAGAAATATCTAAATAACAAAGCAGGAATGCCCAGAATGCAGGCGAGATAGCTTAAAGCCTTCTCCAAAATTCGCGAAGCTATTTCAATTTTGAATGTCTACCACATAGTCCCTGGGGCAGGAGCCAGTGACAAGGTAACCCTGAGATAGCCCCCTTTTAAGCGCCTTTATGGCTAATTAAATGAAATTGAACAGGTCCCCGCTTAATTGCCGGCACAAGCAGGTGTATTAAAAATTAATGAAAATAAAAAAGCACGACGAAAAGTACCAAAAATGTTTAATGGCTATGGGTATTGTTCGGACTGCTGCTGCTGCTGCTGCTGCTGCAACTCGTTTTTATTGACTTGCAACCGTGTCCCATGGCCTTTAATTAACTTTTCGCAATTCCGTTGCCAAGCGAACGAATTTTGTGGGAAAGCCGTCGTGGTATACGGGTTTTAGGGTTTAAGCGGCAGCATTTTAAATTTCCGCCATTCCAGAACATGGTATGTATTTGTTTGAACGCACCACATGGCGTATGATTAATGCGCCTCTCGGCGCTTGCACATTTCATTAAATAAATTGTAATTTATCAAAAGCCAAGCGACAACGGCGAGAACTCCCTACGCAGCCCCCACAAACAACGCTCCCGCAACTGAGCCAAAGCAAATCAAATAAATTACAGACAAGTTGAAAAACTTTGACCATTAAATGCCCTAAACCAAATACGAAGACCAATGACGGACTCGTTGTTTTATTTTGTTTTTCCCTTGCCTGCTTGTTGTTTTTATTTGCCAAGCATTTCATTGCAATTGATTTTTGGTGTCAGCTGCACGCTCAGCCAGCCAGAGACAGACATGTCCAGGCCTTCCACCAATTGCCCCTCCATTCTCGCTGGCCTCGGCCCAAGCCCGACAAATTCTGTGGTTGCGGCTTAAGTTTGTCGGCAAATTGAAAACTTTGTTGGTTAACTTGCTCGTGGAAATGGCAACCGAGAAGGAATGCCGAGGAAGAGCGGATACAGCCCGAACCTCGGGCCCAGGCACATCAATACCAAATTCTTCGTCGTCATCTCCCATTCTCTTTATTATTCCCAAATAAACAGGCAAGCGGACAAGCCGCCAAGCCAACGACCAGGTCTTGTTTTGCGGTTGAGTTTCGGGTTGTTGGGCTGATTACTTTAATAAACCAAAATGGAGTCAAACAATAACAAAAACCAGAGAATTCAAGCAGATGTCGAGTTTGGGGATTTTTGAACACAAAACTGCAGGCGTTTTTTGTAGCCTGTTGCACATTTCATTTATATCAAAATATTCCGCTTTAGTGGAAACTTTTAATTTTTTTTATATACAACATTTGCTGGAAACCTGCAAGTAAAAAAAAATGGGTAATGTTCAAAAAAAAACCTACCGCAAACGATTGGCGTTGGAATGTTTTTCTGAATGTGGACTCTTAAAATTTAAATGTTTTCCAGCTCTTTAAAGGGGTCCGATGCTTTGGGAGCCTCTTGAGCCACTCAACAGCTGACTAAAAATATCCTTTCTCAAGCTACATTAGTGATTTACTTTTAATATAAATAAATAAACAGACGGCGGGACAAGTTAAAAGCTTCGGCTGAGTTAACGTTCAAAATGGGTCCAACCGATGACCCATAAGATGCTTAAGCTCCTCCTGAAAGTCAAGTTTCTCCAGCACTGCGCACTGAATAATGACTGACGGAGACCTTGGTGGCTAGTGATTCTGAGCCACCGTGTTCTCTTCAGCCAGCTGGTCCTCGGTGCTGGCGAATGGCGTGGAGTCGGTGACGTATCTATAGCGCGGTGGTATCACACGGATGGCGATAACCAGCTCGCGCCAGGTGTGCCAGAAGTGCTGCTTGTATGAGTGTCCACCAAACTCAAAGATCAAGGGACTCTGCGAGGCATTCAAGGTTCCTTTCGTCGGATGCACCACGCTGAGCAACATCATATACCGGTTGTCCTTGCGGTAGAAGTGAAACCGCAGAAATTCAACCGGCAACATGCTGACCAGGTCAAAGGACTCGATCTCTGGATCCACATACCCATCGATTTCGAAGTCGTTCTCGTGACAGTGGAATACATCGCTGCCCAACAGCAACCAGTTACAGGTGAGTCCAATATGGTACTGAAAGATTGCCGTGTCCTGGTCGTCCAGCTGGGTGAAGGGATTCTCCACAAGCACCGGCTCGTAGATCTCCTCGTATTCGGCGAGCAAAATTTTCTGTACTCGAAACATCGCCAGTCAGCAGCAGGGAGAGCGCCGACAACGACGATGAGTTTGGCTGTAATTTAATTGAAATGTCAATCGATTGTCGTCTGTATATTTGTTTGTTCTGTTTGAAAGTGGATTTCTGTCTCCTCGCCTGCTGATGCTGATGCTTATGCTGTTGTGGCATCGAAAACTATCCGGCAAAGTCTATTAGATCATATCTTTGGCGAATGCAAATCACTAACCATGCCGGGCAGCAAGTTTCTGCGTCTGCATTTGAATTTAAATTGGTATTTGCAGTAAACTTGGCTGATGGATGAATATACACTCACTGACCTGAGTATCCAAAATGTGCTCGCTAATTCAATTTTTGAAGCTTGTATTTAGAGTGAAAGAAAATATTGTTGTCATCGCGATTATTTAAGATGAGTAAAAGCTTCGCTGGTTAAATGGATTTTGTAATTTTGTAATTGCCAAGACCAAATATTATCCCATGAAAAAACCATTGCACACCCAGTCGCCTGGAGTTAACGAATTGAGTAAACTTTACAAATCTGCAAATTTCGACATAATTTCATTTAAATGCTTTCCCCTCCGTCAGCGAGTATCAAACCAGTTGGCGCTCGCAGACATTTTTTCCATTATAGTTGCGATTCTGTTCGACACGGCTACAAGTTGCCGCTGCCACTGGCAGCCATAATCTTGGCTTATGACTGCCACAGTTCGCTCCTTCTGCTCCTTCTGCTCCTCTTGTTCTGTCATGGCAAACACTTTTAAAATATTCTGATTTATGACAAACTTTCACCGCTCGCTCTCAACTTTTCGCAGTTTGCCATTTGGCACTTTCTTTGCCTCCACTTTCACGTTGCCACGTTGTCGTCCGCGTTGTCGTTGCAACTGTGTTACTGTGCAATTGGTGGCAAGATATAAAAGAAAAGTCCGGGATGCTGGTCGCGATGCGGGCTGCCGCTCACTTTGTCAGCCATTTAATTTAGACGCGCTGGCAATTGCAACGGCAACTGCAACGGCGGAAGAGGCGGAAAAATCGGGGAGAACGCGGTAATCGGGGAAAGAGTTACAGCGCAAAGTACTGTGTCAAGTGGCATCTTTGCAGTTGCAAAGCAATTAGTTTCAAGAAAATTACGAGAATCCAGAGATCCAGACAAATAGTTAAGCATAACTTATGGTCGTCCTTGGCCGTTGCATGTTCAGCGTTTCCAAGGGATCCCTTTTGGGGTTTCCCTTTGCTAATTTGGTGCAAATTCATCTGGGCATATCAAATTGCATCGTCGCCCGGCTCAGTATTCAGTATTCAGTATTCCGTATCCCGTAATCCTCCATTGATTAAGTGCGGTGTGCCGGTAATGTCACAAATCACACAAGACACATGGCCCCATAATGAATTCGTAATAGTATCCGTAATATCCAAATGAACAAATGCCGTCTGCGGTCTCTCTGGCCATGCAATTGGGGAATTAATTAAAATTTTCTCGTTCGGCATGTTTATGATGGCACTCTCAATTAATTTCAGGGCTCGTTGAGCAGCACATCGAATGTGTCGATGTGTCCTTCCTCGGGCTATCCGCTTAGGTTTATGCCAACCAGAAAGATTGAAGTGTAATGCGTTGCTGAGTTTATAGTTTTCTATTTATTGCAATTTGATGGTCCTCTTGGTTAGCGCTATTAGAACACTAATTATGAATTGTCAGATTCATTATTCCCCGGATCCATTATTCCGGCATTTTGGGCAAGCCCGCATAAACCCTGGAAACTCTCGCATGTGCAGCAATTAATTTGGCTTCGTTGCCTGCCATGTCTTTGAGGCAATTAATGGCGTAAATGTATTTGATTGTCTCGATCATGGACTTTTCTGCTGCTGCCAACAGTTTGTTCATTCAATTTAAGTGCCAGCATCTAAGCGCTAATGGTCATTGGCTTAAACATTACCCACAAAATTGCATTTTCCCCCCTGCGTCCGCTTGTCGGCTCTCGATTGGTATCTGACTAGCGCCCGCTTGGCCAAATAACACCTGTACAGTACTTGAGTGCAGCAATTAGGGGAGAGCGGCAAGCACGCACGCATGCACGAAGAAAAAAAAGGGGGGCTATACTAGAAAAGTGGTAAGCAATTTCGATCTTTTATTGAATAACCTGAGTTTTTAAACCGCTTTCAGTTAAACCCTTGCTAATGAATATTTCGAAAATTATACAGAGGAACTTATTTGCTATTGGATTTGAGTCGGCTGCAACTTGAGCTACATCCAAATGGATACATAATACTAAATAGATTCCTGACATTGTTACCACAATTTTTTTCTTTAATGAATTTTACTTGAGGATTGTGTTTAATTTTTTGCTCAGCGTACTAGGAAAGCGTGCTGTTCTTTGCGCTGGCTTGTTTGCGCCAGTTTATTACCGCTTTTGCTTTTGCGCTTTTCATTGCAAACGGTTTACGTTTTTATTGTTAAATGCGGCGCAACATAAAACATAAAACACGGCAGACGGGCTGCTCACATGCTCGGCGGGTTGAAAAGCAGAGCTCAACGGAAGCGGAAGTGGCTACGAATTGTAGTGCGGATGTTGGGATGTTGGCAAAAGCGCACACACAATCCGGCTCCATAGGCTCCGTTGTGGGCTCTGCCTTTTGTGCTTACTTTGTGGTAATATGTACTATCCCGTTGATTATTTTACTTTGTTTTTATACCTTAAGGTACAAATGGTATATTAGATCTCAAACGCCGCAAGTATATATATTCTTGATTAGCATCAATAGCTGCGACGATCTAGCCATGTCCGTTTCTCCTTCTGTCCGTTTCTCCATCTCAGAGATAATACTACCTAGATACGTAATTCTTTTTGCTGCTGATTTTATTTTTCTTTATTTTCTTTATTTTTTCTGCTTATTCGACTATATACTGTACGTTGAAAGGGCTAGGTAATTTAAAACCTGTTTTGCTCGCTGCCACATAGAAATTATTATATCTACCTATGTGAAAAGTGTGGATCAATTTGCCAGTGTCATTTGCCGATTACGTCATTTCAAACTGCTTTGGCTTAAATCTTTTTGATAATGAAATTAATGCGAGGTATCCGCTGTCGAGAGACTTCGAACTCAGCTTTTATACTTGGTATTACGTCTATTTGCTCGGCCGCAATAAAAGAACGCCACATGACAAAAAATTAAGTACACGCATTTGAAGTGACTTAATTTAATGACTTTATCCCGGACCCGGCCATAAGTTGCATATACTCTGGGCGCCATATCTGGCCCATACTTATGCTGATGGAGATGTACTAAAAGCCAAACTACTCGTACATACATCAAAGGCTGATCTCCTGAACTCTGGCATTTAAGTGGGGGAGCAAAGCTTTCAAAGGTAGTAAGTAAGCTAGTAATTGCCACTCCACACCACTGCCGGTCCTGCCGCTTAATTCTCGTGGGTTAAATATGTCGGTTTTCCCGAATATTTGCAGGTGCAGTTTTTTATTACTGTCTCGGCATCAGCATCAGGCATCACCGTAAACTTAAATGTTTTTGCAAGAGGAGTTGAAACTGAGTATGAGACTCAATCCAGTCAATAAGCAGGATCCCAATTCGTTTTAGGCTTCCAGGCACAGTTTGCGCTGATTGGCAACGCCAAAAAGGAAAACTATCCGCCCAGCGATTGTCTGTCTCTTTTGGCAACTTTTGATGTCAGCAAAGTTTCGCTGCTTTATCTTCATCTCCCAGAAGCACACATGGCACGGGTCCTTTCGTTGCGATGCCTCGCGCATCCTGCAGCCAGGACTTTGTGCGCAATTCGAGCATTTGGCGCTTATCGCACATCTCATCCAAAAAATGGTAACCGACACATTTGCACAATTGCCTCGTGTAACTGACACGTCAGCCACGTCCAAAACGTAAACGTGTAGTATGTAGAGCAGTAAGTAAGGCGAGCAACTAAAGCCGAACGTTTTGCGCCATTCCAAGAACCAAGGAGCCAAGGAATGGCTGTATTTTCCTTAGAGATGTGCAAGAATCTCTCGGGCAGTGGGCGGGGATCAAATGTGTTTCAAATACATATTCCTGCATACCTGTAGGACTTTAAATAAATCAGATTACTTTGCATGCCCAATTTAGTAGAAGTGTGCAAACAGATTTGATGGTTTAACTTGACGTGAAATGAACGTTTTGGTTATTGAATTCACACAGATCGTACGAGTATTTTCTGTTCGAAGCACTAAAATAAATCTTAATTTATTGATTATTGAACTATACGTAGTTTATTCTTATTTTTTCCTCTTTAAAGAATTTGTCTGGTTACATAATTTATTTACAAAGAATATTGAATTAGTTTTTAATTTACACACCAACTAAATGTATACCACTTGTGTGGATACATTGAATATCAAACGCAAAGCGAGGGAGATCACGAGCTCATCCCCAATGCAAGTGTCCACCGTCGCATATGGTGTATGTTCCTGTCAGCCGTGACACTGAAATCTTTGCTCTGGAGGCAGATTCGGATTATGTGCTGGCAACTTTCTAGGTAATGCAATTCACGTGTGCACGGCAGTGCAGTCGTGGCTGCGGCTGATGTGGCGTGCTCTGGTGCGTGCGCTAGTGCGTGCCTTGAGTGTCGCAGAGCATATTGCATCCGTAGAGGGATTCCCACTTGAAAACGAGCTGGGTAAAAACTTCAATGTCCATTTGCATTGAATAGGTGACTGACACACCAGCGCCACACCACCACCGGCAGCACCCAACTTTTGACCGGATTTTAAATGCAATGAAAAACTATTTTCGCAAGCTCCGTGTAAGCAAAAGTCTTTTGGCAGACACAAAGTGCATGTTTGCACAACTAGCTGTGTGCGAAATATTTGAGCAACATTTCTGCCGTGTATGTAAAACAGTTTTGCTGCATCAACAAGCAAACAGATAAAGTTATATGTTATATCTGGCCCCAAATATTTAACAAGCCCAACGAGAAGTGCTCCAGGAGCGTTAGCACAATGAAAAGCAATTAAGATCATCCCGGCAAATCAACAAAAGTTATTTCGATTGAGCCAAAATCGCCTTGAAGTTGGTGACCAAATTGAGATTTTTCATGCACTGTCAATAAACTGAAACAGAACAACAAATTAAACGAAAACATGTCTGTGTTGCCAACTATAAACATTTATATTATAAAATGTTTTTTTGGTAAAAATGTTAGGCTTCTAAAATGACAAAGCGGAAATAGAGCTATTCACAAATTCCGCTACAATATTCGTATCTGTTGGCTGGCAAAATCTCTTTGCAAAAGGTCTAAGCTGCAGATGAAAATGAAAGGAAGCAAGTGTGTTTTGTTGATACTTGTTACTACCATTTGTTTTTTTTTGGCACTTAGCCAGCTGCTGTTAATAAGGTGTTCAGCAATTTTATTTTATTGGTTTCCTGCGAACACAAACAGCGACTGACGCTCACCCTCATGTGCTCGCCCGCAGGAGGTTCCTTTAATTTTAATTGGCTCCACGCCCAAACGCACGTGAGCCAACAATCGTTGTCCTTGCCAGCAGGCTGTTACTCTATTAAGGATAACTCCAGCCAACTTCCTTTGTTTGGTTTGGCCTTTTCTTTTTGAGGCATGTGTGTGCCTGTGTCCTTTTTTTATTCGTTGCCACTTTTTTTGAAGGCTTGGCAAGTCGTTAACATGCTCTTATTTAATGCCAAAGAAATTGCCATTGGCATTTATTGCCGTAATTAAGAGATGGAAAAAACACTCCAAATGCGTCGACGGCCTTCAAGCAAGAAGGAAAACTTGGCCATCAAAGACCAGCATCGCCATCGCCATCGCCATCGCCATTGACGTGCGAATAAATTTTCAGCCAGCGCCTGTGCAGAATTTTGCAATTGCCAGACGGCCTGTGGAAAAAAAGCAATTTGTGTTTTCTGGTAAGTGCCATTTTCTTTGTTTGGAAAACGACGGCTGCTCCCTCTGCCCCCTGCCCCCTGCCCCAGCACAATTTTGAGCCTCATCTTCAGCAGCAGCGTTCAACGCTCCTCTGCTCTCGTCACTCAATTCACTTTGAAATTTATGACCCAGTTAGGCTGGCGTTTTTACCTCCGACTTTTCGGTGTCCCGGCTTCTGCAACAGGCGTTTAATTAAATGCCCCTGCCGCCACCAAATGCTGCAGTGTGCCACTGGTAATGGCCGCAGGCCATAAAAGTTAATGAAACTTTATGGGGATTCGATTGGCAAGGACTTTAAAGTTTTCGCTCTTTCGAGATTTCAGATTCTATTACAGAGCATCCTTCAGAGCAAGACAGGGAAGTGTTTAACAAAGAATGTTAAATACTTATAGTATGTTAGAATTCAATACGCATGTTGTCCTCTTGGGAGATTTTAAATTCAGCCTACCCACAAGCCGTCGCATATTTGTGCAATTGCCAATTGCCTTTTATGATTAATCGATTTAAATAATTGCTCGAAATCCTTCCTCCGTTCAATTCAATTGCCATTAAACATCCCAACTGCTTTTGTTTTAGCAGGGCAATTAAATGAAAAAGTCGAGAGAGTTTACCGATTTACGAATGCACCAATAAATGCCGATATTTCGCTGGCAGGGCGATGAAAAAGTTGAAAAATCTGTTCCTGGCGACAGAGCGCCAAGCGGAAATTGTGCTTATGTCGGCAGGTTTTCCGGTGGCCTTCCGTACCATACCCCTGCCGCTTCGGTTTTCACTGAATTTTCAGCTCCCGGTCGGACGGGGCATGTGGCTGACGCATATGCTGAAAGTTTAATTAATGTTGTCACGGGCTGGAGATGCGACGATGAAACTCGTTTGTAAATTACTCTTCAGAATGTGCGTGTGTATACTTTTAAATATTAAATATATTATAGATGTATACGGTAGTATCAGTGATGATTGAAATTCAATTTGGGGAACACTCTTCGGGAAATGTGCTACGCCATTTGAATTTTCGCTTTTCCGGCGCAAAAATGCTTAAAATTCAATACACAGACCCACACATCCTGGAGGTCCTTTGGAGCGACTGATAAGACACTAAAGTTGCCAGCCTGCCTGCCTGCTGAAGTTTAATTTGATACACAAACAAGGAGCGGAAAACAAAACAAACCGAAACGGAACGAAAACGGAACTAAATACAAAACAAAACAACATCCGATGGAGCGGCAACGGCAACGGCAACGGCAAAGACCGTAAAACATTTAAATTAACGTCTCCTTCAAAGCAGTTCCATTGTGTATGTGCTTGTGGCTGTGTCAGGGCGTGTGTGGGAGTTGAAAAGGCATTCCTGGAACGGTAGACATAAATGCCAAAAAGGGTCACAACATCCATGCGGCATGTCCATAAAGATAAAAACCATAGCGTGCTCATAAAGCGCAAAAAGGCGCCGACACTCTTCATCCCCCTGCCAAACTGAACAGAGATATGCTTCAAAGACCTGGCAGATATATCTAATATCTGTGTACGAAGATACTCACCCAAAATTCATTCACCACCCTGCGTATACTTAATAATTTAATCAGCCGGACAAGACTTAAAAACGCATCATAGTATAAGTGTTGTACATTCAGTAGTTTGCCATTTATTGGATTGCTTTGTAAACAAACGCCTTTTCCATACATTTTATGCATGCGTGTATTTTCCAACTCAATAACACAAACGCTTAACTACAGTACCATAAATACTTGCAATTATCTGTTTTTTTGCCCAGATTTTGCTCTTTTCAACCGACTGCCCGGATTTTGCAAATTTAATTTCAATTCATTTGTTCTTCGTGTTGTCATTATGCGGCGAAGGGGTTTTGGTTTGATTTTAGTTTTTGGGATGGGCTATAATACTGCAGCCAAATATACGACAGCTAATTAATATTTAATTGTAACTACAATTAGAGCTAAATTTGATTTATTCACTATGTAAGTATGTATAATATATAATTAGATGGAAGGTATTGTGTGAAATTGTTTTTTGTTTGGGAGATATGTGTATTTTACAGTTCACATTAACTTTTATTAACTATTTTACAGGGCGGCCATTATAAACCTTATTTGCGGGTGTGTCTGTGGGTCTGTAGGTCTGTGGTTGGGTTCCCATTTTGAATAGATCGGCACTTAAATACGACTTAACAAGTATAACAGCAAATGCATTTTACCACCCTCGTGTGCGAGTGCTCTCCACAAATCATTTTCATTGCAAATGATGCGCAGCGATTATTAATTAGTAAGCAATTCGGATTTTATTATCTACAGGAAATGTAAATGTAATCAAACTCCCGACAAAGCACATGACTCGCAGCAAAACACGCCTGCCGCTGTTGACTTTTCGTGTTTGTTTGCCAAATTCAATGTATTTACAACATTTTGGGGCTCATTATAGTTGCAAATCATTTCGCTTAGCAAGCAAATCGCAAAACTTCAAACACTGTTGGCGCTTGTTTCACCGGAGTCGCGTGTTTTAGGGACCGTAACTTAACAAGTGCCTTAAAGTTTAGCTAAATCAATAAGTTATCTAATTGGATGTACCAATGTACATTTTATAAAGTCTTTGGTAATTTAACAGGCCTAAGTATTAAAAATACAGTTTTTGATTGCGGCCAGGGAATGTGGAGACTGCTGGGCCGAGTTTCACATTTAATCTTTTGGCCTTTCAATAATTGGAAGGTTGGTAAATTTTTAACCTATTGCCTTATTAAATCACTCGTAAAAATTCCAAATATCTAACTGAACAGCGCAACAATTTTGACGATAAATTCAAGGCTCCCCAACATTTTCTAAACAGAAACCTCTTTCGTGTACTTGGAACGATCGTTTAGATCCAGAACCAGCTTGTCCGGCCTCTTGGGCCGTGTGGTGCCCCCACTGCCCCCGCTAGTGGAATTGTTGGAGGCATTGGACACATTGCTCAAGGATGGGGCTGCCACAGGCTCCAAATCACTCTGCGACTCTGGCCGAGGGCTTTCGGTCTTTTCTCCGGCGCTGGTGTACAGAACTATGTCGTCCGTGGAGTGAGCTGTCTTGGCCCTGGACTCCGCCAGCTCCATCTGGTCGAGGATCTCGCTGCTCCGCTGCCTCGTATCCTGCTGTTGCTCCTTCTGGCAGAGCTGGGCATTTGCCTGGGCCTGGGAGTAACTTCCGCTCCGTCGGCGACCTGTTAGCTTATACTTACTTCTACAGTTATCACAAATTTGATACGAGATGCTGAGCTCCGTCTCAAGCAGATTCCGCGCCGACCGCTTGCAGCTGGTGGGCGGAGTGTTGGTGGCCGCCGAGCGGACGGCGGGCTTTCGCTGGACTGGCTGCTGTTGCAGTGCTTGCTGTTGGTCCTGCGGCTGGTCGAGGTCCTCCGACTGCGAACACATGCACTCCAGCTTGATGTTTGCAAAGCTCAGACTGCCTTCCTGCTGCGGCGACCCCAAATGATCGCACGCACTGCGCGGCGGGCAACAGTAGTAGTGCTCTTTGGACGCGTCCAGGCACCGACTGCAGATGATGTGGCCATCTGCAGTCCGTCGGAGCAGTTGCTCCCGGAAATCATCGCCGCTCAGCTCGGTGTTCATGGCCCGCTCCTCGAACGCCGTGGAGGGCGGTGTAGAGCTGGGCGGCGTTTCCAGGACCATAGTGGGTATGCTAGTCCGGCCGCCGCCGTCGTTGCTGCGTCCGTTTGCGTTGTTGTTCTGCTGCTGCTGCTGGCTGTACTTCTGCATCTCGGTGTTTAAGGCCAAAAGGGGCAGTGCACTCTGGCGGCTGGCACCCGAGTGGCCGTGCGTGGTGGCCACCTTCAGGCCGTCCAGCAGGCTGGAGATGGTCATTACTGCCACGCCCTTAGGCGGAGCCATCTCCTGGATGCGCTGCAGCTGCATACTCAGCTGCCGAATCTCTTCGAGGGCCTCTTGGTCGGAGAGCTTGTTTTCTATAAGCAATTTCATCAAAAAGGAAAATAATCAAATATAAAGAGTCTTCATAGATATTGTTGTATTCATTGTGAAATTGTCAGGAATGCAACGACTCCAAGAAGTTTGTCTTAAAAAGAAAACACTTATTGTTTGCATAAGCTCATTGTTTTAATCTTAGGGCTTACACATTTATCAGCATTGACCACAAAATAAAGCTTATAATTGAAACTTATTCAATGCAAAAAGTTGGCCGCCTCCGAGTTGTAAGCGATTGTATTTTTTTATTTCATTATAAAGCCATAAAACAAGGAGCACTACCATTTTGCGATAATGCTTTCTAATAAGACCTGCTCTTTGTATTTAGCGGAAACAGAGCAGCATTTTCACGGTCCGGACCCGAGCAAAAACAAGCAAGCTGCTTTTTTCAGCTCCCAACTTTTGCACTAAAAAGTTGCCCGTCCGTGTCAAAAGTTTCACAATCCACCACTGTCCCAACCTCCAAACCAAGCGCGACCTCAAATTTAAATGCGTAATGTTTGTAGCGCTCGTGGAAATGGGAATGGGAATGGGAATGAAGGTGAAGTGGAAACGGAGCTGGAGGTTGGAGGTTGGAGGTTGGAGGCGGGACTCTGTTGTGGCTTTGGTGGCAGACTTCCGTTGCCCTAGCTGGAGGAATGATAAATGGCCGTTCAATTCGGTGAAAGCCTGTCGGTATGATTTAAGCCACGTCCACTCAAAACAGCTCCTTGCTCCTATCAACTTTCAAATAATAAAACGAAAAACAAATAAATTCACCAGAATTCCCGCACACTGAAAGGATATACCTCCAAACATATTTTCAGTTCGAAAAATTGATCCGTTTTCTTGTCGGGGCCAGAACAGAATTTCCTGCGAATAAATTCAGCGACCCGTTGTGGTCATGTGAACTCGCACCACTTCCGGGGAGTGTATTAGAAGCTCGCTGATGTTTTTCGGCTCTTCTGTTGTCCGCTGGTGAATTTAGATTTATGGCTGTGAAATTAAGCGAGCGGAGCAGTCGACAGTGGCCGAAATTGAATTTATTATGTGTGCCCCTCTTAGCATGCAACACAATATTCCTTTTGCGCTTGCAAAATATTTAAAATTCGCCACACAGATACACAAATCTCCATGTGACTGTGTGCTTGTATGTGAGAGTGGGAGTGAGCGGACGGGCTTTCAAGTGTTTGCTACTTTGTGATTGTTCAATTTAAATATGCAAATTGAGAGCCGCTTAAAAACTCGCCTAGCAAACGGGCACGAGACAAGGGCAACCGACACAAAAAATGTAAATTTAACGCACAATTTACGCAGCCACAAAAATGCGTTACGTTTCAGTGTTAAAATAGAAATACGAGTAATAAAAAATTAAATAAAAGCCGCTCTTTGCTCCGCATATCTGGGCCAAAAGTGCTAGCCCATAAAGCATTAATACATAAAGCGTGGCTCGCACTTGCAATAAAATTCTAGGGGCGCAGAAAATTAAAAAGGTTTTCGCCGCAGCCCCTGAATGGGAAGCATCGCGATAACAATAGGCAAAAGGATAATGGCCAGGAGGAGGAGGGTTCACCATTTCGCTAGATGGCCGACTGGGAGCGGCAATAATGCTGAAAATTACATTCTCGCGAAATGAATCTTCGGGGTTTGATTTTTTTTGGGTATATACCTTCAGATGGCTCTACAAATTGGCTGTTGGCAACTTTTTAAGCAAAATACCAAAAATACCGTGAGATGTCTCTATAAATTGTCTGTTTGCTACTTTAAAACCAATCGTAAAAATAATTTTCATAGCTGCGCCCGTCAAACACCCAAGTTACCGTGCCGGTTATTTTTTAGTCCATTACATAACATTGGGTAAAAATATTCAGTCCATAAATGGTGTTGTGCTTACACACAGGCATTACATTTAACACAAATTATTGTAATTGATTTTTTGGCTTTTTTTGCTAAGCCGCCTACTCCCCAAGAGCCAATAATGTTAATTAATATAATGTTTTCGCCCGAAATCCATAAAGCACATGCTCATTAAAATCATTGAACATTTGAGTAATTAGTCTAGGGCCAAGTTTGATACGCCAAGCTGGGTATAGATGGAAATTTAATCAAAATTGATTGGCTGACAGTTGCCATGGCGCCCCGTATAATTCGGCAGTTCAATTATAGAATCTCAACAGCTTTAAAGTTCGCTTTTCCGGCCCGGGGCCAAATGTTATCCGCGATTCCCTGGGTAAATGCCACCTGACCCCACAGCCTCGACGTCCTCAGGTGGGGGTGCTCATCGGGTGGCTTGGCTCGAAAAACCGCCCCCAGGGACTACACATAGTTGTTTATACATCAAAGCCAGCGAAGCGATAAACAAATACGGCGTCGGCGGCAACTTGGCGGAAGTTTGCGCTTTGTAGCTGCTTCCTTCCGAGGACGAAGGAGCACTGGCACACATGAATCAGGGGGTTAACCGCAGCCAAGATTGTTTTGAGGCAGAAACAGCAGCAGGAGCTACGTCAGAAGGAGCGTGAGCAGCATCAGCACATAAATCAGCATCTGACGCTGTCAACTAGATACGCTCGCTCATCCTGCCCCCCGATTCCGTATTCTCCGTCCTCGTCCCGATTTCATCCATTTTGAAGCCATGGCTCATGTCTAGACAGCAGCGATAAGCGTGTTAGTGACGCCGCCTGTCTCGCTTATTTTTTAATTTGCCAAATAATAAGCCATAAATAAAAGTCAACTCGTGCCGGCAAAGACTTTACTATATATACATATAAAAATATTTCATAGAGAGCGGGAAAGGAAGTCCCCTGTCTTTACGTGAGTTCTGTATCGCCATACTTCTTGCCTTGGATCATTTGTCAGGTGGACACTGTCGTTTGTCATAATACGTCGATATCCTCGGACCATTACAACAAATGGCTCAATTGTCCCTTATCGCTGTCCCTCAACCCCGTCCGCCCTCCGCTCAAAACTAATACACTCACCTGCTGACGTGTTTCCCGCCACCGGGACCGTTGATGTGGTCATCGAACTGGGATTCGCAAAGGTGCGCACTTGGGGGCGAAAATTGAATTTGGCCCCCGATGCCTTGGTGCCCAGGCCGATGTTCTCCTGATGCGATTTCCCACTACGCAGCACAATGTACACCTGTTTGATAAAGGGATTTGGGATTAGCAAAAACACTGGACCAGCTCAGGTGGGAAGGTCTGGGACACTCACCTTGCTGCCGAAGATTAGGGCCAGCAGCAGTGTCACCGTCAATTGGGTGTGGCAGAAGAAAATTATATACAGCAGGTCCGGATTCGCGGGCGATTGCAAAAAGAGCCTAATAGGAAAAGAGAGGATCGTAAAATTCATGACATGCTTGGCAATTTTTCAAAACCAATTAATTGAACTGGTGTCACATAAGTCTGAATATGTACTCGTAAATACTTGTTCCCTATATATTTCTTAACCTCTCAAGGATCTGGGCATTCATATACCCGTACTTACATTAATTTTACAGTTGCTTTTAATTAAAATGTCTAGCTAGGTTTTAGTCAGATCTATTACGACAAATATGAACAGTTTTAATGGCTACTTACATAGACACGTTGAGGAAGCACGTGAGCAGGAACTCATTGTATATGGCCATCGATATGAAGCGGCTCTCGTTGAACTCCGATGGCGCCTTCCGCACCATGATGCACAAGCGCACACCCCAGGCCAGGAACAAAACCTCCACTGAAATGTTCAAAAAAGAGGGTGAGTGCATTAGTTCCTTTGTGCACTTTGGCGGCTGCCCGACTTTACTTTGAAGTTTAATTATCAAAGCCCGAGATG
The DNA here is from genome assembly GCA_021223825.1 of Drosophila ironensis. Taxonomy (NCBI): domain Eukaryota; kingdom Metazoa; phylum Arthropoda; class Insecta; order Diptera; family Drosophilidae; genus Drosophila; species Drosophila ironensis. The sequence goes on along the minus strand of JAJJHQ010008764.1, from coordinate 879,108 downwards.
CGACTGGCCACGAGCTGTGCAATTACATTATGATTATGTACGCTGCCGGTTGGCCAAAAAAACTGGATTCGACAAAAAGTGGATTGCACTTGCACGGCTGCCAGGATACGTCCTTTTTTGGTCGCCAGTGAACAACAGGCAACGAAATGAGAGTGCATGTAGGAGGTTTAATGGCATCTGCTCCTTGTACGAGGTCATTCCATGAATGTAGCATGCAAATAATGAATTTACAAGCAGTATATGCGTCCCGGGGTGCGCAGAAAGTCAAATGAAATTATTTAGCATCTGATGTTGCTGCTGCTGCAAAGGAGCAAAAGTGCGTGATAGATGCAGCATCGCGCGAATCAGCGCTAATTGTTTTGCGCGTATGCGCAGACAAAGAACTACTACGCCCCGCCCGGGACGAAAAGGAGAAAATGCAGATGGCAAGCACTTGAGTTGCCCCTGAACTTTTTTAATTAAGCGAGCTAGCGAGTGGGGTCCAACAGTGGTTCTTCAATAAGTCCGCACTTCAGCGACCCTCACGCAGCTGGTGGCACGGACCGCGAGTATCCGGTTGGCGGTGCAATGACAGAAAATCAAGAACGAAGAAATATTGGTGAAAAAATGCAGGCCAGTTTTTCTATCAGTGAAGTCATAAATTACAAAGATTTTAACAAACAGCTTAAGCAACAGGAGGCCATTCAAAAATGCAACAAACAATATCGAAAATATATATTTTATAAATTTTCATAAGACAATTTAGATGTCACATGTGATAAATTCACTGTACTTGTTGCCTTAGTTGAGAAAACTTTTTTAAATTGCTACATTTATGAAATTCTCTCATCTTTTGTCTTGCCAGGCAAAATTCGCAGTATCTCCGTATTTTTACAATGCCAGAAATTGAGCTGCGCTTTAAAGGCGGTTGGGTTACCATCCTAGCATGTGCGATATGCTTCAACTTACTCGATGTGAAGGTGTAGTCCCACCAGTCCGTTTTACAGAGGAATGCCTTCAGGTCATCGGCTGTGCGACCCACGACAACGTCTGGCGGCGAGACGAGTGTCCTGACCAGCAGACAGGTGCCGATGGCCCCGCAGATGATGCCCAGCCGTTTCAGCAGGGCGGCGTCCGTGATTTTCACAGCCTTGGCGGAGCGGACACGGAAAATAACCGATATCCTGTGCCGGCAGGATGGATACCGATCCGGTGTCAAGTGGAAACAGCAAAGAAATTTTTCAGTAATCAATCAGGGAGTTGAGTCATAGGACTTACCGCCATGTCTTCAGCATCAGAGCGCCGTAGGTGAGCGAGAAGCCGATTTCTCGCAGCCAAATGCGGGCGGTACAGGTATACAAGTTCGGATTGGGATACATTACAATGTTCTGCGAACGAAAAGGGTACAAAAATGATATATTTAAGCACAACCGAACAAGTGAACCATTTACAACAAGTAATGTCTGAGGGATGTTCGTTAAAAGTTTCGGAGCAAACAATCGAGGCAGGTTCAATGAAACCGCGCGCATACAACCAATACAAGTGACAATAGGCTCCTCAATATCCAGGCTTTCAAGGACAATGGATGGGACAATCATTTCGGGGATTTGGCTTCTTTTCTATTTTCGGCTCTCGTTCACGCCTTGCGCATATTAAAAAATCATAAAGCAACCTCTGCTGACAGCGGAGAGACCCTCTTCAGGCCATCCATCCATTGTGTTTGCGTCAAGTGATACTTATGGCGGCTAAATAAATCTGCCGCACATACATATATACATAAATCCTGCCGCCTAGTGACGGTCGAAACGGATGTTCGATGAACTCCCCGACCGTTTAAAGTTGTTTATTTGGCCAGCATCCCATTAGTTTTCGTCTCGGGCCATAAATCAATCAAATTAAATTGTGTAGAAATTGATGGGAATTGGGATCGAGTGGTGGCAACCGCTCGTTCGCTCAGGACGGTCTGGCAATCTAGGACGTTTGCGAAGGCAGCAGCTCTTTGCTATCTCATTTTTCGTTGAATGCAAATTGTGCGGCGATTTATGGCTTCGAATTTTGAATTTGAATGCCTGCAGCAGCGGCCTCAGCAGCAGCAACAGCAGGAGCAACAGCAGGAGCAGCCGCAGTAGCGGATCATTGAGTTGTAATAATGTTCAATAGAATTCATATCCTCTTTCGCGTTTGCCAAAATGTTTCAATTCGACTGGCACACAGAGCGGATGCATCTATGTATTCGACTGCTCTTAATTAATTCGGCTGGCAATTCGCATTGCAAAGCGAACAAATGCAATTGATTATGCCACTAAATTGTTAAATCGGTAAATTGTGCGCATGCAGTCGATTGACACCGCTCGTTCCCACCCGAAAATCAGTTTGTTTCCAATTTAATGATACTGCTGTTGGCGTGTACTTACCGTACAGTAAATGAAAAAGGCACCCAGCGCGATGACCCGCAGTAGGGCTGGACTGGCGGCCCGCACAACCTGTGGATAAACGTGGCAACGAAAACATTTCCAATTAGTTTCCCGATCGAAGCGAACTTAAAGGTCCTGCAAAAGTTTGCAAATTTAAATTGAAAGCGTTTAATCCGCACAATTTCACTCGCAGGAAACTGCTTGCGATGCAAGGATCTGCTGGGCGGGGCAGAAAAGGAACACAATCACGGCTGGAATGGCACTTCAGCTTGGAGTTGCACCCCCCACTTGGCAGGATGTCAGGCGGCATGTTTAGCGCCATTTAATTAGTTTGGGCGCGCACACACACGGGCGAAAGGACATGGGCAGGGGACACACAAGAAGACACAAATGCGACAGAATCGCATTACGACTGAAAACAGTTTAGTTGGCCAGTTGCCTTGGGACTCAGGCGAGTGGAACAGGAGTATCTGGGGGGAATGTGCGCGGATGGTTGAACGGATGCAGGAGATGGGGCGCCGGAGCACCAGACAGCACATACAAAAGTCAGGCAGCAACAAGGGAATAGTACAACTAACTTCCAGCGCACACCCGCACAAGAGTGTGCCATGGAAACGCTGAGAGAAATTAAATTTTAAATCAATTCAGTGCATATTAAACATTTTGGCTAATTTATTACAATCCGATTTTGTAGAGAAATTAAAGTTGGAGAGAGAAACCGCAATCGTTATTTGGGTATTTTCTACCAATAAACATAGAATCTGTATTTTCATAGTGTAACTTCTTGCTTTATGATTATTTGATTATTGAGGGTTGTGAAGTGTACGTAACTAGGATGTCCACTTGGTTTCATTTGAGGGAAACTTATTAATTAGACGGAAAACCTCCAACCATAAACTTTTTTCTGACAGTGCCCTAATACATGGCGCAAAAAGTTGCGAATGGTTTGAGAACGAGCGGCAGAGACAATAGGACGCCGGCTGCCGGACTTGTTGGGTCATCTAATGAGCGACCGCGTGACACTACCGGATGGCTGGAGTGCGGATCGGGGAGGATGCGTTTTTCTGCCTTCCTTCAGTTCCTTCCGCTTGTCCCTCCTGCCTGCTAGGTGGCAGGAAGTGGGCGTGGCGAATGTTTGCACTTCCGCTTATGCGCAACAATATCCGCTACCGCCCGCTGGCTTGTTGCCGGCTGTCATCGGATTGCCGGATGCCAGCGAGGCCCGCACGTTCAAAATTAACTCGATTCTAACAATGGTAAGCCGCTTAGCGGCTCAATGATGACAGCAGCTTAGGTTGGCCCCACTCCGGATCAGCGGAATTTGACAGTGCGCTCTGTCAGGCCAGCCCCGTTCCGGCTGTCTCAGCCACAGTGGTGAATAAAAAAAGTATAAAATATAAAAACAAACAGTAGACTGCGAGTGGACAGGTTGTGCCTGGCCGCGGATAATGCCATTACAATGGTATAAAAATGTCTGGCCCAGATTTCAAGTGATTTATCAAAGGTTGCAATGCGAGAACAGTGATTCAGAATATGGCAGGCAATTTTTTCCAATTCGTTGTTCATATACAGATTAAAAATTTGTAAAAAAAAAAGAAACTTATGCTTTGAAATTGAAGCCAGTTTCGACATACTCGACATACATGCGCGACAGGTGCTGCGGGGCACAGCAAGCACCAAGTCAAGAGCATACGAGTACAGAGATCTTAATTGTGCCTTTGGAAAACATTGTAGGCGTTCTTTGCGTTGTTAGTAATAAAAGAATAAGCAATAACTTTAATCTTCCTTAATTGAGAGTGTAAATAATTAAAAACTAAAATACATATTTAGCAAAAAGAAAGCTGTACTCGAGGTTTCTCGATAACGAGATGCCATGTACCTACCTATTTTCACCAGGCATTCACCTGCATTGACACTGTCAAAGGCCGTATCATCATTGTTTCTTGTACGATCATTAAAAAACTGGCCAGATAGCTAGATATTTAAATGGTTATGTCTCTTGCTCTAACCACTTTGGAGATTTAGCCAAATATACAGTTATTTGAAAATTTCTAAGGCGAAATTGGCCAAAATTCAATATAAACATATTTTACATATCTTCTAAAAGCACGTGAAACAAAAAGAGTTAGGTCACAAGCGTTCGCTAATTTGGAGATATTGTCAAATATGGGGCAGAAAATACAGTTTTATGCAAATTATGAAGGTGGTAAGGAGCGTGATCTCCGTACGCATAAGCCGGACCTAAAGTAAATAGAATTACGTCTCTAGCCATCTCGAAGAACGACTTGTTCATACATACAAACAGACAGGCAGACGGACAAGGCTAGATCGACTCGGCTGTTGATCCTGATTAAATATATTCCACGTATATACCTTGTAGAGTCCTAAATGTTTCCTTCTCCCTATTACACACATTTGCACAAACGTAATATAACTTTTGTAGCTTTAATCGCAGTGAAAATCTACTAGCCATTAATTTATTAGGAAATGGCTAGACGTTAGGCAACTGGAAATGTATTGAATATTCCTTATAGATTTAAAAATAAGATTTAAATAAAAATGTTACGGACAAAAAACTAATTCTGTTAATATAGTCGTAGGAAAACTAATGAAAAAGTCAACAGGTTATTTTTTTTAAGGGGATAACTTTTTTTACAAGCCATTTTATTTCCTGGCATTAGCAGTCCTTTTGAAAGCTTGTTAATGATCCCTTTGTATTTTATGAAATCTTATAATATTCCACCTATGTCTATAAGAAAAATAATGTCAGGTGACCTTTTAACATTCCTTGCAAAAGAATTTGCAATTAAATAGCTCCCAAAGGGGGAGGGGAGTGCTGCACTTACCTTAACCTGCTGGTAGCGGAAGGTGAACCAAGCGGCCGGCGGCAGGAGGCCAATCACGATGCAGGCAAGCGCCAGGATGCTGGTGCGCATTGGCCAATTGAGGGCGGCGATGCATGGCGAAGCATCCTCGCAGGAGTCACAGCCTTCGGCGCACGGTAGGCACTCGTATTCGCTGTTGCTGTTGTACGTCGAGTTCTTGCCCTAATACATATTTAATGAGTGTAAGGCTCTTATGGCGGCCACTTGACTCAGCATCGGACTCCCGGTCCGACTCCCAAACCGACTTTGAGTTGCTTTCGGTCTCGGTTTCGGTCTGAGTCGAGGTTTTGGGCTCGGACTGACTTACCAGCATCAGCTTCTCGTACTCCTCCTCCAGCAGGCTGCCGTTGAAGAACTTGTGCAGCGAAACGACGTCGGGGAAGTAGAATCCCTTGCGGCACAAGCATTTGTAGGAGCCGCGCCGAAATCCCAGTCCCATGATGGGTTCGCACTGCAAACGCGGAGATTGGGTTGTGAAAATGAAGTGCTGACTGGGCAATATTCAATGGTTTCTGCACAGCGAAAAAGCTACTGAGTCAGTAGTACTGACATTTATTTTCATTGTGATTTAATATTTTAACGTAAAAGATGTATCTAATGGTTGAGAGTGCTCCAAAGTAAACAATACAACCTATTTTTTTGTGCTGAGAAAAAACTTGTAAAAGAAATTGTTTGGTATTTAATTAAAAAATAAAAACTGTGCATTTATTTTCAAAGTTAAAACAAATAAATGGTCTTTAGGGTTGATCTGGTTTGAGGTTAAACGTCATACAACCGTAAAACGAATACTTATTTAGGTATTTTATAGAAAGCAATGCACATAATATTTATCTGAATGCATCTGTTTTGTATCTTAATTTTCGTGAAATTAAAAGCATTCTAATTTCTGGGACATTTCCTCTGTGTGTTTCCACACCGATTCTCACCATGGTTGTCCTTTGCTTGCACTTGTCCGTACCGGCGAAGATGTTCAGCGGACGCTTGGTTCCCGGAGTGTGGCGTTGCGGACACTGGTCGATGTCCACGCGCCGCAAGTCTATATCGATGCCAGATGTTCCCCTGCGCAAGGAAAACAGAAACAACAAGCGAAACAAAAAGCGACGGAGTCAGCAGGAGGCGTTAAAAATTTATGTTATTAATTTGTCAGTTTAACAATCAACTGGGCGGCACTTAAACCAAATGGCGCCATTTATAAACTGAATTCAATATGAAACCTGTGCGTCGAGAGGAGCCTATTTATGGGTCCATGGTCTCTTCAAGTCCGAGCCCGCCTATGTATCCATTGCTCCGGCCCAACAAACAATAAATTCCTGCTCTGATTGTGCATATGTCCGAGTCCAAGATGGTGAGGGAGATTTCCCCATACAGAACGGATAAACTAAAATGCGTGTTTGGTTCCGGTTTCCTGCCATTGAAACGAGCAGCAAAAAAACTAGCAGGAACAGAAAATTATTTTCTTGCTGTCGTTGACGGGAGATGGGTGAAGGTGTGGGAATAAGATTGAGAATAGGACCGGAATGGGTTGGCCTTGTCGTTTTACAAAGACATAAAGCCATGAAAAGGGTTGAACTAAGCTGTCGTTCCCGCTGCCGTTCCCCTTGTCAAGCTCTACATACCACGCACCTACTAGTTGAAATCCAATATGCCCCATACGACGCTGCCGCATTTGCTCGTTTTCGCAAAGGTCGCCGCCAAAGGCAATGGGCAGTCACCAGCCACCCAATTACACGCATACCTAAGCAAAATGCCTGGGGCAGGTTGGAGGCATTTTGGCCAAACACACGGAGCTCAACCGAAGTCGGTATCCGGCGGGCGGGAGAACACATGTAGAATTTTACGCATAATCTCAGCCCGTTGCCTTGTTCGTATTTTCGCACCGGAGTTTTGTTGCTTTTCCTTTTTCCGGCTGCTTTTCGCGCTTCCCTCATCCAGCAAATAGTTTACGTGAAAGAAAGTTTGTTGTGGCATGATCCCTTCGGTATTTGCCTTCGGTATTTGCTACTTTCTATTTCATTCACGCTCCTAAGTTTTTATGGAAACTGTTTTTGCTTTGAGTTAAAAAACAATGGAAAAATATTAGTTTTTAAGCGAAAAGTATTCGGTGAAAGTTAATTTGTGCTATTGTACAAAACAAATTCTTTAAAAACTCTTTTTCCCTGTCAGAGACTCTCAGAATATTACATTAAAAAAATATTTAAATATTCAAGATTGCCTCAGCAATACTTAAGGTCCGGGTCCCATGAGAAGGGTAAGTTCCACAGAAAGTTTTCGTTTTCTATTTCAATATTCCGGACTCCTTATGGCCACCCACCCACGACTCAACGGCCGTAATGTGTTTTGTCCCGTCCGTATCCGGTGGCCAATGGATTGGGTGTCTGATTTTTTGGGGCAGAGAAGGGTTGGCATTCCTTTTGGAATTCGGAGTCGGGATGCCGGGGATCGGTATCGGGGATCCGGGCATGGAATCCGGGGCTGCAAATGGTGCATGTGTGGCTGTCAGTTAATATTGACATATCAGTTTGTATTTATTTGATTGTTTCTGACAACTTATTGATTGCGAGACCGAAAAAAGAGACTTCTTGGAAATGGACAGTTGGGGGATGGCGGGTGCACAGTGCCCATATTACATTATCGTAATGATTATGTTAATTCCAAGGCAGTTGATCCCAACGCCTTTATGTCCTGCCCTTTTTCTCCATTCATCCGGAGTTCACATCCCGGACATGTCGAATGTTATTTCTTATTTGCCTCTGCCGTTTCATGGGCTGTGGTTTCGTTTGGGCATCTTTGCAGGCTTTGCCCTTTGTCTGCCGTTGTCTGCCGTTGTCTGGCTTTGTTGTTGTTGACAGTTTTGCAAAGATAATTTGTAAACGGATATTAGAAAATAAGCTGATTGAGCCAAGAGACCGAAATACCCAATGAGTTTTCGGCACATCCTGGCCCGCTCTGGCTAGCGTACGTGTGTATCTCATATTGATTTATTAGTTTGCGCCTTAAGCTGTTTCCAGAGAAGCCTGCTGATGTGACACTGTTTGCCTATCTGCCAGCCAAACACTTGATTTATATGACAAACACCGCTTCGATCCTTTTCCGCCTAATGCCTACAAATGAGCCATAATCTCGGAGTTGTTTTTCCGGCCAAAGTGTGTTTGTGTGTGTAGGTGTTGACTAATGTACTAGGCCTGTTGAATTTAAATTATCTTTGGAGTTTACCCCCCAAAACCATGTTGAATTTCTGAGGACTTTAAAGCCACAGCCGAAGCTGAAGCTAGAACTACAGCACGAGCTTTTGCGAATCTCTTGGATTAGCAGGATCCTTCAGATTGCAGCTTGCGATTCCGAGCACGTGCAGCAAACACGCATTACGTGAATAAGTGAAATGCATCCGAAGAGCTTTGTGCGGCAGAGCTCGCTATCCTAATACCACGCTGAACATGCACGTGCCAGCTATTTAAAACCTGCGACAGCAGCTTCGCCCTTCGCTACATTTGTGAGTTCATAAAGATGGTCGTGTTTAGTGCTGCGTAACCAAAATATGGCAACCAAAAGCGACAACAACTTTATTGGGAAAGCCGTGATAGTGCGGGGGCGGTTGCGACGTAATAGCATCCTAGCCCCAAAAACCCATCACGCACACTGTTTCGTAGACCAGTTTGTAAACAACTCATCTGCCGGCGCTGCGGCATATTACGTATACGCCATGCGTGGCGCAATTTTCGGTCCTACCAGCTAATGCACATAATCAGTTTTGTAGTTTGCACCTCCGCCGCCAAATTGTGCGCGCAGTGATGGGTTTTGTGCGAGGTGGCTGTGGCCACCAGCAGCCCTAGCACTTCATCTGCCATATTTGTAGCGTTCCAGCCCAACAGCCCGACAGCCTGGCAGCCATCCAGCCCTTATTTCCAAACTAATTTCAAAGGGCGCAATGACGCGATGGCAACCATTTCGGATGACAAATTGAACCGAATTTTTGGGTAAAGTAGTTCTTACAGGGTTTGAAAGGTCTCTAAGATAATCAATATAATCGTTAAACAATATGACACATAATCATTTGTTTAAGAAATCTTAATAAATTTAAACTCCATCATGGTAAAAGTTTGAAAAAAGGAACATTTGGTTAAATAGCTTGTAAAATAGATTAAATAGTTTGTTTGTACCGGCCAAATACTTTTATACTTATTGGCGAAAAAATTAGAACCCAATTTTTACGGGAATAAAATAATTTAAGGAAATGCTCGCGCCTTTAACGTAAGAATTTAAGCAAGCCATAAAATAAGAATCTGTTAGCATTGCTTGTAGAATTCTTATTCTAGGTGAGCATTTTGATTAAGCCAACCAACTTATATTTAAACAAAATTTTGTAAATGTTATCGACAATAACTGTCTTATTTAGACTCTATTCAATTAAATTTCTTGCAACGGTCTGGTGCAAACTAATGCTTGGGTTTGGCCCGTTTCATGTATCGTCCAAGATACCTGCCAACTACTGTGAGAACTGCTCTCTCTGGGAATAAGAAACCAGAGTGGCAATTCTATATGCACATGCACACTCATAATCAGGCACACATTCAGATGCTGCAACCGGGCTCACAAAGGCTGGCTTATTGCTCGATGTTTGAAATTTCCGTTTCCGTTTACATCATTATCCTTCGGACCGAGGGGCGAGCAAGGGATTTTAAGGGGCACCAGCAAGAACCAGCGCAGGAGTAAGCAGTATTGCTGCATAAGTCAAGTAAATACAATACTGGGATTACAATCTGCCGCCCCTGATTCCTGGGGGCTGCTTAATATTGAAACTTTGCGGGGAGGACCCGCAGAGATGTGAGCGTTAAGCGAAACTTAAATGAAATCAAATAAAATTATTGCCCCAGCAGGAGGTGCCCTTTGGCGGTCCGTTGGTCCTTTTGACGCGTCCCCTTCGCAGCGGGCGCCTAATGTGATTTGTGCCTTTATGCTGCCTCCACGATGTTGCTCGTTTGGCCAAATAATTTATAATAAAATTAACTTTAACTTAATGTGGATGCTTATTGTTCGAGCCAGCCCAGCTTGCCTGGTTTCGGCGTCGTTTTGGCTTTTCCGCCAGAGAGCCTGCATATTTCATGCAATTAAGAAAAATGAGGCGGCTACACACGCCGCATAGCAAATTAAATTAATTAGCAAGTTTCCGTTCTGCCACTTGCCTTCTCGCCGACTCGTTTAGCGCACTTTCCCTGCTCATTTTTTGCGCTTTCACCGCAACGTAAACAAATTAATTTCGCCAACTAATGGGAAACTGATAGCAGCACATTATTAACATGAGCTCTTCCGGCACGGACGGACCAGTCAGACCGGCCAGTCATCAGTTTCCCGCGAGGTCCTGCGAGAGACCATCCAACTTTTCCCAACTTTGGCCATTTCCCCCGACGCCGTTGCTCTAAGCCGCCGAAACAAATGAGCTTTGTTTGACGTGGTCCTGTTGGCAGGACGGCCGGGACTGCATTCTATTCGAGGCATTCTAACCATTCTAACTGTCCGTGCAGCCGCCGCACGGACCCAACTCGAATGAACTAACGAACTTTTAACATCTGCACATTAATTCTGCTGGCCAACTTTTGTACACTAGAGAAACTGTCTGGAAAATAGAGACATTGCTTGGGAAAACACAGAAAAAATTAACTATTCCTAAGCCGTCGTTAGTTTAGATTTAGATTTAGAATTTCACTTGCAAATACTCGTATTAACCTTTACGTATGTTGATAATTAGGTAAAAACAAAATAACGAGGAAATGCATTTGGAGAAATTCTTCAAAAATATAATTCTGGCACACTCTGGAATGATCCTTGATTGCGATTTTATAGGGATTGATGGCAAAGCGGCATTAAATATTGTTAACTTAATTGGAAGTTTTTTCGATCTGCAAACTCGACAACTGTTTTAGTGTATTTCCGCTTTCTAGGGGAAACACTCGCCAGCCCATCCAGTTGGCCGGACCGAATTTATGTTGCAACTAATTGCAGGCAGTTGCCGTGCTTCCGCCAGCGGCAGACAGTTGCCTTTCCCAGGACTTACGCCCTGTGACCGCTAACCTGCGACCTCCGCACCCGACTTGCCCGTGGCTGCGTGAGAAATTTATTGAGCGTGGAAAGTCATCGAACGCTAAGTAGGCACGTGTGAGTGTTGGGCGGGGCCAACTTTATAATTGATTGCTTTAATTAAATTTTGAAAGCTCTGTCGGCTGTCTGCCTGCAGTTGGCTGTTTGCTGTTTGCTGTCTGCTGTCTGCTGTTTGTATGCCCACCTGCGAGCGGAAACAGCTTGGGGTAAGGGCATCCGCAGGCGCGTGTAATTAAATTTTAAACGCTTACTTAGGTTGAAGTGAACTGCTTGCTGTAATTACGGAAGCCATTAGGCAAGCCTTTCTTCCCTATTCCGAGGGCATGTAACACTTTTTAACACCTTCAGTAACGATAGAGATCTAAAAGAGTATGTTGGTACAATGCGCCTGTTGTGGCTGAAGTTGCTGCTTTGGGGGAAATTGCTTACAACTACTACGTTCGCGGATCAATTTCGGCGTGAGTGGCCCAAGCGAAAGCTTTCCTGGTGGCAGCGTCATTATTACCAACAGCAATGTGAGTTTTTCGCCCAAAAATCAACGTGCCTATCCAAACGATTTTCCGCCCAGGGTTCCATAGGCTGCGCTTCACGACCACCCCTCGTCCGGGAGCGACACCCGAGTGGCATGAACGGCGCCTGGTGTATCCCTGCTACTGCTATAAGCCTCGTCTGGACGACCCCGACATTACGGAGTACGAAAGACGGGCCATTGAGTCGGATCACATATTTATTTTAAATAAATAGGTCACTGACAAATATTACAGTTTAAAATGATAAAATCAAATTCACCATGAATTAAGGTCTATGCGATGACAACGGACTGTCAAACGGGAGTGAAATATTTCTTGTAATATCTCTTAATTAATGTCTAGAGAGAACTTAATGTGCGTCATTAGATTAGACTAGATTTTGGAGACTATAACAGATAGAGAAAAACTAAATGCATATTCAGAGTTTTGTGATACCAGTTCAAATTTTTTTTAAGCTTCGGCTACCACCTCTCGTACCCCCACAAGCCGCGAAATTATGTGGCGTCCACAATTTTAACTCTAGAGGCACTTGAATATTACATTGGTAGAGCCAATATCTATCTGTGTTGCGAATATCACCTGGTTACGCCTGCTTCCGTCCGCGCAAATGTCAAAAATGTGTTGCGCCCACAATATGCCGCGCACTTCTAATATATCCACTCAACTACAAACACAAATAACGAAAATTTGTTGTGCCCACAATTTCAATGCTATTATATTGTACCAAACATCAGGTGGAAACTGAGAACTGGGTATTTTCGGTCGAGACATTCGATTATAATCGTTCTTACTCGTTTGATCTTGAAAGCTTAAGACCATTTTGGGCAAGTGTTATATGTTTACTGTTGTCTCAGAGTTTTCCCCGTTTAGTTCTCTATAATATTTTTTTTCCAATGATTTCTGGAATAACAAACAGATAAACATCACGCACATCACATCCTTCTCACCTCCTTTTCGGCTTCCCAGTCGAAAGAAATTAAGTTTATCCCAAAAACCAAAAGCCACGTAATCCTGAACATTTCCCTGCTCCCCTGCTCCCCCACTGCCCTGTCCCCTGCCATTTTCCCTGACACTAACTCAGCCACTAAGTGAAAATAGTTTGCTGGCCAAAATGTGTTTTTGCTATTGCAACAGCTAGCAGATTGCGGCTGCTGCTCGTGGCTCTTGGCTCTGCTTGCTGTTTGTTGCCTGTCTGTTTTGTCGTTGTCTGCTGCCAGCCAAGTGATAATTGCGAATTATGGATGAAGTAGAGTGGAAATGCAGACAACAACGATGACTGAGTGTGCCGATTTATACATACATATGTATGTACCCTGTGGCAGCGTGGTGTAGTGTCCTGCAGCACCTCCCTTGAGTCCTGGCACTGGCCATTTTGTCATAAATATCAAAGTGTCTTTCATTTAGCATGTCATTAGGCTGATGGTGCTTACCAGGAAACAGAAGCCCTTGCCCATGCTTCTGATTTGCTTTGTATGTCGCTGTCTTTAAAAGCTTGAATTTATCATATTTCGTCGGGGACGGGAGCATCCTGCGCACTTGGCAATGTTAATGGAAAACAGAGGGTCATCGAATTAATTAGATATGCCCAATGAAAGCACTCGCATCGCCCCCCGGGGCAGCATCAATGAAACTCTCATCAAACTAAAAAACTCGGCGGCAACATTCAATTGAAAAGTTACCCCAACGCAATTGGCAGACGAAAAACTATTTTCAAGGAAAAACGAAAATTATTTAAAATAAAACAAGAAGGAAAAGATAAGGCAGGAAATGATAGGAAAGTGTGCACTCCATAAGAGGAAAATTGAGATGAAAAGACAGCACGTTATAAAGTTTTATAAGAATGTTGTGCTCTTTTAACGCACTACTGTTTTCGTTTTCCTGTTTTCGGATTTTTTTTTACTTCTGCTCTGTGCGTGAGCGGAATTTAAAAGTTTGATAGAGGCAAGCGGAAAAGGCACCCAAAACTTGCAACTCGCTCGGTGGCACATTTCACGTGCCACAACAGGACCCGAAAAGCTGGCCAAGAGCAGCCATTCAGCTATTCAATTACTTTTTCTGTTTCAACTCGCCCTCGAGACAAAAGCCAAGGCATACCACCCATCCCTCGAAGCCACCGCTGGTTTTTCGGGCCTTGTTTACTTACTTTCAGCCACCCAAAAAGCCGAGTTAATTTTAGTAAGACATAGAAAATTGTACACAAATTTAACGATCATTTAACTCAATGCATTATATTAGCAATATTTTTATAAAACAAAAGTAAGTGACAAGTCTGTCAAGAGGAAATAACTATTTCGCGGGAAGTTAAAGGAGTTACCTTAATTTTCTGAAATGTCAAAACGTGTATTTCATTTCAAAAAAGGCTAAAACAGAATTAGAACTAGCAGTGCCAAATTAAAATAAAAAGCCCTAAGATTTAATTTTACTCCATATTTTAATTTTTGTAAATTCCTTTGAGTGTAGGGGGAAGCTATACTGCCGCTGACATTATAGAAACTGCAGTGTCTGGATATGGGCTGCCATTGTGGTTTTTTGTTTCAAGTTTCCCTTCCAGCAAATTATTTATAGAATGCTCATCCGCCATGTGCACGCCCCAAAATGCATGGCTAAATGCATACCCAAAATGCATATCCAATGCCCCGATATGGGATAACTTACTTGAAGTGGTACGTTCCGTTCTCGTAGCCAAAGAAGGGAACAGTGTAGGTCAGCATCCAGATGTTGCCACCGCCGCAGTCGTAATACGGCTTCGACCACCGGCCGTCCTCGTACTTCACCGCCAGTGTGTCGTCCTCAATCCGCTCCTCCGTCCTGTTCGAGTATAGATGAAAGGCTGTAATGCGGAAAAGAGCATGTTACATGGGCTGCATGGGCTAGGTGGAGTGCAGGGCCGCTGCAATGGCGTTATCCATTATGCAAAGTGTAATTAGAGGACCCAAAAATCGATAAGCCTTTCATTGCGGCTCCGCGCGCTTCAGAAGTGCTTCATACTATGATGTTATATACATATGTGTGTAACTATATTAGATGTAGGATGCACACAGCCAAAAAGGGAAGGCAATTTAAAAAATTCAATAGTTTCTTAATAACAGCATAGGCAGAGCGTCTACTGATTTACTGTGTATATTAAAATATTAACCAAATTGGTGGGGATAGTTAAATGCCTTGCAAATCTTGGACGCGAATTTTAATTGTGATCGAAATTTAAATAAAAAATGTTGAATTAACCCTTGAAAACAATCCCCCTTAAGCTAGTTTATTTCCACTGGTGCTTCACCTTGATGGCTAACTAATCCTGCGACTAATGGCTTTATAAGTACATGCCCACGGCCTTGGATAAGTCAAGAGCTCTCCGCGCTCTCTGATGAATAAAACAAAAATGACGAGGCATTAAAAACAAATCAGCATGGCTTTCCTTGCATATATAAACTGGGGGATAACCCTTCCCCGGATAGTCGCACCGGATAGTGAGATGACGCTCTTCAAACGCCTGCAACCGGCTCCTTTGGGCCAGAGGGTCACCTCCCTGGATGCCTGTGTGTACTTCTATCGCACTGCATTTGTGATGGGCTGGCTGCCACCGAAGGATCCCTGGTGGCTGCGATACATTTACGGCATGTGGACGGGCACCACGATGGTGCTGGGACTGATCTACTTGCCCCTGGGACTGTCTCTCACCTATGTGATGCACTTTGACAAGTTCTCGCCGAACGAGTTCCTCACGTCTTTGCAGGTGGACTTTAATTGCATCGGGAATGTGATCAAGGCTTATGTGACGTTCACCCAAATGTGGCGAATGCGCAGGATGAACGAACTGATTGCGCCGCTGGATACGCGGTGTGTCACTGCAACGCAGCGCCAAATACTCCACAACGTGGTGGCCTGGGTCAACCGTGTGATGATCTTCTTTCTGGGAATGTACCTCGGATTCAGCACACTAAATCTTTTCACCTCAGTGTTCGCCGGAAAAGCTCCATGGCAGCTCTACAATCCTTTGGTGGATTGGCGCCAGGGCGTGTGGCAACTTTGGGTGGCCTCCCTGCTCGAATACTTTGTGGTTTGCATGGGAGTGATGCAGGAGTTAATATCCGACACCTTTAGCATTGTGTTTATCTCCTTGTTTCGGGGCCATCTGGCGATACTCACAGATAGGGTACAAAATTTGCGAAAAAATCCAGAGCTAAGTGAGGAGGAGAACTACCAGCAGCTGGTGGCCTGCATACAAGATCATCGCGTCATTATTCAGTAAAGTTATTAGCTTTGGTTATTTTATAAGCTAATGTTTTGGTTCCCACAGATGCTCGGAGGTGATTCGTCCTCTGCTATCGACCACCATATTCGCCCAATTCATGCTGGTTGGCTTGGTCCTTGGATTAGCTGCATTCAACATCCTGTTTTTCCCGAACACCATTTGGATGATCCTGGCTAATGTTTCCTTCATTTTGGCCATTTGCACCGAGACCTTTCCATGCTGTATGCTCTGTGAGTTTCTCGTCGAGGATTGCTTGAACCTCACCAACGCAATATTCCACTCCGAATGGCTTAATGCCAATAAACGATACAAATCGGCCTTGGTTTATTTTCTGCACCGGGCTCAGCAGCCAATACAGTTCAAGGCTGGCGCTATGTTTCCCATTTCCGTGCAGAGCAACATCACGGTGGCCAAGTTCGCTTTCAGCATTATCACGGTGGTCAAACAAATGAATCTGGGCGAGAGGTTTTTCAATAAGAATGCAGCGAACGAGCAGCCGGAGCCATAGAGTTGAAAGCAGAGCAAACTTTTATAAACCCAATATTTGCACTTTAACTCTGGTAGTAGCAGTAAGTGCTTGCTCAAACTATGTAAACCGATTGAGTCCATTATAAATGCCCTTAAATCGTTTTCACACATAATCCTTAAAGCTTTAGGTTATAGTAAGTCGGCTTTGAATTGCTTTCGTCTGCGCATCCTTGATTGAGTGATTAGCCAGGCTTAGCAATCAACGATTATGCGGGCTAATTGGCAGGTGACAGGCCTACCTCTGCACTCAATAATAAATCCCAGCTTGCACTTTGCACATGGCCAGTTGTTAAGTCTAATTACAGGCCACAAATGCAGGGGGCGTGGCTGTTCGCAAGTGAATCGAAACACCTGGCCTCCGTGGGTGTGGGTATAAAATAGAGGTGCGAAGGCCAAGTGCCAATCAGAAGAAATGGTCGTGTTCCAGCTTATCAATCCGGCTCCGCTAACGGAAAAGGTGCAGTCGCGCGAGGCGAACATTTATTTATACCGGGCCATGTGGCTGATCGGCTGGATTCCGCCTAAGCAGGGGCTTTTACGGTACGTGTATCTCTTCTGGACCTGTGTGCCCTTCGCCTTCGGCGTGTTCTACCTGCCAGTGGGCTTCATCATCAGCTATGTAAAGGAGTTCAAGAACTTTACACCCGGCGAGTTCCTCACTTCGCTGCAGGTGTGCATCAACGTCTACGGCGCCTCGGTCAAGTCCACCATCACCTATATATTCCTATGGCGTCTGCGACAGACCGAGACGCTTCTGGACCACTTGGATAAGCGGTTGCAGAACGATAGCGACCGCCAGAAGATCCACCAGATGGTGGCACGTTGCAACTATGCCTTTCTGGTCTACAGTTTTATTTACTGCGGCTACGCAGGATCAACATTCCTATCATATGCGTTGAGTGGTCGCCCCCCGTGGTCCGTCTACAACCCCTTTGTAGACTGGCGCGACGGCTTTGTCAGCCTCTGGATCCAGGCCATATTTGAGTACATCACCATGTCCTTTGCCGTTCTGCAGGATCAGCTGTCGGACACCTATCCGCTTATGTTCACCATTATTTTTCGGGCGCATATGGATGTGCTGAAGGATCATGTGCGGAACCTACGAATGGATGCGGAACGAAGCGAGGCTGACAACTATCAGGATTTGGTCAATTGTGTGATTGATCACAAAATGATTTTGAGGTGGCTCAGTCGGACTAATTCGTATTTTCATTAATTTTAATTTAATAATTCATTTTAATCAGGTGCTGCGACATGATTCGTCCGATGATTTCCCGCACCATCTTCGTGCAATTCCTGCTGATTGGCTCTGTCTTGGGCCTTACCCTGATCAATGTGTTTTTCTTCTCGAACTTCTGGAAAGGCGTAGCTTCCTTTCTGTTCGTGATCACCATCCTCCTGCAGACGTTTCCCTTTTGCTACACATGCAACTTGCTGATCGACGACGCCGAGGACCTGGCCAACACTATTTTCCAGTCGAACTGGGTTGACGCAGAGCCTCGCTATAGGGCCACCTTGGTGCACTTTATGCAC
The DNA here is from genome assembly GCA_021223825.1 of Drosophila ironensis. Taxonomy (NCBI): domain Eukaryota; kingdom Metazoa; phylum Arthropoda; class Insecta; order Diptera; family Drosophilidae; genus Drosophila; species Drosophila ironensis. The sequence goes on along the minus strand of JAJJHQ010008764.1, from coordinate 860,897 downwards.
CACGTCCAGCAACCGATTATTTTCATAGCCGGCGGCATATTTCCCATTTCCATGAACAGCAATATAAGCGTGAGTTTTGGGATGACAATTCTCCCAAAAAACACTTTTGATGAGATTTTTTGGTTGATATTTAGGTGGCCAAGTTTGCGTTCAGCATTATTACCATAGTCCGTCAAATGAACCTAGCTGATCAGTTCCAGTAACGCCAGGATGAAGCGTTATCCTGCGCCAACAATCTCGACCGGGACTTCTGCGATTCTTTATGCTTTCAATTTGCATAAAATTTATACACCCTGCGGATTATATCATAAGATTTTGGCTGATTTAGTTGGCTTAAATGGTTGTGTATGCCGGGCTCAGTGGCAAAATTTGCAAATTGTGTTAACAGACGGAAATTACAACAGCCGGACGGCGAGTGAGTGTAACAACAAATAACAAAGTCAAAGCAATTGGATGGGGTGGTGGGTGGGTGTGCGGATGGCAACTCGATTCTGTGGAAAAGGAGCAACCACAGGAAGTACATATAACCGTTTACATATTGTATGCGATTTTTATTTAAATTTTATGTTAAACACGTGACTTGTAACCAGCAAGCGGGTCTGGAAGGAGCACGCGCTGGGGGATGGACTATCGTATAATAATACCCAAACGGATCGCCCGGAGGTCGGCGGGCGGTCCGACTAAAGCAAATATTATGACATATTTTTGCGGTTTACTCGTACTTGCGGCATACGCGTCATCATATCCTGCCGCTTATGAATGTCCCGGCATGAGTACATAAACATGTAAAGTGGTTGCATGGTAAGAGCCAAGATAGATGAATAATGATAAATGTTTGGACTGTATGTTCTGTGCGAGTACAAATAGTCTAGACTCTAGAGTCTAGAGCCAACAATAGCCCCTAGAGGGGTGGGTCAATTTACCGTTCCGTTTGCCCATTTTCGAGGACTTTTCGCTGGATATGATTCTCTGAGCTTAATGTAATGAGCTTGCCGTATCTGCAAATAACTGCAGGCGGGCCTGGTAGATAGATTGGTAGATATCGCTGCGATTGCCATTTAGCAAATAAACATTTCAGAAATTAATATTTGAGCGCGTTTTGGGCTAAGTTATTACATCAAATGCGCACTTAAACCGACATATTAATTATTTTTTGAGCATTACAACCAATAAAGTTATTTCAATGCAAAATTGAAAAGGCTATTAAACGCCCTCGTTCGGCATTGATGGCCGGCCATTTGGTGTCCCGTCAGCATCGGTAAAAAATGATATTAATTATGCAATGAAAAAGTAATCACTCTACGAATTGGCTCTTTCGGCGCAAATAAAAAGACCCAACATTTGCATTGTGTGCACCGCAAACATGAACATATAAGCAATTTAATTGCGCATGAATTGCCCGCAAATTGGATGTGGTGTGAAAAAAGATCAACGCTCGATTTCCACATTCGTTTCCCTGAAACATCGCGACGAAATTTAATAAACCCGACCTGGCCGAGCCATTGGTAACAGTTGGCTGTCGTTAATGCAAATTACGAGGCCTTGGAGCGTGCTAAGAAAGTTGGTGATGGTGCAAACTTTGCCCTTGCAAACTTTAAAGGCGAGAAGTGCAAATATGCAAATGGCCATAAATCGGCTGAGAGTCAGAGCATCCGGCCGCAGTTTCAGCACGCCGTAAATCATAGTTCGCTGCAGTTCCGGGCCCAGGCTTAGGGGAGTCTTATTGCACTACATATATTCGTATATAGAATGAAAATATAGAATGTGGGTCTAGATAAATGACTCCATGTCAAACACGACCGCCGCACTGCAAGGTCTAAACGGAACCGCTTTCGTTTATTGTTTGAGCTACAAATATAATTTGGGAAGGTTCTTTTTTTGGGCCTGTCTTTTCAATTTGTCTATCTCCCAGCAAAGGCAACTGGCAACGACAACGGCAACGACAACGGCCACGGCAACGGCAAACAAACGAATGAGAAACGGACTTTTATCTATGGCAAATAGTTGGCTCGCAGCCTGCAATCAGCCAGCACCCTCTTGGCTGGGGTAACAGCGCTATTAGTATGCATAGGCCAGTGTGCTATGGCCTAAACGGTCGCAGCCAGCTTGTTTGTTTTCGATTTCCCTGCTGCCACATCTCCATGGTCCCTCTCCGTTCGAGAAAGTCACTGGGAACAATCGAACATGCCGTGTTTGTAATACGTATACGAAGTGCACACATTTTTCAGCGGCATCTCATGCAATTTCCGCAATGCAATTTACAGGGCCAGGGCCTGCGGCCGAGTTGGAGCTTATTGGCAGGAATATCCTCGGTCCAGAAGAGTGTGGCGTCACACGGGGAAAAAACTACTGAGTATTTGCAGACATTCCATCTGGGTTTTATTTTCGAGTCAATGTTTGACTAATATACACACCAAAATGATGTCAATATCCCTCGAAAATCGTGTGATAATTTCGTATATCTGTATAACATTTGCTATGTTTCATTCGATTTCCTTTTTCTTAATATACGGTCAAAGATAAAAGCAAAGAAACATGCTGTGCCAATTGAATCCCTTAGTAATTGACAGCCATTTCCACTGTCAAAGCAGATTCAAACAGATCATTTAATTTTCTTTCACTGTAGAAACTACCAAACAGCTACATACTGCATAGGCATTTATGTAATACAAGTTGCAGGCAAGCAAACAAATTATTAGCATGCCACCGTTGCACACGCTAGCCAGCAAATGGCGAAAATATAACATTTTTGGGGGAAAACCGGTGGAAACTGGTGGTTCGGGCAGGGCCAAAGGTTGCGTGGCGTAACCGTAACCTTTAATTTGCAAATTATTTTGAATTGTTGCGGCATGGTCGTGTCAAGTGCATTTGTTCTCGCCAAAGGGTTCGGCTTAGCCGCCCAAAGTTATGCAAGCCGCAGGACGAAGGGTGGGTATGGGCTTACATCATTAAAATTAATTTGCATTTAAAGTCGCGGCTGCAGCTGCTGCTCCCCTCACAGCCAAAGTTATAGACTTAAAGAAGGAGCAAAAGGATTGCGGTTGACATCTGAGTCCTAAAGCCCGGGATATGACGAGCGTAATAAGGAGTCGCCTTCCGAGCGACTCTTGCATAAAATTGGCTTACACGCATCACTGTCACCTGGCCGGACACCCACACCGTGATGCTGGCCTACATACTCGGATGTATGGCCTCGGATCGGGATTAGAATTAGATGCTCGGTGGAGCAAACACTGACAGCTAATTACGGGCGACGCAGTCCATGCAGAGGATGCCTGCGCAAGGTTATTTTCATTTAAAGTGGAGTTCGTAGGTTAAAGGCCAGGGTCCTTTCCGTTTATTTATTGTTGCTTAATTGTTGCGCTGTCAGGTGGGCGACACATTTGGAGGCCCCGATAAAAGTTCCTGAAATATGCGACTCCCTCTCTGTTGAATGGCAAACGCAATTAGGCAACAGACCCCGTCTGGCCGGTGACTAATGAAGTCGCAGATTAAAGCCGCCCTGGCAAATATAAATATTCAATGTCGTGCCGCCCAACTCGTAGCTTTCTTCTTGAATGGGGCAGGCCTTTGGGTCCTCTGTCTTTGCTATCGGGGTGCCATAAATAAGACGAATAAATCAAGGGCATTTGCCCCCAAAAAGGAGAGATACTTACACTTGAGATACTGCTCGTTGCGGGCTATTACCTTCTCGGCATTTTTGCGAGCCAAAAAGAACCACTCGGAGGTGTTGCCCAGATAGTGGTACTCCATGGCGAGATCCTTGGCGAAGACGGCGCCCAGATTCGGCGGCGGTAGCCTGTAGGCGAACGGACAGAAGAGGCCCGGCTGGGCGGGATGCTCGTTCCAATCGAAGCAATTTCCGGCCGCGAATATATCATCGTCAAACTCCACCATCGAAAGCACGGAGGCGTGCAGCAGGTTGACATCCTCCTGCACCGACCGTCCGGTTGTTTTGAAGATTCTGCGGGAGACAAACAACAACAGGACGGAGGCATGAGCCACATCGGATATTAGTTGCAGAAAATCAGTAAAAAAGTAGAATTTATGGTCCTATCCAGACAGGAAATTGCATTTAAAATGCATGAAGTAAAGGGTATACGCAAGTACAGGGATAGGTACGCTCAGCCCTTTAGACGTTACCTAATTATACATTTAGATCTGTTTTAAAAGAATTAAAAAAATACTAAAATGGTTTCCTTTAAAAAAGTACTCTCGCTTTAAATTATATATTTATTCCAGAAACAAGTCGTTCTCACGTTAAGTTAAAAACAAGCAGTTTAAGCTGCCAGCTAACCGAATTTATTCGCCATTTCTGATACTCCGCTGCTATGCTGCACCCAAAAATAACGAGTACCCGTTTTTCGCGGCAGGGCATGTGTGACATAATAAGCTTTTGCTTGGCTACAAATCTCGAGAAGAGCCCGAAAGTGGCTCACTGGACGAAATTAATTTTTTTGCAGTCATTTTTATTTTTATAACCAAGGAACGGCGGTGCATTGCCGGCCGAAGTGGGTGAAAGGATGGATGGCGGCTGGGAGGGGCTCCAGGCGGACTAGTGTACTATACAAGTGCATACTTATCGGCGCGGCGCATTCAAGCCGCCTCAAACTGTGCTCAAGTGCGCTCCTGGCCTTCTATTGTTTGTTGCTCGTTCGGGACCGGACCCCAGGATGCCAGAACATCCTTCCGCCTCCTTAGCCTTCTCGAAAATGAGTAAACGAGAAAATTACATTGAAGCTGAAAAGCCGAGGGTGGGCTGAAATTACCCCTCTTTCCCCATCTGTGTTCCGGCGTTGTATTAATTAAATTGTTGCTTTAAGAGTGGGAAAAGCACACAAAAAACTGTCACAACATTGACTTCAATTCCATTTTCCAATACATTAGCCAAGAGCTTCTGAAGCCTGATATTTTTTGTTCGTACAAGCAGAGACAGGATCCTTCTGACTCTCTCATGTGACGCACTCGCTAATTGGGCGTGGCTCATTAATTCGCCTGCGGGCCTCATTTGTAAATGTCAACGGCATTTTGTCAGCAGCCTCTGCGCGCCGCCTAAAATCCCCTCCCTTACTTTAGCCGCCACCATTCAAGCATCCAGCACATCCAAAACATTCATCCAAATATCCAGGATCCATGCGAGTGTCCAAGGCCATGGTGTTAGGGCTCAAAAGTCGCCTAATGATGATGATGGCGCCGGCGACATTGTTCGCCGGCGATAATGCTGACTTAGCCGGGAAGCTTTGCGTGGAGTTGACAGGGTTTTTTCCACCAATCTCTCATTATTTATGGGCAGCACAGCCCCATTTTATGGCACATGACCAATTCCAATGTGGGACTTTATACTGGGTGCAATATCTGAGTGATTAGGTTGAGGCATTTGCAGATTTTGGATGCTACGGATATTTTCAAAAGAATGAGCAAATGCAGTTTTTAAATAGTTCTATAGTTTTCAGAACCTTGTACATCGCCTTTTGGTATGGCTGGGGGAATACATTTTTAAAATAAGTGCTCTGTCATCGTATGCGACTCCTCGTTCCCCAATTAGCATTTTCTGTAGACAACAACTTGAAATGTTGCTGTACTTATATAGTTTGGGGACGCTTACAGTTGCCGAGTTGCCTGCTTTTGCTGCCCTTCCCACTTCCCAGGACCCAGCCCGTCTGGCGTCCAAGTGTGTTAAAAACACTTTTCAGCACTTGAGTGCTGGAAAAGAGGTGAAAACAAGGGTGGGACAAGCTTCAGGAGCCAGCGGGCCAGACGTTGGGTGGAACAAGCGATTCTGAAGTAAGTAACTCACTAAGTACTCGAAAGTGCTCTCTCGTTTTTGGCCTTTGTCTGTGCGTCTGCGTTTTTTTTTCGGATGTGTTGGGGTGGCTCCGAGGGGTTGGGGTTAACTGAATAGTTAGCTTAACGCCCTACTTTCGGGGTCTTACAACTTCTGTTATGGTCCGGAGAAGCGGTTGTTCGGCAGCAGTTTTATAGTTTTTTTCGTGCTGCTCACCTGTGGCGGAGGGTATCGGTTTAATAACATGACTGCAGCATCAGAAAGAGTCTTTTTGACGTTTAATTAAAAATATGTTCCCCCATCACCGAGCAGGCTAAAGTTTTCTTTGTTCACTTTGGGAGGCAAGGCTGTCGGGCAGCCGGGCAGCCGGACAGCGGATGGGCGAATGGGCGAATGGGCGGAGGGGCAGCCAAGCAGGTTGCCAGCATTAGCAACTTATATCCGAGTGCTTTGTCAAACAAGCAAGCCCCGCACGCAAAATCCCCGCACACACCCGGGGCGGCGCTGAAGAATCTCCATGGGACCTAAGTTGGCTGCCTCGCTTATTTGTTTAGCACATGATGCCAGCGCCAGCCGGACCGACAAATAATAAAACGCGTATTAGAAACTGGGAAATGCGCCTTGAAAACAGAGGCGGAGAGAGCTGCCTGCCGGCATTTAAGCCGATTTTTTTGTTGTTTGGGTTGGGAACGTTGACACGGTCGGTCGCTGCTCGTTAGCTTATATTTGCGTGCAAGGTCCCCAGCGATGGAATCAATACGATAATGCAAAATCAAGGAAACAGCTCATCGGCCCTGATACAAACAAGGAAAGTTTATGCGAAAAATACAAACAAAAAATGCGCACATAATTCATGAAATTGAAACGATTAATTTTATTATTCCAGCGTGAGCAAGGCAAATTAAATCGGATAACTTCCAAGTGTAAACAAAATAAAATTATGTATTAATGGCCAAAAAAGATGCGAAAATGAGACGTAATTTAAGCTTTGCGGCACCTGAAAAATTTAAAGAGAATTCATTCATGAGATAGGGACGCGGGGGACCCCCGGGGGGCTGCCTGGAGAGCACTCCTGGCTTGCCGCCGCTGTCGTGTCCTTTGGCCAACCGCCTCGAGCATCCGATGCTCTTCCGCTGCGACTGTGCGTGTCGACATCTTAATTGAAAGCGAAATGCTCCGGTTTAATTATTCAAAGCGTGCGCCCTGCCTTGCGCCAGGACACTTGGCCCTGTAACTCCTTGGACTCACAAAAGCCGCACCGTCTCCTCCTGAATGAATGGGCTGATGACGATGATGATTTGTTGGCTGTCGAGGACCTTTTTTTAGTTGACGGAGGTGCTGGCAGACGTCTGTTTTTATTTTGCGCTGGCATCCTCTGCTTTTGTTTGCCGCCCCCCATGGCCAACAACTGTCAGGGCCTCTACCAATTTTAATTAGCCCATTATTAAATGATCAAAAGCGGGGGAAACAGCAAAATAATAGCTGGCAGGATTGATAAGATATATATTAAGATAAAATACTGTGCTAATTGACTTTGCAAATTATTCGAGTTTCCACAATGGTTCGCTTGAAGGTGGGGCCGAAATAAATCGAATCAATTTTGCAAAAATTTAAATTATGAAAATGCCATTTGGCAGAAGTAAGCAAACTAAAGGGGGTCGTGTAGTGGGTGAAGTAAAGTATGTATAAATTTGCGACCTACATAAATTAAAAAGTTATTCAAGCAGTATGATAAAAACGGAAAACATGGGTAAATTAGTTAGCCTATTTGTTGTTAAACTGCCGAGGCATATTTTGTGGCCCAAGCCAAACAGGAACCCAGATAAAATAACATCAAAAGTTGAGCGGAGCTTGAAAGGGAAATCACAGAATGACATGCCAATATGTGTGTTGTTCAATTAGGAAGCAGGAAAAGGAGTTCAATTAATTAAAAGTTGCCCCATGTTGATCCTGCTTTGCTTCCTTGGTTTCAGCTTTGTTGGCTTGCGGCTAATTGAGCCCCGCCCACCCCTTAAGTCACTTGTTGTTGACATGTTTACGCTGGCCACAAAGTCCCTGGGAGTCGTTCCTCCAGAGCCGTTGTTCTTCTCATTGTTCAAAAAATGCTTTTTGATTTAGTCCATTAATTGCTTTCAACTTCTGGCAACTTCTTTTCGTAACGTACTTTGCCACCCCGATGATTATTATTGCAGGCGCGCGTGGTGCGATGGAAAAAGCGAAAAGTTGGCAAACATTTTCGGCCCAGAAAAAGTTTCCCTTTTTTGATTTCCTGCCGCCGAGCTGTTGAGCATAATGAGTCCAGAGCCTCGCGCCTCCCCGGCCATTCAGCATCCTGGCAAGGACAAACTTTGGCTCCCGATCCAAATGTTTTTATGGCGCAAAAATAGACTTCAAGCTCCCCTTTGAAAAATGAAACGAAAGGGAGCAGAGCTTTGCAAGTGCGACAGCGAATGCGGCTTGAATGTTACGCATTCGCCAAGTGGTTAGGCATTCGCTAAGCGAGAAAAACTGATTCAGATCCCGATTCAGGCCCCCATGCGTTTTGTTTTGGTTTTCCTTTTTTTGGCGGCTGTGGCCCTCGACGAGTTTGTTAAGCTGTTAAGTTATGGCAACATGTGTTGCACAAAGTGCGCCAAAGGGCTGCAGATGGGGGAACCCTAAATGGTGAAAACCACCAGATATACTAGCTGTGAAACATTCCTGCAACGTATTTTTCAAGGCGCTGCTAATGTCAATAAATAATAAATCCCCCAAATTAAGTAATTTAGCTTACCTTGGAAATGAATTCCCTTTTTTAACTTATAACATAAAAAATAACATTTTGAATGTGTTTAAAGATAAAAATCTTGTGAAAATTACAAAAGTAATATTTTGAGTTGAATTATTCACATGAAAAAACTGGTTGACGATTAAAATAAGTACATGGTATTTTGTCAAAAAGTCTCGACTGCAGCACTAGTACTTGTTTTGGTCCTAAATGCCACATCAGATCCAATATCCCAACGATCTTTTAAAAGCTTAACCAACATTTTTATTCTTAAAGTGATTATGTTATTAATCACTTGTGAACAAAACACAAGGCAAGAGTCTTGTTATTTTATGAGTCGCCCAAACTAGCACTCTCACATCAATGCTAGCGTTAGCCGTGATAGAGAAGTTCAACTGTAGTGTGGTTTCCAACCGCCACGACCATTTACATGCTACAGCGCCAGCAGGCAGCAGGCAGCAGGCAGCAGACAAGCACAGGCATATGCAGCCGGGAATCCGCTAGCGTCGGTGTAGGAGTCAGGCCCAGAGATGCGAGTGCTGAAAATAAACCGGCCGGAAAAAGGCCGTGGCCAAGTGATACTGTGGCGCTGCGGTGTACTGGGTCCAAAAGAGCCGGGCGCGGCCTCGGCCCTGGCCCCTCCGGGTTTTGTTGGACGAATACCGCCGTGGCCTACAAAGGCATGCATGTCCGTGTCAGTTGCAGTTGCAGTTGCGGGCTTTATTCGCGATGAAGAAGGCGACAGCGCCGAGGGACGGGGAATAGCAGAAAATCCACATTAGGATTGTTTTGCGCAAAATGAAAACAATTTCCATTTCGGGGCTAGGCAACTGCTAGATGCATTCTGCAGCGGCGAACAATAAAAATTGCGCTGCCAAAGGATTCGAAGGCGTGGCTGGGGGCGGGGCCGGGAGCTGTGCGGGGCGTGGTCTTTGGGTTGGAGGTCGAAAAAGCCGTAGGGGAAATGCAGCGTTATTAGCACCGCCCGCTGGGCAAAGCCGAGTCGAGTAAATCAAGCGGCACAAAGTCCCAAAGCCGGGCAGGCCACACTGCGAGAAATCAAGCGGAAAGCAAGCAATGCATTGCAATGACCTGCCTAATTCTTCGAATCCCAACTAGAAATCCAAGAATGTGATTATAATTGCCTTTATTACGATAGTATTTTTACAAGTTTTTAAAACTGGAGGGACTTATTTAGAGAATACCTTTAACCTATATTTTAACCTGAATATTTTAACTTCAACCATAGAATTTCTGCCGAAGCACCATCATGTAGTACCGATTCTTTCCATGTAAAACTACCATCTGAACATTGACTTGCATACATAGATATTTGTTTGCTTCCGTTTGGAGAACTTTTGAAGGATGTTGACAATGACGCAGCCACTGGGGCAGGATCTTCGCATCTGGGAAAGGGTGGCAGGGGAGGGTGGTGTCCTTGCCGCTGTCGCGTTTTATTGCTGCTGGCAATTGGAAACTGCATCGCTTATGCAGATTTCAATTTCGATTTGTTGTATGAACTGAAAGCAAATGCCACTCACATTCCCAGCGACAATAGCAATGACACCCAGCACTGCAGCAGCAGGAAAATTGAAACAAGCGACGCAAAGGCAATAAATTATTTGCCCAAGTTTATCGGCGAACTTCCACGGAAAAACAAAATCATTGCCTGGCAAATAATGGAGATGTGCACTTGAAGCCGGCAAGTCAGCGGCAAAAGAGTTTGTAGCTCCGGAAAACTAGGGAAAGACCGAGAAACCGGAAACTCAATTTCAGGGAGAGCCCAAGCAGAACACAACCCCATGTACAATGTACACAGTTCACACCTCACCTCGCCTCAAAGACGACGACGACGACGACAACACATTTAAGTACTTAAAAGTTTTCCGATTCCATCCGCCGTGTTGGCACACTTTTGGAGGTGCCTGTACTCACCGGATTATTTGTCCCGGAGTCGCTTACGCTTTCCCTTCTCGCCTAACTGCTGGATGGCGTTTCCCCGTTTTCCCTTTTTGTTTGCTGTCTACACTTGGATGGCGTGAACGGAAACTAACGAAAAGTGGCCAAGTAAAAGGCAAGAAAACAATTGAAGCTCGTAATTTCAACTTGAATTGATATTGTTTTTCCTGCCAGCCAGCCTGCCAGCCAGCACAACCATTGTTTTTCTTAAATGTTATTCTTGTTTTGTTTGCGAAACAAAGTAAAGGAAAGGAAATGCCCGAGCGCCAAGAAAAAAGTGAGCAGGAAGGAGCTTGCTGATAGCAGCGATAACAATGTATCACAAAACAATAACTTCAATTAGTATCTATGTCTGTGTTGCAGCCAAAGGGCGATGCTACCTCAAACCTCCTACCTCAACCTTCCTTTTATGCCCGAGCGAAACTTTTCCGGCCCTGCTTTTGATTATGTTAACACAAGCAAAACTGATTAAAACAACCCCTGATTAGAGGGACGCCACGCCCCGGAAAATTATGAGCCAGGGACTCAAGCGTGTCCGGCGAGCGAATTGATGGCAGCCGAAGCAGGCGGCACTGAATAAATCAGCCGGGGCTTTCCATCCCACACAAGGGCAGTTAGCCCGTCCCAAAGGCCACATTTCTTACTGAACAAATAATGAAAACAAATGTCTGGCATATGACACTAAATGCAATAATATTGATCCCGAGCGCGAGCCCGAGCTGATCCGATCCCGATCCCAGATACAGATCCGGAGGCAGGGGCACAATTTAATTTATTGACATTTGACGTTAGCAGCCACGGCTGTGAGACTTTGACATTTTATTGCTCCCCAGGCCAAGTTACAATGTTGTGGATTGTCCTCATCCTCATCCTCTGCCTCTGCTTCTCCCTCCCCTCATCCTGGCAGCGTTCCCTTCCTTTCCGTTTCCGTTTTGCCATTTCCCCACGATTTTCCCACTGTCACTTAATTTGTCAAGTTGCTCGGCTGGGTTAATTGTTTATTTGTCTGTGTTTATTGACAAGCGGCATTTGTTCATTCCATTTGTCAGCTTGTATTGGAGTCCAGGGTTTCTTGCTTTCCACTTTAATAAAAATCACTTCACAAAACTTTTCTTAGTTCTCGTTCTTTTTTTGCCTTTTAACAAATGACTTCCGAGAACAAATGGCTCTGATTTGCTGCAATTAGATAGCGAACTGAAAGTTGCCATCGTCGCTTTAAAATTATGTCTCTGTGTTGGAACTTTCCCTCACACAAGGACATGAGTAAATCACATCCCTCGGATATTATACAGGAGCTGTTGCACGAGAAAAACCACACCCAAGCAGCCAAGCTGCAAAAACGCACCTTTTTTCTGGCTTTTCCTTTGCTTTCCCACATTCAGTGACAAACCAAAGACACAGCAGTAGCGCAGGCATTAGAGAAAAACTGAAAGACATAAATTCCAGGTCTAATGTCTGCGTTCACATTCCCATCGACATTGACGTATAGGATGCGTGTAATATTCACACACGCAGCACCGGACATGTGGATCCACATATGCGACATGTAGAGAAACTTAGTGTTTATTGGGCTGGGGCTGCTGGAAAAGCAATGTTCAAAGAAAGCTAAAAAAACAAAAGCCATATCAGAGGCAAGAACTCGAAAAAAGTTAAGCAAAACTTCGGTGCCGGACTGGATACATTTGAGGCACGCAACAGTGATTGGGATTGGGAGCTATGGCATATGTCCTTGGGATTGTCACTATGTGGGCTATCCAGAAAGACACACGATACGGAAAATCGAAGAAAGTTGGCCAGCTGGATATTCTAGAAAACCAAATGAATTGACATCGCTGCTGGCTGGCCATTCAGGTGAGCCAATGTCTTGGTTTTGATTTTGGCCTTGCTTTGCTTTTGTTCACAAAAATGCCGAAAACTTTTTTGCCCGGCACGCCTCTGTTCGGCTAAGTAATTGAACTTTTATCAAAAAATTGCACGCAGCCAAATAAATGGGAGGGAAAATTGGCGGAGAGGTATTTAGGGTCGAGGCAGGACTGCCAACTATGGCCCCTCAGCAACCGCACCAAAAAAGGCACATTATGCTTCTTGTTGACAACAGCCACTTGACAATCTGTACGAGCAGAAGTTGCTGAAAATCTACCGAAACGTGAACGGGGAATACTGAAAGCAACTGCCTTCAACAAAAATATTTTTGTTGAACATAAATAACGTTAAATCATTATTTACCCTTAAATTTAGCTAGTTTGTTTTCCACTAGCACCCCTTTAACCCCTTTCTCCACCTTCAATTTTCAGGGGCTCTTGCCTTAAAATTCAGATTTTGGTACCTAAAATTGAACTAAAAAATCATAGAGGTGCACTCTTTCCACAGGACAAAAGTAAAACAATGCCGATTATCAAGTTGCAATCCTCCGATGGCGAAATTTTCGAAACCGACCTAGAAACAGCTAAATGCTCGAGCACCATCCGCACCCTGATCGACGACTGTGGCCTGGAGTCGGAGGATAATCCACTCATTCCTCTGCCCAATGTTAACTCTACGATCCTGAATAAGGTCCTAACCTGGGCGAAGCACCACAAGGGCGATTTGCCGACTACTGAGGAGTCCGGGGGTGCGGAGGCGGCTGCGATACCACCAGTCACGATCAGTGCCTGGGACGCGGACTTTTTGACAATGGATCAGGGTACCCTCTTTGAGTTGATTTTAGCTGCCAACTATCTGGACATTAGGCAGCTGCTGAATGTTTCCTGCATGACCGTGGCCAACATGATAAAAGGACATACGGCAGCGGAGATACGTGAGCTGTTTCACATTCCCAACGATTTTTCTGCCTCCGAAGAGGATTTGCTGCGCGGTGAGAAGGAAAGCGAGGTGGCCGCGGACGCGCAGTCTTCTTATCCAGAATTGTAAATTGAACTAGAAAATATTAGATTGGCTGTACCCATGGTGATTCAAGAGCTTAAAGGCAAATACAAAATTTTCAGGAAATGGACACATGTAGTTGCACCTGATCATTGTTTTCAATATTATCTGCAAGGATTATTCTTGGAAATAATTGGGGGAAATCTTATGAGCTTCAGAATACAATGTACACATGTATATACATTCATTTAGGCCACATCTGCATGAGTCCATTTCCAGTTCCACTTGCATTTGACCCCCCGAAAAACTGGCCGAAACTTTCGATTGAAAAAGTTTCCCTGTAAACAGTATGCAATAAGAGGGGGAGAAGGATGGCCAGAAACTTTGCCGGGACTTTCCACTCACCTGGTCAGCATATTGGCCCGATTGACGGCCACCTCGGCCTCCACCCGGAATCGGTCCTGGGCGTAGCGGTCGACCACGCCCTCGCCGAGATTCAGCGAAGTGCCAGCCACGCAGTTGGAGCCCATTAGATGCTGCTGCTCGATGTACTGGAGGAACTTGGACACCAGATCGATCTTGCTGTCTCGGGCATTGATTACATCCGCTGTGATCTGGCTGGACTCCATGTTCTCTCCATCGGGGTCACCGTCGTCCACATCGCCGATCACTAGCTGCTTGGTCTTGTCATCGACCTGCACATCCGGCGGATAGCCATCGTCCATGGTAACCTCGGAGGTGTCCAGGAGGCCGGTGTCGCCGGAATCGCCATCGCCGCCTTCAAAGCTTATCTGCTTGATCTCCATGCTGGCTGCCTGGGATCGAGCCTCGGCTTCGGGCTCGTTCTTGATTTCCAGCCATTCGGTGGTGAAGCTGCTCTCGTTGGACAACTGCAGTCGTCCAAATGGCAGTGTTTCCTCTTCGAGATCCAGTGCATTGGTTTCGTAATCCGAACCCCATGATGCCGCAGACGCGGGGACTGAGGCAGAGGCAGAGGCGGAAGCGGTTACCAATTTGTGCCAAGTGCCATTTACGGGCTGCAATCGCATCGCTTTTGGCCTAGATGTTGTGACCAAAAACTGCTCCACATCATCCTCGCCATCATTCTCGTCTTCATCGTCGTCATCACCGTCGTCATTCACGTTCCCGTTCTCAACTTTATCCTCTTCATTGACCTCTTGGGTGTCATTGTCCTGCTCATGGTCCTCCTCCACTGCCCGATAATTGCCTTCATCACGCACAAATTGGCGTCCTGCCTTTACATCCAAAACCGCCGACTCACCTGTCGGAGGCGTTGCAAAAGACGAGCTGGCCAGCTCCAGCTCATCGGCCAACTGCATGACCTCGCTGAGCGCTGCGTCCTCGGCATCCTCGCTGGGAGGTCGACCCTGCAAATGCTCAGCCTCTGCCAGGCTGCGATGGTTCTTTGGCGGATGCAGCAGGCCCAGGCTTTTGTCCACGCTCTTGCGTATGCTCTCGTTGATTTTCTTCTTGTGCAATTTGCGGATTTTGTGCGTCACCGGGGCACTGGATGTGCCCCCCATCCCCGGCTGCTGGGTGGGCTGGACGACAGGGAGGAGGCGTGTGGTGGCTATGCTGCTGCTGCTGTTGCCGTTGCCGTTGCTGATGCCATTGGTGGCTGCTGAGGCAGAGGAAGGACCGGAGCCGGAGCCGGAGCCGGAGGCAGAGTGCAGCAAATGTGAGCGGGAGCGCCCGTGGCGAATGTTGAAGCTGTCGCCCGTCATCAGGACTTCCGCTTCCGCCTTGATGCGGTTCCGCGGGGCTCCCGTAGCGTCAGCTGCGGTTGTGCCAGCCTCCACCGCCGCTTTCACATTCCCCTCCATTTCCGCCCCTATCGTACTGAGCAGCAGCAGCAGCAACAACAGCAGTGGCAGTGGCAGTGGCAAAGGCAGTTGCAGGGCCTGCGGCATCCTCATCCGCATCCGCATCCTTGG
The DNA here is from genome assembly GCA_021223825.1 of Drosophila ironensis. Taxonomy (NCBI): domain Eukaryota; kingdom Metazoa; phylum Arthropoda; class Insecta; order Diptera; family Drosophilidae; genus Drosophila; species Drosophila ironensis. Next base: position 845,569 of record JAJJHQ010008764.1, on the reverse strand, counting down.
GGTAGAAGGATCCGCCTCTTTGTCGACTGGAGCGTCGGGGGCGAAGGGCACCCCTGTGCCGGGCACTACCGCTTAGTTGTCGCTTTGATTGGCTGATCAGCGCACGTTGGAGGTGCGTCTGGGTTCTGCGGTGCGGTTATCGATTTGACGTTACTGCTGCTGCTGCCTTTGGTCTGATACCTTTTGGCTTCGTTTGTTGTTTCTTAAATTGCTATTGCTGTGTTTCTTGGTTTCTCTCATCAAAGGCCGCCCGTACTTGGGCATCATGCATCCGCACCGTGGACCGTGCACCTTGCCGGCCACTGGCTGGCGGAGCGGATGCTGGACAGGGGCACCGATGTCGTCGCTCGCTCGGCTTTGGTGCCCATTTCCATTAGGCGCTTGGCGCCCTCCGTCACCCGGTCAACCTGCCGCGGGCGCCTCCAATTTCCGTGCCGCCTGCCCGAGTCCTGCACAACTCTGCTGAAACAGAAAAGCAAAAATCCCATGATTAGCTTTCGAGGCTCTTTGAATGTTGATCGTTCAATCGTGAATGGTGCACGCCCAGTAACAGGCTTTGATGACGGACAGAGCAAAAGTGATGGACTTGGCAACATTTTCAAAAACAAAAATACCAAATCATAAGTTGCTTTCGCTCAATTCCCAAGAAATATAAGAGAAATATGTACAGGCAGAAAAAATACAAAGTATGAGAGGAATAAGCTTGTAAAAAAAAATCGCGTGCCTGTATTATTCATAATATTTTCAAACATTGTGAATCTTTCTCTGTGTATTATTTGGCCAAAGTTAATTGGAATTCTCCTATACTTCTCCTCAGACGGTCTTCTGCGATTTGTGAATTTCCCGAATAAATTTTCCCCACTATTTTCGTTTGTTTATTTTCTTTTATTCGGTGGATTTTTTATGCTCTTTGCTCTACTCTGGCTTTATTTTTCGGTATGTAAGCAAAATGTTTTCTTTGAATTATGAGATTTTTGTACCTTCTCCAGAGAGCTAGCCAAACAGGCAGCCCGGCTGCCAAGGTCGCATTTCACGTTTTACAATAAATCCGCGTTGGTTTCGAAGAAGTAAAAGTTGGCGCTAGTCAGACTCCTTCAGCGGCACGACTCACAGGACCATTCAAAGCTACCATGGCCACAGAAAGTCATACTTTCACAAATTCACGTTAAGGCGGCAATTAAAAATTTCCGCAACTACGCAGCGGAAAAACAACACAAATAAATAATTGTTTCCCCAAGAGTCAGCGGTGTTGAGAACGCGAAAAATTGCGCATACGCCGCGTGGCCCCGCCACTGCATTGTTTCGGCGAGCTGGGGGTCCGGGAAAGGAGGATTGCTAGAACACAAATTAAACGCAATTCCTGGAAAGTGCGCTTTGATTGTCAGCTGGGGGATTCCAGGGACGCGGGGCAGCCGGATGGGCAGCCAAGTGTACATAAATAAAAGTGTACCGCCGCAGCTCGCATAAATATTATGGCGTTAACAAATTATATGCCATTTAAATGTAATACTAATTCTGAAAAGAAAATCCACTCCAAGGGGCCAGATTTCAGAAGGCAGAGCATAAACATTTTATACTCCGCACAAAGCTCCTTACAAATATAGGTTTGTAAGTAGGTACATATGTACATCAGGATGTGGATGCCTGAGCCATTGGCAGTGGTCCTGGAACTCGAACAGGCACTGGCAGCACCAGTTCTAATTTCGAATTTTATGAGCCATAAAAATTGTTGCGAGGCAGAGTCCAAACATCAGTAGACAGACAGCAAATACAGTGGCGACCATGGAGTGGAAAATGGACAAAGGACCTTGCCAAAGAGCCGGAGATGTTGCCTAATGGAAGCAGAAGTTGCAGTAATTTATAATCACAAGAAACACCTCCTTCACGTTCAAATTCAAGTTTGAAAATAAAGTATTTTTGAATGTTCCTGGGTCACTTTTGTTTAAATCCCAATCAATACGAAACAGAATTACTTGTATTGTTTAACATTTTAAATACGGGTAGTTATTTTAAAGATAAGAAAAAAATGTTAGTTTTTTTTTTGGTAAATCACAGTGCCAACAGGGATGAATTTTTTATAAAGAGGTGTCTCGCGACTTACTTCTCCGTATACGTGAGGATGGGGACTCAATCCAATCAGACGATAAATAAACAATTGACTGGCAGCAGAGCCGAGAGTCTCACTATCCATTATTCATAAATGGCACATGGACCAGTCAAACGGGCGGACAAGTAAGCCGGAGTTTGTCCCTTGGGGGCTTTGCGCTCGGACAGCTAGAAATAGTGTCTCCGGAGAGGTAAAAGTTTGATTCCGGTTCCGGACCTTGGCGGAAACTACCTAGCCTAACCCACTCAGCCAAGCCCCCACACAGCGACCGACACGGCTAATGCACTACGACAAACGAGCTGGCAGTGGGAAGTTGGCTGAAAGCAATGACGGTGACATTCTCGTGCACTTAACCCTTGACACCCAACTCAACCCAACTCAACTCAACTCAACCAACCAACCAGGCAACCAGCCAAACACCCGGCTCACAGGTTACAGTTCCGGATCTCGACTCTCAACTCCCGTGCTGGCATGCGGGCAGATGTGAACCTGGCGACAGCTCAACTTTCGCTTTTCCACGGCTGAGTGGCCACTGATGCAGGTATTCCGACCTGGCCTGGCCTGGCCTGACCTGACCGGAACCTTTCCACCTAAAACTTGCACACAAGAGGTCCTTTCAAAAACTAAAAACAATCCAATTTGTTGCGCAGAGCAATTGCATCTGTGACTGGACCGGTGCTTGGTCTGATTAATGCGCACGATGAGCACTCTATCCCGGGTAACCTTAACGTCAAATTGAATTGCCAAATCGAGAATGAAGGTCTGGGCCCCAAAAACTAAACCGAATCGCAAGAAGCAGGCTTCCGCGTTTTCCCATAACCATTTTCTCACGCCGAGCAGCAAGCAAACAAACAAAGGACCAACAAGCAACAAACATACGAGTACACTTCCTTTTCGCAGTTTTTTCGTTCGTTCCAGTTTTATTTGCTCTTGCGTCGGCAAATTTATGCAAACACATTAACAAACTCAACGCATTTTCCCTTGCATGTTCCACAATGTGTCCTTGTTGCTGCCAGTGACAAAGTTGAAGCGTTAAATGAAATTCGGGTAATTTTTCTGTCGCTCCTGCCGACGAAAAGAATGAAATGTCTCAGCCGAAATAGCAAAATAAAGAAACAGAAGCGGAAACGAAAATCGTGAAAGAAAATGAATCGACATATCTTGCCCTTTCTAAAGGTAATGGGACTTTGGCTTTTCAATTCATTAAAAAAATATAGTTAATATATTTCTAATCAACATGCGACTGCTATAATTTTTAAGGAAATTCCTTGTGTGATTTATGGTTGACATTGTAGGAAAGGTGTAGAGCCATTCAGAGACCCCGACGTAGGACACCTTTGAAAAGAGTATAGCGGAGGCTGGAATGGAAACGGCAGGACGTCACCGTCGGATCCCTTCCATCTCCCCAAAAGTGTCTCTGTCGTCGTCAACTCATCAGCAGCACCACCTTTGTTAGGTAATTCACATTATGTGTCGGCAATGGCGTAAAAAACCAGTAAAAAGAAAACAAACACACAGCAACAAACAAAAAGCACGCCCGGACGAAGGAATACGAAAAAATGGCATTTGACTTTTAAATTGGATAATTTTTTTGGCTGGTTGCCAATCAACAGGAGGATGGCGAAGGTGACGGCCCAGGAGCCTCTGTCTGCTGGCATTCAAGTAATTTAGGGCCGGAGAAATGTAATTGATTTTGGTCAAAGTTGATAAACATTAGGCCAGCTTTTGGCCGCTAAAAAACTAGAGTGCGAGCAAAAGAGATTGATTATAATTCCAATTTCCACTTGCCGGAGCTTCCCTTCCGGCGTGTATGAGGCCAACAAGATGCTAGCAATTTTCATACAAATTGTGGAGAAGGCGCACATACTACAGTACTGTGTGTATAAAGTATACGAATATTTATTTGTATATATCTACATATACTGATGCTGCAGAGCTCTCACGCTTAAGCTCATCTGGGTGTGTGTTCTTTACAGCCACTAATACTAGCTACAAAAATCACATAAAACGCAAGCAAATTGCTCAGATTATGAGCCACTTGGGCCACCCCTCTCCAGTTTTCGCCAAGGAAAAGTGGAAAGCCGAAAGCGGAGGGTACGAGGTGCGCTGCGTTTTTATGTGCTGGCAAACATACTTTGAGAATTTATGAAAATAAAAATTGCAAGAGCCCGCCATACCACCCGAAAGACAGGCATCTCAGTTCATTTTTTGCTGCTGCTGTTTCCCCTGCTTTCCTCATTAGCTTCTATTCCTGGCGAGGCAGCCCATCCTTCCGAACTCCTAGGCGAGTTCGGATGTATTCATTTATTTATCTGTTTGTCTGTCTGCCAAAGTTGTTTTTCCTGCCATGTATTATTTAAGCTATGGATATTTAATACCGCCTACACATGTTTTTTGATGCGCGTTCAGGTGGAGCATATCGCGTAATATGCCAGATTAAAAGATTTTCCCTGATAACTTTACCAAAAACATCATAACTTTACCACACAAAACAAGTAAGAACAAGTAAGTGTCTTGACTACAAACACCTGGTTCTTGGATTCCACCTGTTTGCGAGGGAGCGGAGGGGAGTGACTGTGTCATTTTTTGATAAAGATAGATATTGGTTATAGCAATAACATATCTCAATTTGCTAGTTGAAGCTTTAAATTAGTAGGCGTAAGAGATGATCGGAGTTTGCCTCTCTATAGAGTAAACTATTGGTGCATCACATTATCGCCACTAGCAAGGGCAGAGGTGGTCTCAACCGGCTGATTTTCCCTATAATTAGAATATTAATTTATATATTGTCTATCTATTGCAATCTCCAAGATCTAGGTGTTCATACGGACATGGCTTTATCGACTCGGCAGTTAATGGTGATCAAGAATACTTTGTTGAGTCGATGACCATTCCAACTCCCTGTTACATACTTTCGTACAAATTTAATATATCTTGTTCTTTTTAGAACCGGGTATAAAAGTCTTGAAAACTAGACACATCATTTGCGGACGAGTCCCCGTACTATTAAACAAAAGAAGCTAAGTGCTCAAAATCGTATGCTCAAAGCTATCAGCAGAAGCACTTCAACCAAATGGGATGGTATAAAAACAGAGATAAACCAAAAATAACAGTAGACTGCCAAGCGCCAATAATTACATTCTACTTGGAGTAGGTATACCTAAAACTCGTATTATTCCAACATAATTGTTTTGCCAGCATCCACAGCATCCAGGAATGTGTGTGGTGGTGTACTTTCTTTGTTTACTGAAGCGCCCCCGCTCGCATAATGAAATCCCATGAAAATGGATTCGGATTTGCACGCAGCTTAAAGACACACGACGCGATAAGGATACGGCGGCAGGACATGGCGGCGCAGGTGACGTGAGCGAGTGCGATTGCGGGTGCGAGTACGTGATGGCAGGAAAGCGAGTGCCAAATGGCAGATTATGTCGCCAGACATTAAATCACCGACAGCAGGTAAAATATATGCGATGCTTAAGCAAAATCAATTCTATTTATACGTGAGCGCATAAATTGCACGGTAACGGACTCGCACGCTGCCTGCCTGCTCCGACATGTGCCACTTGCCCCAGGACATAGAATGGCAGGATGCGTGGCATATAGCACATAGCATTCAGCAATCACGCAGACAAACGCCGCCATAATAAAATGGAGCCGTAGTCCTAATCCTGGCTTAGAGCAAAAAAAAACAACAAAATACACCTCACAAGCCCTCTGAAAAACAGTTTATTTCGTGGAAAATTTATAACCGGAATTATGTGCTCTCATGCTCAATGCAAACAAAACTTTTTCCAACATATTGGCATTGCCTGGTGCCTGGAGGATGCTCGAATCGTTTGCATGTATATTACTGTTGTGCCTGACATTTATAAATTTAATAACCGGAAAGAACGAGGCCCCAAGTCTTTTGCGGCTAAGCCGGGAATTATGCTAATTATGAGTTTCGATTTCTTTGAAATGAAATGAATATTAAATGTGTGGAGAGGCCTCGCCAAGCCGCCACAGAAAAGCCTAATTAATTGCGCTTTAATAAGTTATTTGTATAATCGCTTTCTTTTCACAATATGAGAATTAATAATTTAGAAAAACGCTCTGAAATGATAAACGCTAAAAGTTTTCCCATCGATTTCCAGCATGTTTTTCGCAGCAATCAGCAGTGACCTTGCCACAATGGCAAGCCAATAAATTCGAAATCCAGACTTTGTCTAGCCAGGGAAAGAATCGTCGCACTCCAAAGGAAAAATGCTAAATAACTCATACACCATTTGCTGCGCGTCTTTAACTTGTTCCCACTGCTAATGGACCACTGGTCGCCCAAAAGTTTTTTCTTTAAACAGTTTTTTTTTTTAGAAAAAAAACATTACGACCATAAATTGGGTAAGCAACTTTTCACTACGACACAGGCTCAAGGGGGGAAAAAAGAATAAAAATAAAGACCACATAAAATATAAATATAAAATAAGTGAAGAGCCGAGAAAACGTCAAGAGGCGAAATCGAAAGGCCAACTCCTCAGCAAAAGCTCAGTCAAATGGAATTTGCCCTAATTTATGGGCCTCGACAACATGGGAGCCAATATAAAACATGACGTTGCCCTTTTATTGACCAAACAGACCAGGCCCCAATCCAAGTCGAAAGGCAAATCATCAGCAGGACTCGTCAAGCGGAGATTCTCCAAATCCTTCTTGATTTCACATCCATCCCAGCAGTCTCCCATCGAAATCCCAAATCCCGATGGAATGACCATGGAAATAGCTGGCGTTGGCAAAAGCAAAGTTCTACTAAAACTATTAACTAAATTATCGGCGAGCGGAGTAAGTGAAGTATCGTAAAGATACCCCGATGACGCCATCGTTAGAGACATCGCGAAAGCGGCGAAAAGTTTAAAGCCAAACCCAGGCGGCGGAAATAACAAATGTTAAATGCTCATCAATAACACTTCCTCTTCGTAGCGTGAATTTTCCGTTTTTTCCCCTTCGGTATTTTCTCTTCCCGTTTTTAGCAGCCTCGTTTTGTTGTGTAATGTGATTTATGACATCGTTCCTTTTGTGGCCGATCACGCTGCTCTGCTCTCTCATGTATAAATAATCAAATCCAATTTGGTTAATGGCGTCGATGCCCGGATTGCTGTCTATACAGTATGTTTAGGTCATATTCAGTTGGTTGCCCAGACGAATTTTTAGCTACTATTGGTGTGANGTTTTGTTGTGTAATGTGATTTATGACATCGTTCCTTTTGTGGCCGATCACGCTGCTCTGCTCTCTCATGTATAAATAATCAAATCCAATTTGGTTAATGGCGTCGATGCCCGGATTGCTGTCTATACAGTATGTTTAGGTCATATTCAGTTGGTTGTCCAGACGAATTTTTAGCTACTGTACGTCGTATTGGTGGGAACTTAAAGCACAAGCAGCCCCAGGCCCTTAGTCAAATGTCTGAAGCCCCGCAGCGAACCTGTTTTAATTTCCTGCTCATGTCAATCAATTTGAAAGGACCTTGAACATGAAATGTCGCTCTGCGCCTGTCTGGTTAAAGGACTCCAAAGGACGAGCACGCGTGCCGCACACTGAAGCGAAAATCAGGTGAATGCCACTGCCGGGCTTCAATGGCCGTGTTTATGGGGCGTGTATCTTCATCTCCATCTGTTAAATAACTTTCGGCTTATGCACTTTTATCTACATTCTAGATCAAAGGTCGCACCCCAGCTCCCATCTCCCGTACCAGACTCGAGGCTAAGGGTCATTTTCATTCGGTTTCGTTTTTATCGCAGTTCGTAAATTAATAAAATAGGCGAACAAGTAAAGCGTCAGCAATCAACGTAACAACAACTCAGACCGGCACATTGCCGAACTCACGACAATGGCCCCATTAAATAATACACGGTAAAAGGATACTCGCATCCTAACCGCGGCACAGCCATTCTGGTGAGTTGTGTGAGTGTGTTCTTTGGGGGCATGGCAGTGCTAAGGCACACAATGGAATTCTTCGGTATTATTCGACTATTTCCGATTCTTCGTTTAAAAACAAATTTAGTTTTATGTGAACTTTAAAAAATAAGACAATGTCAGAACCAATTTTTTATTTTTTTATTTGTAAAACCCCAATATAGAATACTATGGTAACCCCTAGAGAGTTTATCAAGAAGACAGTTTGGCCCCTCATTGTTCTCAGTGCTAAACTAACCACACAAAACAGTGGCAAGGGGTGAACTGGAGACCAGTGGCTGCCTTACCGCATTGGCGAGGCAACCTGGTGAGATGCCGTTTTCCCAACGACCACGCCCACACGCACGACTTGTCAGTCAAGTGACGGTGAAATGCTTGTCTTTGCTCTGCCACCAGCCTCCATGGCATTGTCCTTTGTGCCACGACAATACACGTAAGGACGGGGAGGATGAGGAGGTGAGAAGAGCCAGGAGCGAGGACCGGGCAGGGTACGGCAGTTGGGTCACACACAAATGACAATTTAAGAGGACAATTTTCGCGCGCGTGTCCTTGCTGTAAAATTCTGCATTCAGGCCATCGGGCATCACAACCTTGACACTTGACGGATGCTGAAGTTTGAGCTTCAATTGGAGCCGAACTTTTCACGGGACGCGGAAAGTTGCAAGTGGAAAGGAATGTTGCACGTAGGTGGCAGGCTTTAGGGCCTGACAAATGATATGCTTGGCACTGAAAGTTGCTCGGTTGAGGACAGGACTGCGTTATAATTTCCCCTCAGCGGGACGGAGTGCAGTCACCCGTCCTTTGTCTTTGTCTCTACGTCTTGCTCTCCATAGGCAGCTTAAAAGTTCCGCTGACAACTGTCGCCATAATTCACTTTTACAGGACAACCGGGCAATGGCAGTGGCAACTGGAAAGCCTTCCCTCGCAGCCAGCAACCAGCAACTATGATGTGGCAAAACTAGAATCAGTGGAGACGAAAGTTGGTAACGACACTTGGCCAAACAAGTTGCAGGGACGGAAAAAGTCTGTACTGCCTCAAGAGGCTGCTCATAAAACCGATTCCACGGAAACAAATATAAAGGTGTGTTTTTTTTTAAAAAGACTGTAAATATTCCACCAAATAAATAGGCAGTTTTAATGGTAATATTGGGCTGTACAAAAATTATTAAAATGAAAGAAACATTCGTTTTTCGCCCAGTGCAAATACATTTTCTTTGGCCATTTGTTATCTGAAAAACCGCAGCAATTGTTGCCATTTGCAAGCGTTTCAATCACGGCCAGGCAAAGAAAGCTCCGCTCAAAGCACCTGCTGCCTCCAGCAAAGCGCCAAAAACAAAAATCACAAGAAAAAAATCGAACAAAACAAAATAGCTGAAATGGAGAAAACGAATTGGCAAAGAAAAGCGCAGGACGAACGGCACACAAATCATCTGCAGGAACGCTGGTCGGCAGAACGGACTGAACGGCAGGGAAAAGCCAAGATAGTAACTCAACTTTGCCATTCGATGGCAATTATTGTGTCGTTCCTCTGATTTCATGAAGTGACTCCCAAAAGGAATTGCACTCCGGTGACCAGGCATCAGGAATCCTATTGCGTATGGATCGCAGCCAATATTCCGTCGGTCAATTCAGAAAGCATACTCGTACTCAATCACAAAGCCAGAGAGTAAACATCATTTTGCCTTTCAGATCGCTGCGGGGGGTGGGGGGCTTGGCCCGTAATGGCCAAAATGTGGACCTAATTGGCGCTGAAATCGAAACCGAGGAAAGCCGAACTCATGTTAATTATGTGCGGGGTGTTTGTCTGTAACGGGCTGTCAATCAGGGCAACAGGGCATTTAAAATCCCTTAAATAATTTATTTGTTCGGACGCACCGCAATCGGGTCAATTTAATTAATGCTTAACACGCCACAATCATAACTAATTTAACGTTTAGGGGGCAGGCCCGGCGATAAAACAACTAAATTGTTCAACAACCTGGCGTGTCCAAAAAAGGACAGCATTTTCCCCATCATTTCCGTGGACGATTTTAATTGAGTCTGTCCAATTAGATTGATTGCTTGCCGGCCTTTGCTGAAATGAGCTGTGAACAGTGTTTAACTTAATTAATTGGTTGCATGTCGAATAGCCAACGCAAATATTGGTCCACCCAAACTTTCCCCAAACGTGCGCTGGCAATGGCAAAAGTAGTTCCCCGAAAAGTATGCGCAAACACTGAAAATCTCCCCGATCCGATTGTGCTCTTCTATTTGGTTTAACCTTCGGGGGGAATTAGGGACAACTCGACATTCCATGTGCATAATTAATAATTTTCCCATGAAACTGGTAAGCCCAAACCCCGAAACGACGCGGCACAGGCAAGGCTTAAGCCGATTTAAAGGCTTGAAAGCTCCAGGACCTTTCAGATCAAAATCTGCACGCCCTGAACATACATATTCTCGTATTTTTACTGCTCAAATTTAATCAAATAGGTTTGTCTCGTTTATTTATGTCAGCGCGCTTTGTTAAGGTAATTTAATTTTTAATTACATTTACTTAACATGTGCAAATTGAAACGGTCGAATGTATCAAGAGATTAGGCTATCTCATAATTAAATAAGAGCCCACGACACACAAGGACACTCATGGATATACATATATAGACGACATATTTGGGTGGAATGTGTTTATTTTGTTTGCATTAAATATGTTATCATGCGACTAAAATGTGGCTTAAGTGGTCGTCCTGCGAACTGACCAGCAATTTCGAGAATGGGAAGCCGCACAGAAGCGTTTGCGGAGCGGGGGTTGTGACTCAAAATAACTCATTTTTAAACAAATTTCTATGAAATTCGAGCCCAAGCACGTGTAGGCGCTTTCTCGAGCTTTCATACAACGTTTTATCCCGCGGGTGCTTTCGGTTTCTCTTATTTTCCTTTTTTTTTCGTTGTAGGTCCTTTTATTTACATTGAATCGCTTGTTGGGCAGTCGATACGCGTAATATATACCTAAATTTATATATGTATGTACAAGTCAAAAAACAATACATAAAACCAAAGAATACTATGTAAACAAAGCTGTCACCAGCCGTCAGTGGTCGCTGCTGTAGATTTTTCGATTTATTTTTATATTAATGCACAATATTTGAGAAGCCAAAACAAATAGATGGAACAATTGATACAATACAAAATTTACTTCATTCAGCCCTTAGGGAAGCAACAAAAACAAGAATTCGAAAAACTATTTAACATTTCAATGGGAAAGTTGTATGTAAATTAGAAAGCTCGCTATTTCAAATTATCTGAAATCGTAAAGGCTTTGCCCCCGAAATATTCAATTAAACGTTTTTATGAAATCCGCCAACATGCTTTCGGCTAATTAATTGCCTCTTAAAAGTGATGAGCACACTTTTGGTGATTAGCAACTAACCCTTCAAGAACTAAAACGTTTCAACTGTATGTAAAGAAGTAGCAGATGCCGGGATTGCCTGAAGTTACACTGAAACTGGCAGAATCTACTCGAGCTCAGCATGGGTCAATGGCAAGCTGTAGACATCAGCATGAGTCCGGGATGAGTTCGGGAAAAATTTGCATTCATAAAGCAGAAGCGGCGAGTAGAGTCATTTGTATGCAAAGTTAGGTATGTACAAGGACTCGGGCCAGGACCAAGCGAATTTGAAAGTGAAAGTAAACACCAGCTAAGGGGCCAGAGCGTGCAGGTAAATGCCCCGAATTAAAACAATGGCCTAAAACAGAAGCTCAGGATTGCCGACTGGGCGGCAATTACCTTGAATGAAGCGAATAATAAGTCTGTCGGAGCTGGAATCCGAATGAAAGTAGTGGCGCAAGCCAATGAAATGTGCTGACATCAAAGAAGCATAATTTCTTCATTTACCGAAATGATGCCGAATTAATTGCTGTCCCCGAGTTTTTGGGTAACCCAACAAAGGAGTGTGATTAATTCACGCTAAGAAAGTTGCGGAAGGGCATATTCGCATTGCTTGGCCCTGGCCATAGGTCGAGTCGCTGTGGAAAAACAATTTCACACTTGGACTGGCAGCGCCTGGGAATATCATCCATTGTGGCGCACTCGGCGTATGAGTGATTATGTGGGGAGGTCACGACCGCCCTGCACGGATTTCTGGACGACTTTCTGGCCTTTTCCTAATTAATTGACTTTCTGCTACTGAGACGGCACTACACTCCACTCCCCCGGCCGTGTTTGCAGTATGAATATGAACTTCCAGTGGCCAAATATAATGGAATTCATTATTTGCATTTACTTTCCGTACCAATTCGTTTCATATCCTTTGTCAGAAAAAAAAAAACACGAGCAGGTCTCTTTTTTGAGTATTCGGAAAGCTTTTTAAACCCTGCCAGTTCAGTGAGCGCAGATAGTATGGTTATAACCTTTTCTCTGTTCCCCTTCTGCGAATTTATTTATACTTTTTGTTTGGCTCTGCTGGTGGCTCGCAGCATATGTCCAGTATTTAAGCCCTTGAATGCACAGTTTACAGGCGGACAATTAAATCGAAGCAAATGGGATTGGCTTAAGCTGTTGTCCGGACAATGGCATTACGTACGCGCCCAGATTCCGCTTAAAGGTTCCACTGCATTGACGTTCTTGTAAAAAAACGAAGCAAAGCTAAGATGCTAAATTCTGAAGAGTGGCTTGTACTCACCCAAAGGCTGTATTCCGAATTTATTTCAATACAGTTTCAGGTTAATACAGTTATTCTATAACTCTGCCAGACTGATTTTTATTTCGTAATTGTTGCTGACATTTTCGCAATCAACTTGGATTATCACTGCACACTAAACACGCAATCTCTGCTTCTAATGATCGTTGGGACTTCTCAATGTAACTGAATTTTAATAGTATTTTTGGAATTGCTGGAGGGGCACACAACCACGCCGCGCCGCGTTTCAAAACGAACTGCTCACCGCTAGCCGACATCCGAGCTCGAAATTTGAGGCGCAGGCTTCGTGGTTTCGGAATCCACCACGTCCCGAAACGAGCCGGAGATCCGAGTGGCATCCGAATCGTCGGATGCTTCCATTTGGGTCTCTGGAGCAGGCAGGAGAAAGTGAAAGGCCCAAAGCAGTGCCACGTTGAGGCAGGTTAGTTTCCGCTCTGCCTGACGGCCTTTCTCCTTCTGCGATTTCCGGCGATGTTTCTGATTAGCCAACAAGCTGTTGAGTTGGTGATGATAAGCGTCAGGTTTTGAGATTCAAAGTTGTCTTGCTGTTGATTTGCTGCCTTTTATTGTCCATAAATTTTTTAAAAATTGTCAAATTTATTACCATTTTTACCTCAAGCTCACACTATGTTTAGAAGAAAATAGATATATGTATTTTTATATTTTTATACAAAAAGCTAAGCTGTTTATAATTACAGTTTAAAGCACTGATTGATTAGGTGTGCGCCAAATTGAAAATAATTTTGGTTACAACTAGTTGACATAATGCGGTTACTATTTCAAGTTGTCTGTGCGTCCCATTTGCTGTGGATAGTGGTAAGACAATTATTTTTCATTTAGTGCTTATTTTTCCAAAAACAATTTCACTCAAGCTCTGTGAACCTGTCACAATTTACAAAACAACAAATATTGAATGTGACACTTCACCAAAACACTCGGCAAATGCATCGTGCATTGTTAAAGCTCTGAACTGGAATAGGGCAGTGGCAAACATGGATGTGGATCTTGTGGGCCCATTAAAAAACATATCAGTGAGTTATCTGAAATTTGCTTCACCAGCTCCCCTAATAAACAGATTTTCGATTAAAGGTTCGGACACAAGTTTTTAAGAGGGACTACACCAACAAGTTTCAGCCCTTTTTGGTCGATGTCAATATAAATATTTGCGATATTATTCAGCGACGAAACTATTTGCCATACGGAAAAATTATCTGGAATTTGGTTAAGCTTTATTCCAACTTCAATCATTCATGCCCGCTATCGGTAATTAGGAAATTTTGTTTCAAAATATTCCAATCAAAGCTACTTTTTTAACAGGGTCACTTGTTTGCAAGAGGTGTATTTATTAATGAGAAATACGTACCCGTAAATTTTCCGTTGGGCCTCTATAAATTTTCCGTAAGAATTTTTGAAAATTTTATGGAAAAGCCAATCGAAAATGTCGGTGCTATTCGTTTTTATGCCCAGGCGATGTTTCCAGTTAAGGTTAGGCGAAATAAGAGCCGATCTAATGTCTACAGTCCATAGCATCCCGCTGTCCTATACAAGATAATCATTCTGTTAATTTTGTAATTATTTTGTGGTCATTCTTTAACATTAAAGCAAAACTTAAATGTCATATTAGATCATACGAGTGTAAGCTCACTTAAAAGTCTGGATTTTGTCTCAAACATACTAGACTTTCTATGTTTTCTCTCCCAGTAAACAGACATGCGCAGGACTGGCCGTACTCTCCGTATCCTCCGATGTTCGGTCCTGGGTCCGGCATTCCGGTGTGGTGAATCCGAAGTCTGGCGGTCACTGATAAGAGTCGCTGATAAGAATGCATTATAGTTGCATCCACTGCAAGCAACACGTATCTGCCACCGAAGGGGTTGCTGTAATTGCGTAAGAATTTCATCATTAGCGAAGAAGCAGGGGGTCCGCTACCGACGGGGCAAGTGGGGGTAGTGGGAGGGAGGGTGGCAGGCTAAATGCCGCAGCCAGTAAACCACAAAATGCTCAGCACTGCAGACGCAATTAATGTGCACCGTTTTACAATTAGCGAACTAGCCCAATTATGCAGCAACATCAGCCAGCCGGCCACCGATGTTTCCCCCAAGCACTCCTCAGCCAGACACAACCTCCTCCCTGAGTCTTGCCCCGTTGTTCTGGCTTGTCCTCTTTTAATAGGAAATTCATGGCCGCTGCCACCGGTGGGTCGGTCGCAGTGCTCTGCCGTAGTTTTTGACTTTGGTGGCCACGTGGACGGGTGGGTGTTCGCTTTTCGCTGGCTGGGAACAGCTTAATTATGATAATTGCATTGTTGTCGTTCTCATTTGCTGACAGCAGCTGGGGCCCGAAAACCGAAATACCTTTTATAAATATTCCCCACCTCACTGTGACGACGGCTCAACGCAGGTTGCACGTTTTTTCCGTTCGTCACAACAAATGTGTGCTTTAAGAAATATTTCCCAATGTTTCGAACGCAATAGTTTACTGCGACACTATTTATTATGTATTGAAAACGGAAAACCTTTTGTTTCAGATAAAAAAATAAAAAAATGTTAATAAAATAATAACTGCATAAAAACATGCTTTAATTTTGATGAAAACATCAGAAAATTGATTGAAATAACCCGTGTTAAAACGGTTGCATACAAAAAACTGTGGCGTCAATTTCACATACTTTTTATACCCAGTTCTTAAAAAGAACAACGGTATATTGTATTCGTGCGAATGTATCTACAGGGAGAAAGAAGCTTTTCTGACCCTATAAAGTATATATAAAGTCAATAAGTCCATGGCCGTCTGTCCGCCTCGATTTTGAAGACTATAATAGATAGAGAAAAACTAATTTCACATTTTGATTCTGGGGATACCAGTTCAGCACAAGTTTATTTTCAATATCGGCTACCTCCTCCCGCACCCCCGCAAACCGCCAAATTCTGTGGTATCCACGAGTTTAACTCTATAGGCACTAAATTTGGATGGTACATTGGTAGTGCCATTCTCTATCTGTGTTGCGAAAATCAGTTGGTTACGTCCACTTTTGTTTGCGCAAATGACAAAAATGTGTTGCGCCCCCAAGCTTCTTCTTAAAAACCAGGTGCAACTGAGAATCGGGTATTTATAGTCGAGACACTCGACTATAATCGTTCTTACTTGTTGGTAACTACAAAAGCAAGGATTACGTTACCAAAGGAAACGCAAAATATGAACGTCAAATAAAATTTTTTATAAAAAAAATATTGTTCCCATTTACTCACAAAAAATTGACTTAAATTTACTATTGCTCCGTGCTTTTATTTGAATTTATATTGTAATTGTAATGAATTTGCGTTTGGGCTATAGAGATGTTCTAAATTTCTAACTAAAACCACATTGAAACTAAATGGTAGCATAAACTCATCAATCGAACAGTCTAATCGCAAATAATTAGTTTTTGATGACTATCCGCAATTTCGAATATAATTTCATTCAAAAAAAATCAAAATTATTTGTAATTTACATTAAATACATTTTAGAGCCTCAACGTAGCTGCAAAAATTCATTTGAGTTAGTTTGAATTATGCATTCCATATATAAAGTTATTTTTATTGTCGACTTAATTTGCAGAATGGTATTTTTTTGTGCGTTTCAACTAAGTATTCTATGTATTTATTAATTTTTTTTAAGGCCTGTCAACCTTTGATAATATATAAAACAACAAATATAGAATGCGACACCACACCCAAATACTCTGCAAATGCGTCGTGTGTTTTGAAAGCTATAAACTGGAACAAGGCAGTTGCAAACATGGATGTTGATCTCATTGGGCAATTAAATAATATTTCAGTGAGTGAATATATTAATCATTTTTTGTTAAGGGGACTCCTTCACTGTTATTAAATTACTATCACAGGTGCGGTGCCAGGTTTTTAAGAGGGACTACACCAACAAAATGCAGCCCTTCTTGATTGACGTCCACTTCAATGTTTGTGATATTATTTTAAAAAGAAACTTTTTGCCTTACGGAAAAATGCTTTGGGATTTGGTCAAAGTATATTCAAACTTCAATCATTCATGTCCCTTTTCGGTAAACCACAACAAACGTAAAAAACAAANACAGACGGACAGACGGACAGACGGACAGACGGACAGACGGACAGACGGACATGGCTATATCGACTCGGCTGTTGATGCTGATCAAGAATATATATACTTTATGGGGTCGGAGATGTCTCCTTCTGGCTGTTACATACATTTGCACAAAGTTAATATACCATTTGTACCTTAAGGTACATGGTATAAAAACTCTTGTATTTTAGGGTCATCTGTTTGCCCGAGGATTTTATATAAATGAAAAGTCTATGCCCTTAGTTATGCCATTGGGGCTATACAAGTTTTCCATTGACATATTTGAAAACTTTGAAAAAAAACCAATGGAGAATGTCGGTAGGGTGGCACTTTATTCCCAGGCCATGGTTCCAGTTAAATTAAAACAAAATAGCAGACTTCAAATTGACTGAACGCATAGTACGAATTCATATTAAGTGATAATATGAAATAAAAACAAGAGATTTCTCAACAACGAGAATCATTTATATTTTTCAATTTTATTCAAATAATTCAACAAATTTGTTGAATTTTCATATGATAACCGTAACTATAGAAGAGGTCTCTGTAGACTTGACACGTACATATGTAGTATGTATATAACATGTAATGCGCTACGGACAACTAACCCATAAGAAAATTAAAATGTGATTATAGGCGCTGTAATTAAATTGCGATTATACTAGGTTAATCACATACTAATTATATTTAATGCTTAGATTTAAAAATGAGAAAGGTTCGGTTTAAGGTTTTCAAAAGAGACTACACCAGCAGGGCTGGAGTAATTTGGGATTTTGTTAAAGTCTATTTAAACTTTAATCATTCATGTCTGTATTCTGTAAGCCACTATAAAAACAAATTTTCTCGATAGGGTAAAAACAAGCTTTAATTTTAGGGTCACCTTTTAGCTGGAGGATTTTATA
The DNA here is from genome assembly GCA_021223825.1 of Drosophila ironensis. NCBI lineage: Eukaryota > Metazoa > Arthropoda > Insecta > Diptera > Drosophilidae > Drosophila > Drosophila ironensis. The sequence goes on along the minus strand of JAJJHQ010008764.1, from coordinate 827,836 downwards.
TAAATGAAAAGTTTAGGCTCGTAGTTTTACTATTGGGGCAATACAAATTTTCCATTAATACATTTAAAAATTTTAAAGTTTTAAAACTGAACTTAACTCTAAACATATGCATAGGTACAGACCGTATGCCGACAGCGCTTTAAGGGACAAGAATCCGGGTAACCGAATTCTCTTTGAAAGGAGAGTGTCGCGCATTGAGGATTGAGGGCCTTAGCGATACCGGTTGTTGGAGGCGTTGGTTGCTACCGTTAGTAAAATAGGCCCCGGTACTTCTCGCGAATGCCAGAAGCCTGTTTGGCTTCTGTGATGATCGATTCATCATGAAGTGATGATCGGTTTATTCATGTATCGCTGTCGTTTCCTGATAAGGACTGGGCAGAGCCAGAGGATATGTTCTAACGATTCTTTCTCGCCTGGCTCCTTGCATTGCCTAACCCGTCGTTCCCGGTTAGTACCGAGTATTTGTGCATGGAATTGGAAAAGGCAGTGGCCTGTGAGTAGGCCGAATAGCATTCTACAGTCTTGCCTGTGTTGGAATAATAGAGTTTTTTATTGACTACCAATGAATGTGATCATGAACTCATATCCTGAGCTTTGGAGCCACAAATTTAAAGGACGAGAATATTCATGCGCCTAACAACATTCGAAATAAAACTTAATTGAGTTGTAACATCTCCCAGAGGTATCGGTATGGAAAGATTTCAGCACTGGGACAATTCACACTTCGAGTTCATTTGTTGAAAATGTCAAAATGAAGACCCTAAATTGTCCCCTAAAAGAATCTTGCAATTCATTTAAATCCAAATATGCATTTGTGAATATATGTCATGTACATATGCATTTATTCTGAGCCAGGAAGCTCACTCCGTCGTTTTTGCCCCATTCCGATGGGAATGCAAAAATTTACGTTGCTGTCAACAATATGGCAACATGTTTTTTGTCCACCGGCGTCTGGACATGCTAATTGCATGCGCCATGCCATTGAAATATCCAGCCAGTATCCAGAATCGTTAAAATTTTTACGAAGCGCGCCATTTAATGCGCCATAAATTTGTATGCGGACACGCTCACACGTTGTTCGTTGGGCCTGCAAAATTGACACCGAGTGCGCCGTAAATTGTGTAGCTTACTTTTTAGCGCAAATATGCCGCGAAATAAAAACCGCTGACAAAAACAGCTAATGCAAAATAAACTAAACGAGCGCACAGATTTTTGTGTCAGTTTTATTAATTTCACAAAATGGGAGCTTCACCAAAGGGCCATCTGAAACTGTGACATGCACTTTGCATTATTCCGCATTTTCATTTTTGTCTAAGTCCTAACAGTTCGTATAGGGTTCGCCAAATGTGACTAGAATAGTCAATGTTAGGTAACTATAAACTACAGAAAATTATATGGGAAAACCCCTTGTCCACAGCAGGTGCTCCCCTTAACATTTTAAGATTCCTAACAAGTAGAAGCGCTGTAGTCGAGATTTCTCGACAACAAGATACCATATACCTCTTTTCTCTATCAACCATTTTTTTTTATTTATTTATTTTTTTGTTTTTCAAATAATTTATCAATTTTGTTGTATGTTCATATCTTAACAATCAGCATATACACATACACACGTGCATACACACACCCACTTCTGTATGTATACACGTGCGGACGGATCGATGTCAAAGAAGAGACGGATGACGTCACCCCAGAATGTGCGGCAGGCCGTTGCCTATCTTCTATATTTATTTTCCGATGTAGACATACGTAATTTGCATGTATGTGTTTGACGATCAGTGGACTTAGCGGACTGAAAATTATGCCTCTAACTTTTACAATTTCATAAATATCGTTTTATTTCAAATACATGGGCGGCGAAAATACAAGAATGACATTATCTGCGCAATAGTTAAACGGACATAATTCATAAAGAAATAGGTCTCTAGCTCTTATTTTGTGCAAGTTTTGAGCAAATATATGGAAGAAAATACAGTTTTATGCAAATTACGAAGGCGGAAAGGGGCGTAGCAAATGTTTGAAATAAACTTGATCTGCCTGCAATAATGACATACCAAAAGCATAACGAATTGCTCCTCTAGCTCTTACCATCTCTGAGAACTAGGTGTTCATACATTTAGACAGACAGACAGACGCACAGACGGACATGGCTATATCGACGCGGCTGTTGATGGTGATCGAGTATAAGTTATATATACTTTATGGGGTCGGAGACGTCTCCTTCTGCCTGTTACATACACTTGCACAAAGTTAATATACCATTTGTACCTTAAGGTACATGGTATAATTATTGTGTCCACGCAACCATAATTGCCTAATTAGGCCGAAACCACTTAGTAACCGAGTATTTAAGGAGGCGTTAAGGTTTCTGAATGTGAGAAATCAACCTATCATGTCGGAGGTTACGGTTGACAGTCTGGTATTCTTTAGGAGCCACTGGACGGTCTGGAGGATTCTCGGAGTGGCACATCATCGGATAGGATCATGGAAAAGCCTGTACCTATCCTACAGCATACTGATGAACGTGCTAGTTACAGCGTGTTATCCCCTCCATCTGGGCATGATGCTGTTTCGCAATCGAAGCCTTACTGAGGATATCCTCAACCTGACCACCTTTGCCACCTGTACGGCCTGCTCAGTGAAGTGTCTGATCTATGGCTACAATATCCATCAGGTGACGGAAATGGAGAGGCTTCTGAAACTTCTCGATAAGAGGGTTGCTGGACAAGTGCAACATGCTATTTACGGGCAGGTTAAGTTGCAGTTACGGATCGTCCTTTATGTTTTCATCGGCATCTACATGCCCTGCGGACTTTTCGCCGAACTCTCGTTCTTATTCAAGGAGGAGCGTGGATTAATGTACCCCGCCTGGTTTCCCTTCGACTGGCTCAACTCCACCAGAAACTATTATATTGCCAACTTCTATCAGATCGGAGGGATTACATTTCAACTGCTCCAGAACTACGTCAGCGACTGTTTTCCGGCGGTGGTGCTGTGTCTTATTTCCTCGCACGTAAAAATGTTGTACAAGCGGCTCGAGGATGTGGGTACTGATCCGGACAAGGATACCGAAAGAGAGCTGGAGGACTGCATCACGGATCACAAGCATTTGCTTGAGTGCGTTGCAACTACATTTCTACACTTTATTTTTATTAAGCACTGATTTCCTATCATTTTTAGACTTTTTCGACGCGTTGAGGCCTTTATGTCACTGCCCATGTTCATCCAGTTCACGGTAACGGCCTTGAATGTATGCATTGGCATTGCTGCATTGGTGTTCTTCGTCACCGAGCCCATGGCCCGCATGTATCTAATTTTCTACTCGATGGCGATGCCCCTGCAGATATTTCCGTCGTGTTACTTTGGTACCGACAACGAGTACTGGCTCGGAAGGCTTCACTATGCGGCTTTCAGTTGCAACTGGCACACGCAAAATAGAAGCTTCAAGCGAAAAATGATGCTTTTCGTGGAGCAGGCACTAAAGAAGAGCACCGCAGTGGCCGGCGGAATGATGCGCATACATCTGGACACGTTTTTCTCGACACTAAAAGGAGCCTATTCCCTGTTCACCATCATCATACGGATGAGAAAATGATTTGTTCACTATATGTTAATGTTGAAAATGGTACATAAATTGCAGAAACATAAAAGGCGACTCGTAGGTGATATTAACTTCAATGTAACGATTAAAAACACTAATCAAATTTTGGATAACTTGATCATGCTGCAGTTTCGGCTTTTCCGCAAGTGAATAGCATGAAACAGTTACTGAGATCGCCGGTTAAAATTGGAGGAGATTCAAAGCGACTGGGAAATAAGTAAATGTACCTGTTGGTGTCACTTTAGAGAAAACCCGAAAAAGTAACGCCTGTCTTAATTTCAACTGGAAAAAATCATCCAAAATTAGTACACAGCAGCCAAAAGCCCAAGCCATTGGACTTTAATATCAATAAATACACAACCAACTTCAAACGCGATTGCTTGGCGGATGCGGTATTATGCTTGATTTCATCGCACATTTCACGGCTCTTAATGATCCGGAAAAGGAGCTGCCCGATTGCATCCATGATCTTTTAATGGATCTCTTTGTGCCAAGCCAATTTCCCAGACCAAATCGTATTATTTAGCCCTTTAGGTCGCTGTCCGTGGCTATTTAGTTTTACCGCCTTCATTTGCAACATTTACAACTGCAGCGAAAAATTATTATATTCGAACAAGAATTCCTAAAACAGAACCAAGCCAAGCCATTTCAGTAACCACTTTGTTCCTCCCTACTACTGACTAGCTACGACGGTTTTCAAAATGGATTTGTGAAAAGCAAAAAAAAAATGGCAATAAGATATTCAATGTTTTTTTATGTTCAGTGTTGTCAAGGATGCACTCACTTCCCGAAGGAACTAATCAATGGCATTTGCAGCCGGAAGCCATTAGCATGCCAAATGGTGGACTCACAAAATCTGTGGAAATTCCCAAAGCGGAAATCACCGAAGTGACCAAAATGCGCACGAAGAGTAATGGTGGAGTAATTGATAGACATTTTTTCGTTGCTTCCTGTGTTGCGATTGATGTCGCCCACTTTATTACGTATACGCCACGTGTGCCCAACGAATTTCATTACAATGGCCGTCGGCTAATTGAATTACTCCGGGCAAATTTGCATAAGACCAACCCTTGGGCAGGGTCGGAGGCGCAATAGAACAAATCAATTGCTCAACCAGGATAACAAGACTTGAGCCAGATGCCGTTGCCCGCTTATTTATTTGCACAAGCGATAAGACATTAAAAGACTTTTGCTTTCCATTCGAATGCGAATCCGGAATTGGAATTGGAATCGGAATCGGAATCGGACTCGGGCCAGTACCCGGCACCCGGCACCCGGCCCCGTCCAGCCCGAACACAGAGTTTGTAATGCGCTTAAGTCGGCACAAAGTCCGTGCTGGATCCCCGGCCAAAGTGAACATTGTAAAATGGACAGGGCGGCCCCGAAAAAGGGACCAAACAGCTAAAATTTATAGCTGGCAAAAACTAAAGAGCGGCCAGGGACTTTGTATTCCAATCGATTTGATGACCATGTAGAGCTTCGAGCATTCAGCAACCAGCAGCCAACAGCACCCGACATTCAAACTTGATTTGAATTTATTACAGAACGCATTTACTTCCGTTTGCCTTCTAATTCCCCAAGCAAAGCACGTACTAAATTCCTGCTCCATGTACGATTTTGAGACCAATCCTGGATCCGAGACCCCAAAACCTTGCATTCCTGGCCAGGACATGCTTAATTTTTAATCAAAATTGTGAAACGCCCCACGTGCACTTTAAGTTTAAGATTCCCGCTTAGGATCCTTATGCATTTAGCAGACTCAGCTGTTTTCTGTCAGCCGGAAATTGTATTTGGTCACTTCGCTCATTTCGTCAGAACCTTGTGCCCGCCCGCCCTTTTCCCATGCTCGTCATCGTCATCGTCATCGCCACCATTATCATTATCGTTTCCCCAGCTTATCATTCTTCCCCATCCATGCTGGGTCCGCAAGTCGGGCCAACTGTTACTGCGAATAGTCCATTGCACTTGGGGTGGATGATTTAAGTTAGTTGGAAAGACTGTAGCACTGCAAGAAAAATACGAGAATTTCGGAGCTTCATATAAAACATATTTCAGGTTTGATTTAAAACAAAAACCAATATTAATATAAAGAAGGTACATTTTCCAAATTTATATTCCAGTTGCCGCAAATTTCGGCAAGTGCACGGCACTCAGCTGGAGTGGCTCATTGGCCACTTTCCTCGACCGAATGTAATTTGTTGTTCAACAGAAGACGGTTAATACGGTTGCAACAGCAGCAAGTGGCTACCGCTCCTTATGAGCCCGCAACCGTTACTGTGGCAGCCACAAGTGGCCAAGGGATGAGTTCAGGCAAAGATCCCGATGGCGATGCTGATGAGGATTGCTCCGTTGTAGAGCTTCGAGTGGCAACCGTACGTGAACCACTCGAAAAGTTCAAACCACACAGAATATCCACAACAACCAAACATGCCCCACCGGCAGGTTCTGGTAAATCAATCAAGTCAACTTCCTATTTAATTAGCAGCGATTGCGAGCTAGCTGAAAGTGTAGGAATCCAAACAGCCCTCGGCGTTGACTCGAAAATACTAATTTTCCCAAAGCCATTAGTGTGTGTGTGCGCACTGCGCAGGATGAGAAGTTTCAAATTTTCGGAACTAACTCAAAAGGAAAATCCGAACCAACTTGCATGTTGGCAAAACTTTTGTCAATGGCCTAACTTGAAAGCCACATGCCTCTAAAGTCGGACATCTGGGGCGCGGTGTATGTACGAGTAGTTCAGTAAATTACAAGCTCTTGTGGACTTGGATGGTACATTGAGACAGATTTTATTGCAGGAGGATACGTGGTAACAATTACATATATTTTTTACAAATATTAAACTTATAAGATCAATAAGAATATTTGATCATTTTTGTGGATTATGGAAATTTTGAAAATGTGGGGAAACCTGTCCCAAAATGTAGTCCCAGCACTAAGGACAAATTCTTGAGTACATGAAACACAAGAGAGAGTGCCGAAACATGGCACCCACATATGGTGCCCAAATAAAGAGGCAAATTTTACAACCGACATAAGAAAGTCACTTAACGTGGCCAATGGCACATTAAGTGAACGATGAACGGGGAGTTGTGGTGAGTAAAAGTTAATTTTTGCCGGAAAATGTGAGTCATTCGAAATTCAACGCCCACACACACATGTAATCGCAAGCGAGCACGCACTCTGCCAAAGATTTCCAAAATTTTGAGGGGCCGAGGAGTGAAATTCCAAAGTGGGTGGCCCGAAATATTCGACAGTAAAAACATTTTGCCTAAACTATGCCATTAACATACAAAACTTTCACAGCAGCCGGCCTCTGGCTTGCCTCTCCAACTCTTCGAGACACGTAAATACTTGCAAGAAACTTGCACGAATTAACAACAAAAAGTTTGTCCTTCTTGTGTGACGGAAAACTTGGGTAGAATAACACAAGCCTGCCGCTGGCAAGTGACAATAACACAGCAGCGGCACCAACAACAGACACAATGGCTGCAGTCGATTCGACTATGTATACCCAGTACTCAGCTTAACGGTGCACTCATTTTGAACTTTTAGATTTCAGATGGACAAGCAATAATAATAGATAAGAGTACTTAATAAGGACATCAAGTATTAAACGTACATAGTACCCAGAACCACCTGAACGGTAAAGTATAAAATAGGCAATGAAATGAATCTTATGACTGAAATCTGAATATGGCATACTATCGTAAGTTCAAGACCCATATATCCTTGTGATATCCTGTAAGATAGGAGCAAACGAGAGGACGCGATTCGGCTGGTTCGTCAGCAAGAGTTATAGAATGTTATTCTGTGTTGGGGTAAAGGATTTTCGGGGAGCAATACCAGTGCCAAATGTCAAACAATTTGCGGTCTTCCAAGCCGCACATTTCCCCTTCTCCTTCTCTTAGGGTAGACCCCATCCCAGCCGCCCTCTCCCACTCGTTCTCTGGTTATTTAAAGCCCTGGCCCAAAGGCCTGTAGGCCCGAGTATTTATAGCTGAAAACTTTATGAGTACCAGGGAGCAGAGACCATAAAAAGCAAAGCCAAAGCCCTGCGCAGCCCGGGCATAATTGCCGCTAAAGAGTGTTTGGCGTCCAATGTGGATTGTAGTCCAACTATAACTCATTACGGCTAATGAGCGTTATTTGTTGGCTCAGACGCCAGCGCCAAGTTCCAACTCATGCCATTTTGATGGACGATGAAACGCGCAAAACCGACAGACGACGCAGAGACGAAAGGTCGAAAATTAGTTTGACTTGTGACGCACTGGCCAACTGGCAAACTGGCAAACGCTTGCTAATTCAGAAGAGAGCCGAGTGTTGAGCGAACGAACGACCGGAACTTAACTTTGCCAAAGGGATTACGCTTAATTGACAGCGACAACAAGTGACAGCTACTGTCGCCGGGGCGTGCTGGGCAATCGTGTTCAAGATTAAGCTCTTTAATCTCGACAAAGGCTCGCCAAACAAATACTTCATTCGAAATTCAAAATAAGATGGGAAAAGGCAAAGACTCTTATATCCATTGCATTGCAGTTAGTTCATACTCCCACCCAAAAAAGGAAACCAAAAATATTTGCATTCATAGCATAATTTTAGGGGTAAATTTTAAGTAAAATCTACATCCAATTGTATCTCCTACAGTTTTATACCATTTCATTCACGAGCAGGATCTTCCGAACAGAATCCTTAATTAGGCCAAATAAAAATACTCACAAATTAATTTATAAATTGTAATTTAAGTCTTGTACATAGGTATATATAATTAGTACATTATAGTAATACTAATCATTATCCTCCCTCTCATATGTAACCTGCTAAAGCTGCCACGANAAAAAGGAAACCAAAAATATTTGCATTCATAGCATAATTTTAGGGGTAAATTTTAAGTAAAATCTACATGCAATTGTATCTCCTACAGTTTTATACCGGTTTCCTCCTTTAGATGGATGAAAAGAATTGTTTTCTCGGTTATAGTAAAATGTAAAACGTTTCGAAGCTTTTATGATAGTTTAATATAATGTTTAAAAAATATATTAAACTGTTTTAAAAATACGAAATAGTTAACAAACATTGTAGCGTCTTTAATATTGGTCTAAAAAATAAAACGAAATATTTTGTTGTAAGCTCAAAATACAGTCTTTTATTTGGCAATCCTTTTTTTAAATTTAAGTCGAAATTTCATGTTTTGAAATTAAAAGTGCGTTTTTTGGTACATAAATTGTACAGTAGTACAAAATGGAAAAAAGCGGTTTCGAGACAAACGCGTTTAGAGTTTTAGGTCACCCCAACCCATCACCCGACCTGTCCGCTTCAAAGACAGTATTGACGAAGTTATAGTCAATATTGTACGTACCCACCTTAAAAATCAAGGCAATATTCTTGGGTGGCTTTACAATTGATTAAGACAATTTCAAAAAAATCAATTTTTTTACCCGCTAAAGCAAGTAACTCCCTTAAACCTCCAGATTTAAATTAATTTTTTCAAAATTTCGCCCAATAAAAAATTAAAATATGTGTCAAGATTTTTTGGCTCTTGTTGCAAAAATAACAATGTTTTAGAAAAATGTATGATCCATTATTTTATTCTTGCCTTTATTTCTCTAAATATTCGTTTGTGAATACAAACTCGCACCAAAGGATTAACATTTCTGTCCTACCTTGTTTAGCTATTTTCAATTAATTTCCTTTGATTTAAGCTTCCATTAGAAATGGTGCATGGTGCAGGCCTGCAGCAGCTATCTGCCTACTTTGCATCGTTGAACTAAGCGCAACTTCCTTTGAAATCCAGCAATCAATTAGCACACAAACGGAATTGAAACGTCAGCTGGCTGATAGATACCCTCAAAAGGATGAAAAGAAGCCCATCCTAAAGCCCTCCGCCGTCCGTAAATGCACTCAATGACTGCGATTCCAGCTCGCATTTACTTTTGGCACCCTTTTGGGGGCGAGTCATCCTAAAATATCCGAACATGTGAAATTTAAGCCGAGCCACAAGTGCTGAGCTCCTAAAAATTCAACTTAAAGCCATTGAGAGGAATTGCCAGTTAAACGATCTATAAATCGCTGCTAAAGCCGTGTCTGCTTACGAGCCGCTTACGAGGAGTCCTGCAGTTGAGTTTAATCACAGGTAACGCGCTGCCGTTTAAATGCAAATGATGCGACCCCGAGCAGTGCCAATAAACGTGGCCAAGAGGCGTTCTCCGCCCCCTTGCCACACATATGTGGAAAATGTGAATGGAAATGCGAGAAAACAAGAAACAAACAGAAGCCGCGTGTGTAACCAAGGGAGCGGAACCACACAGAAAAAATCGTAAATGTCACAAATTTATCTTATGTTTGTCTTCTCCTTTATTTGAATAAAAAATATTATTTAATCTCGCTTAGAAAAGCAATTGATTTCCGGGAAAGTCAAGTAAAATTACCGTTCGAGTTTAAGATTTTTAAAGATTTAAGATTCAACTTTGATTATGAATTTGTATTATTATTGAGTCGATTTCTCGATCAGTTTTGCTCTGTGCGCCGGGAGCTCTCATTACAGGAAACCAAGGGGCGTGGCTGCCGCACGTGCAGGCCGAGATTGGCAGATTTGGCAGCAGGCCGGCGGGACAATTGAAATTTTAAATGCTACCGAATGGCGATGACAATAATGAGCCCGATGAGTCCGTGACGACGAGTTGCTGGCAGTTGGTAGAGTGATGGCAACAATTATGCTGATGACGTGTGTACTACAACATGCGTGCACAATCGCCGTGGGGTCTGATCCGATTGTTTGCTCCTCAATCCCATACCAGGGTGCTCGGAAATCTCTTACCGACAAGCACGTGGCGGTTTTTTGGGTGGATGTTTCCATTCAGAAGAAAATCGCATGATTAAGTGGCTTCTTAATCGGGTTTTAATGCCATTTTGTGTTTAATGAACTGTTTCGTAGCTTCTTTTAAAAGCCTTGGCCAAGGAATTGCAAAGATTTTGGCAATAATCAAGCAGACATCTAGAAGAAAACCACAAAAATAAGCAACCTCTTAAAAAATGTAAAACTCAAATTAAGTGCAATGTGTCTTCTATTTTTATAAAAAAAGAAACTCAATGGAAAGCTTTTCGATTTTTGAAAAGCGAAAACATTTGAATTTGTCAAGAAAAAACATGAAAAATCCAATCGTTGGAGTAATCGGCTTTGGATTTCAACTGAGGAAATTCGTATTCTTTCTCTCTGATTATGTTAACTAGTCAGATGAATCGTGTCTTTTTTTTTTTTGTTTATAAAGCTTTATTCAAAAACAAAACTCGCACGGCGCTGCCACCATTTCTGGTGACCTTGGCATGTTTCGGTTTAATGGTTTGGTCTCGATTAGACCTACGTGCACTGTGACTAGATAAACATTTGTTAAAATGACATTAAATTACACGAATGTTGGCTGAAAAGAGGTAATTTAAAACGAATTTTACTATCATCAAATGCCACCACCACAGGCAGGTCAAATAAAATAATTGCAAAGATATAAAGATACAGACACAGTCGAAATGTGTGTTTAAAATTGCCGCAATTATAATTTGAGATATACTTTAGCACAGAGCTCTAGAAACTTGCTAAGCACAAAGCTTCGGGATTCCAATTAAATCAAGATGTTATTTAATTACTTTCTTTGTTTCGACGTGAGCGAAAACCAATCTGCCGCCATTGACATCGCTAAGCAACCTCAGACAGTTTTTGTTTGCACTTCATTTAATGCAATCAATCAAAGATGATTCATTTCGATTAAGCGAATGGCATACATGAATGATACACGCAAAACAAGGAGTGCCATTGGCAAAGTAATTGAATTACAGATATTAGTTTATCAATTCTATTGAAGCCAAAACAGTTTTGTCACCTTGAGTGAACGCTTTTGCTTGAAACGGGCAAACACATTTAGATGAACGACCTACCAAATCTAGGGAGACCTACGAGTATGACCCCAGAGACCCCAGAAAGCGTGAAGCCCTGAATGCCCATCAACACCCAGCACACATCACCCAAAACACTTAAAACTGAAACCCCCACAAGACCAACACCACGTAACCCGAGAGTGCGGCGCTGTGTTGATGTTTAAGGTCATTGCCGCGGTTTGTGATTATAAAATGCGTGCTGTAAAAATAAACCAGAAACGTAAAGTTCGGGTGTGCACTTGACGGCAGCCGCAGAAAACTGCGCGAAAATCGTCCAAGATAAACATGAATGTGTGGAGTCAACCTTACACGAGAACTCGAACCAAAATCTTGGCGCATTTCCGCTTCTTTTGCTTACCTATGTTGTTGAATGTAGGCGTATGATGAGCTGCAGAAACAGTTCGATACAAAATTTTTCGGACAACATTGCTTAAATGTAAATTCTAAAAATTTTAAAATAAGTTTACAATATTTGAAATGTACATACATATATTTAATAAATAATATTTGACTTTGTAATCTCACGTTTTAATTTTAGAACAAAACCAAGCTAACTTACTAATTAATACAATTATTGAATAACCACATTTGTTTCTTTTGTTACAAACAGGACCCAACAATTTGAATTACCAATCAATCGCGTAATCTATTTAGTTTAAAATGCTAAGGCAAAAGGAAAACTAATTGCATATTCAGAATATGATGATACCAGTTCAGCACAAGTCTGTTTTGAAAATGTGGTACTACTACCCTTACCCCCGCAAATCGCAGAATTCTGTGGCGTCTAGAATTTTAACTCAAGAAGAACTAAATTTGGATAGTCTATTGGCAGAGAAAATATATATTTATGATGCAAAAACTCAACCCGCTTCTCCATAAAAACCTGCCGCGCACTTCTCATGAGCAATGTTTATCCATGTTATATAAATTAGGTGGAAGCTGGGAACCAGGTATTTATAGTCGAGACACACAACTATAAACGTTGTTACTTGTTTTATATCGGGAGAGAAATAAAAATGAACTTGGCGCTCTAGCTGGTGTTTTTGAGATAGCCATCCTGTTTGGGGCAAGAGGCAAGGCAGGCAGTCGAAAGGACCTCAGAACAGAGTGCGTTTGGCAAGGACACACAACTGACCATAATTGAGATTCCAAATGGATTCACGTGTGCCGGCCTTTCCCCGTCTCCCGCAAAATCCATCTGCGTGAGCAATTCAATTCCTTTCGTTCGGAAATCTTTCGTTTATTCAAACATTTTCAATGGGAACGCAGACCTTCTTCCGCAATAAAATCACGTACAAATCTAAGACCAATTATTGTCCTCGAGCCCGAATTGGGTATGCAAGAAGTCGGAGTGCGAATTAAACTCCAATTTGGGTTCGGGACCAGCCAGGGATCTCGTCCAGAATCACTACTGATTGGTTTTTGCCTGCTGTCGTTTCGTCATGCTCTGATTCACATCCATTTCTGGGTGCGAAAAGAATGGGCGAGCAATTAAAAGCCGCTGCCAACAAATGGTTCAATAAACATCAATAAATTCCGCCAGGTTGTCCAGTTTTGGCATAAATAACAATATTTTGACGAGTGCGTGTGTCAGTTTAGCGGAGTTTCCTGCGCAGCTAACAGGTCAATACTGTACAGCGCACGCCAAATACCCAGGCACTGGCAAACTAATCAAGTGTGGACCATTTGCAAACAAGGTAAACTACAAATATTCGCACCCAGCTAAAGCAAACATTGGGAAATACCACGCGGCGCTGGGGTGATGCAGCCATGCAGTTTTGGCGCAACTGACTCATCATCGGCTCCAGCTTCGTGGTGAATCGAGTGAAAGTTTGCACTGGCCAAGGCAACTGCATCCGCAATGTTTGACGTGCATGGCGAATTGATTGCCGCATATGCGGAAAAGAAAGTTCACAAATGGCTGGCAAACACAAACATGCACAAGTCAAAAGACCAACCCGCCGGTAATCTAATATTATATACGAGTTATGTACACAATCGCAATTGTTTGCTCAGCAGCGGCTACAGCAGCCCGAGCCCCAGCCTCAAATATCGGAACGGCAAACGGCAGCTAATCAGTTAGCCACTCAGTCAGGTTGCCTTTTCGCACCACTCGACCAGGGTAAACACAGTTGTTCGCAGATTGAAACAAAACTAGCAAGTGTGCACTGGGCAGAGCCGCGCTGGGAGTTGAATACCCTCGAAGCCCACTGACCCAGTGCACCTCTTCGACAAATAGGATTTCCAATCAATTATTTTAATACGAGTTACCAACATAACCTACGACCTCATGAGGCAGCACTGAAGTTGGGCTAATGACAAACAATGTTCAACCATTTATCAAGAGAGTAGGTTTTTTAAATGTTTAATATCTAAGAATATCAAAAAGTTTGTTTGATTAGCCTAATTGATAGCGATCCCAGAACCTGCATAGGTAAAAAATTTGACAAACAGGTAGAAAACTGGAACTGCGCACGCGCAGCTTTACGAAAAACAGATGACCCAGTGCACCACTTCGGCAAATAGGATTTCCAATCAATTATTCTAATGAAACTTCCTTATGAGAGGGTACTGAAGTTGGGCTAATGACATACAATGTTGAACCATTCCACAATAGTGTAGGTTCTTAAAATTTTTAATTATCAAATTGTTTGTTTGATCATCCTAATTGAAAGCAATCCCAGAAATTATTTGCCCACCTACACAATGAAGAAATGTGGCAAACAGTAAGAAAACTGGAACTGCGCACGCGCAGCTTTACGAAAAACAGCTGAGCTACGTGCTCGTCGACTTAAGTGCCCAGAAGCACAGAAGCCTGGCTCCCCTTTTTGAGCCACCTCCCCCTCGCGCTTCTTGGACTGACGAGAAGCACCACCCTCCAGGCCGGTCTACAGCAAACACGTTAGGCGCCAACAAAGCCGAAAGACCCGCCTGGCAACCCGCGCGGCTCGCCAGAATACAACAAAACCTGAGAAAACAATTCAAAAACCGAAAACTGAAAACAGAAACAGAAAGAGAAAAAATGAAAACAGATAAAAATAATCGAAAAAGAGAGAAAAACAACGCAAGCGAAAAGAAAACAAAACGTGAGACGCTTCGTTGCCGGCTTGAGCTGAGGTGGCCGGAGCGTCAGGCCAGGCTTATGGCTTGTAGCTTATAAGTTGTGGCTCGCGGGGCTCGAGTGTCGGGTAAGAGACTCTTAAGTGCTCGGCTCAGTTCAGTTGCGAATTTCATACAAAGCGGTACGCTTGCCTTCTGCCTTTGCCTCCCAAGCTCGGTGGCGGTGTTCGTTCTACTGTCGAAAGCCGAAAAGAGTCTGTTGAAAAGTAGCTAAACTTCGTTCGATTCCGCAACAGAATTTGCAAAAAAAAAGTATATGTATATACCAACGCGAACACAAAAACAAAACCAATAAAAAACCGTGCACAAAAAAGAAGTTTCGCGATTAGGCGGAAATTAGTCAAGCAAATAAGTATCTGCCTGTGTGTGGTGTGAGTGCGTTCGTGTTTCTGCAATCACACAAGTGGAAAGTGGTTTGAATTCCTCGAAACTCAAGCGATTTGGGAGCAAAATGATCGAGCGACGCAGCCAATTGGATAAGGTAAGACATCCACTCATGGCAAGGGAACTTCAAGCTTCTGGTCCCGCAATTTGAATTGCATTTTCGTAATTTGTTGACCATTAACTATGCCTAAACTTTTTCCATTGGAAGCTCGGCAGACAGACAACTTTTTAGTGGGAAATTCAGTAATTGTGTTTGGAAGTTTGAAGAAAAACTTGGCCCGAGAAACAAAACGTGTGAATATTTTTAATGTGAATACAAAGTTTTGCAACTTATTAAACATCCGCTAAAACATGAAAGCAAGATAACTTGCCTCCGAAGTTAGCCAACAAGTTTCCCGAACACTTTTCCCCTTCAAAATAACCTGGGAAATGAATACAGCAAAGGAACTTGAATGGCTTTTAAATAAATAGAATATTTCTGAGGAGTGAATAACTGCTTAGAGTATCAGTTGCTTCGGCTCTGCCCAAACGAGGTTTACTTTGCTGGCTAATGATGGATCAACTGTTTGAAATATCGTTCTAATGATACAAGACACAAAACATTTTTATTTCGCCGATTATCATCGCAAAGGGTGCCGGAGCTTGGTTGAAGAGGCAAAATCTTTTGCTGTCCACATATGTACTTGACTTGACTGTGCTGATTCAGGTTTTTTGTGTCTGATTAATCAGCCTTTTCGAGATTTTCTTCGCGGTTCTAGGCTCTAAGCAGATAGCACGATATTTGTTTGCTGTTCCATGTTCTGTGTATTCTCGATATCTTCGCCAGCTTATCTAAATATTCGCAAATGTAGCTAAATCTAAGTTTAAGCTTAAAAATGACTCAGTCGTCGTGGCTTTGACTCATTTGCATTCGTTTAGCATTCAAAACTTTTGCTTTTGTTTGGCTGGCATTTCAGAAAAATGTTTGAAGTTCTAATTAATTAAGTGCGTGTCACGTTACGTAAGAAGCTTCGACAAAATGAAAGTAAGCTCTTAAATGCTTAATTTATGCGAGTTCTCAGCGATCGGATCGGATCGGATCGGAGCGAAGCACTTACTATACAAAGTATTTTAAGCACCCAACGTCACGGACAGCGGTCCTTAAAATTCAGCGGAAGCTTGTCGGTATTTTTGGCCAACTGATCGATATAATATTATTTATATTTAGAGGTACGTACGTCGGTTGGGGGATCTGCGTCACTGCGCATGCTCAGCCGTGCATTCAGATGGGATTTTTAGAATAGAGGGACTCAGGCTGGCAATCGAATTCGGATCTCTTACTGATTAGTTCTTGATGTGTAGTTGCCCGTGATCCGTGTCACGTAGACAGGTAAATATGCCTGTTTGTAGACAGGGAACCCCCGCGTCCGCCACTTGAAGCTTAAAACAGATAAAGCTCCATTATTAACGAGTGTTTTAGTCGGCTAAGCAATTAGGCTAATAACTTTGCAGCACAGCAAAGAGAATGCAAGCGCTGAAAGATAGCTTTACCAATAAAGGTAATTAGAAGTAAAAAAGGAGAATTACAGAAAAAGGAAGCACTTAAAACTTAAAATTTGCATAAAAATTAGAATAATTTTTAAGATTTTAGCTTGCAGACCAATTTTTCTACCTTTTAAGTTGCCAAATGGCATTAGTTCACAACGGTCAAATTAATGTTCATAAATTACCGATGGCAAAAAAACGCAACGTATTTTTAACGATAAACAACACACTATATTATGAAAACAATATGGGACTTGTATCGTAAATAATTTGCATATGTGCACGCTTAATCAGATTAGCAGGCCGTATTTAAATTAATTAAGGCATTAGCATTTCCCAACTGCCAAATAAGTACGCCTCTCCCCGACCGCCTCCTTACACACTGTCATTCAATTAGCGCTTTAATAGAGTGCTTGCCTGAAATTAAATTAAATGTTTACTCACACGCAGCCGGGAGAGTTTTTAACATATTAAATTCAGTTAGTTCTTTATTGTTGGCTGCAATTGCTTGGTTAAATTCGAATTGATTCCGGGCCAAGGGTTAATTACATAAACAAATATATTAACACTTGTGTGCTACCAATGCGTCAAACCAGAGAATTAATTAAATTAATTATATAGTGCGGAAAAGATTAAATGATTTTATTTTTCCAATAAAATAATGTTTTTGATAACATGTACCTAAGGGGGAAAATGATATAAGTCTGTGCAAATGCATGTAACAGGGAGCAGAAAACATTTCCCTTTGGAGTACATATATGTATATATTCTTGATCAGCATCAACACCCAAGTCTATCTAGCTATGTCCGCCTGTCTTCTGTCCGTCTGTATGAACAACCAAGGCATTATTCAAGATAGCAAAAGCTAGAGACGTAATACTTTTTGCTTTAGGTCCGTTATATGTGAATTCTGAAATTTTCGAAGAACTTTATTTTCTCCTGCATATTTGTCTATATCTCCGAAATGGTTAGAGCAAGAGATGTAAATCTTTCTGCCAACAGTTAAAAATTTCAATATCTGGGCATATGACAAGTGGCAAGTGTTAATGCCTGGGAAATGTACATAGTAAGAGTATTTCGTTGTCGAAAAATCTCGACTACGTCGTTTTAACTCGTTCTTAATGCCCAAGTACCCCGAAATGGGTGTATTTGTTTAAGAGTATCATCACAAATTTTTCCCCTGTGTAGTACCTTTTGCCATTAATTAGCCATATGATTAACGCTGGCATTGCGGCTCCACCCCCCGGTACCACCCATCAAGATCAAACCACTTTTAATTGTAGTTTAACTCTGCCATTGAACTTTGCTTATTTCTCCCAGAGCACTGGGCGTATAATCTTAATTGCGGGGCCAGCTAGCCACATCGACCACTGGAAACAATAACAAACTTGGCGGGGTAATTAAATAAAATCCAGCAAGAAGAAAACGCTAACGTAACAAATAAAACACACAAGCATGTGCGAACATAAACAAGCACACACAACAGGCAAACGACAACAGCGGCAAAAGCCGCTGAACAAATAATCAAAGCTCAAAGAAAACAAATAATTTAAAGCGAAATAGTTATTGTCTCTTGTTGTTGTATTTTCTTGGTAACATTTATCTGCACGTGTGCGTGACCAGAGTCGGGGTGGGTTTGATGGGGCATAAGCAAAAACGCTAAAAATATCCGTCGATTCTTTCCGCCAAAGGGTCACGTACCGGGGCAACCAAAAATCGAAAGCAACTATTTAATAAAAAACGAAAAATTACTAAAGAAAAAAAAATGTAATGGAATTAAAGCAAAACATTGGATATTTGGGTGTGGGCATTCATAGTATGTCGGTAACCTCAAGTAAAGCCAACGCTCTTGCTTTCTCTTGGCGGCTTTGTTGATTGGCTTGGGTTTGAGTGTTCATTTGGCCGCATGACCCTGGACAATGTCAGCCAGGGCCGCAGGAAAAAGGATACTTCAAGTAGCAAAAAGCCGAATTGTAACCGAAAAACATAGCCACTCAACACACAGTTCAAAAATTAGGATAGCTTTCTGAATAATCTGCAAGCACAATTAAGTTATTACAACTTAAGCTAGAACTATTCGTTAATACAAAAGTACCCTACAATTAATTGAATAATTTATATCCTCAGACCCCCTAGTCAAGTGCATGCCGCCGTTTTTCATTTTCCCAACAAGTACTGCTAACAGCTAAAAAAAAAAAAAATAGGTGCAAAAATCGTGGGAC
The DNA here is from genome assembly GCA_021223825.1 of Drosophila ironensis. Classification (NCBI taxonomy): domain Eukaryota; kingdom Metazoa; phylum Arthropoda; class Insecta; order Diptera; family Drosophilidae; genus Drosophila; species Drosophila ironensis. Next base: position 809,059 of record JAJJHQ010008764.1, on the reverse strand, counting down.
AGTCAACTTGATGATATTTTGTAGTTGTTTGTTGCTTCTGAAGCTCGTTGTTTGACTATTCAAATTTTTATGCATTGTCAGCGGGCCCAGCAACAAAAAGACCAAACAAAATAGATGTAGGTACATGTGTGTAGCCACAGCCAGCCAGCCAGCCAAACACACACAGACACACATATGCCATACACACATACAATTCAATTTAACGCTTTGAGGCCCGGCCGCCCGGTTATTTGGTTCTCTAGTTCAAGTTGAGGGTCAATAACTGTTTTGGCTTGCATTTTAGCCGGGCTTTGTGTGTTTGTTTGCAATTTGTAAAATTGCCAAACAAATATTGAATGGGCGAGCGGACCAACAAAAAATGGTAAAGAAAAAATCGACAACTGCAAAAAGGCTCATTTGCTTATCCGACGCTGGCTAAAACTTCACAATTGCGCCCTTTCACAGCCCCACCTTTCCTGCTTATATACTTATATTTTTTATATATGTACTTAAACAGAGATTCCCTTGAATCAAGGGTGAGGCATGGGTAGGGGGAAGGGACTAGGATTAAAGCCGAAGGGCGTAGCCGGTTGAACGTGATTCATACCAGGTTCAATGCATCCATTATCTGTTGATTTATCACTGAGGAGGGGTAGACGCTCTTTAGTTTTCAGTTAATCGAAGTATTTATTCAAAATTTATATATTTCGGCATGTTATCAACAAAGCAATGCGATTAACAAGGATGACATTAAAATAAAATACTCGATATAATCATTTCTATAAGCATTACATTTTGTATTAGAGTTTTAAAAAAGATCCTAAAATTACTGAAAGTTTGGAGAAGCTACCTTTAATTTCTAACATATAAAATCTCATGCTACTTAAAGTTGTTATTGAACAAGTTCTACAACAGCCCACTTTTCTCTGTGCAGCGGCTTTTTGAAATTTTACTTGTGGGCGATGGAAGGGTTAAGGCATCAAAGAGACTCCGTAAGTGTATGGGGGAAAGTGAAAAGGCTGGGGAGAACTCGATAACGAGAAGCCCAGGTGGGCGAAGCGGGCCCACACGGGTTAACGAGCGAGACGTACACGTGACAAGCTTTGCGGAAGATCAGTAATAAATACACAAGTAGACTAGGCAAGCAATTATACGGTTGACTAAGATACTTATTTCCATAGGCTAGAGGTTCTCGCCGGAATATTAATGTGCCACTCGAAGCAATCGCTTAGTCTGTTATTTATTTGCAATTCAATTAGTTTCCATTGAGGTAGATCAGTTTGAGCAAGTTTAATTGAAACTTTGCATTGTTTATGAAAAAATTTCTCGTTTCACAATTCAAAATCGCTTAATGGCACCCCTTTTCTTTTGGGTTTTGGAAATATACTCGCTTATTTTAAGCTTGCAGCCCCATTTTTAACGATGTTTGTTGATTTGCATGCCTTGCATGGTTTGTGTTTCGAAGATCTGGTTCTGTTTGCCAAGATCCCCAGTTCAAGGAGGTTCCGGAGCCCGGACTATCCCCCTGCAATGCAGTGCACCCAAGCCATTCGACGGCTTAAAGCCATATACTTTTAATGCCCGACCAGGCAGAACAATGATACTTGGCATCCGAAACTCGGTCAGACAGATGAGGTGAGCCACTCATTATATTTAACTATAAAGTAGTCGTAGGTAGTACGCCCGAGTAGCAGCTGCTCTGCCCAGTTCAGTGAACTGCAACCCGGCTGGGAATTGGCATTGGGCGCGAGTGAGCTGGAGATCTGGGGAGCCGGGGAGTTGGGGAGTCCATCGAAGCCATCTTTCAGCGCCATCTCTGTGGACGCGGGGAGGTTGGCGGGAATAAGTGTGTCAGGCCGGCAATTACACCGAAAGTAGACTGTCCACTTTTCCTGAAACCAGTTTCTGCTGGGGCCAGATGCTGAGAAAGCTGACGCTGAAGCCGAAGAACCGAAAGAAATTCTCTCACCCGCCGCCGCTCGTTCGCAAACTTTTCGAGGCACTGCATCGCGTACATCGCAGAGGCTGTACTTGCGTACATCAGCTTACATCTTTCGGTTGCTGTAACTGCAAGCGGCCGGAGAGAGCGGGCTTTAAAAGCAACGCATGCGCTGCGCTGCCGCCAGTCGCGCAAGTGCACTCGAACAGAACACGTCGGCGGGAAGAGACTCGCGTTCACAAATAGTTGCGATTGGGTAGTTTTGCCACCCAAACGGTTTTCAAATCGCCAGCCAAAATGACAGCCACAACGACAACGACAGCGACAACGACGCAGCGCAGCGTATACATCACAAACGAGGTGAGTTCCTGCTTTGCCAAAATCAGATACAGAAACAAGCACGCAAAAGGAATACGCGCGCGTATAGAAGCGGGCATTGAAATAAATTATGGAATCTGCCGCAAGCACTTTTGATTCTGATTACGATTCGCTGCCGCTGCTACTTCTGGTGATTCTGGTGATTCTGATTCTGATTCCGATTCTGATTTTGATGAGTGGCAGGCGGGCAGGCAGGCAGCAGGCAGCAGGCAGCAGGCGGCAGCACTCCACTCTGCCGGAGAACTGGTAGGAACTGGCTGCTAATTAGTGCTGCCTCATTAAAAGCGGACCCAAAACGAGCGAACGAAACTGTTGCTTGGACACTCGAGGCCGAGCGCTCTTCAAAAAAAGTTGAAAACAGTAGAAGAGCACCGCAGCAAACAAAATTGTGAATGAAAGCGCCGGCTGGTGGTAGCCATGGCTGCTACTGCCTTGTAATTTACAAACAAAAGCATCAACCCACTCAGCACCAAAGGCGGGGGCTCAGAGTTCAAAGTTCAGAGGTCCTGGCAGCCAGGCTCAGTCTCGGCCCGCCCCCGAGAAAAATATCCAAATTAATAATCAATGAAAACAATTAGCGCGCAAACAAACAAACAGAGCGAGATTTGAGGGGTAAACCGTTTTCAACACTTTTGCTTTTGCTCGCGGGCCTAACCCTTTATCCGCCCCATCCCAGAGGGCCCCGGCAATATTGGATTTGAAATGATTAGAATAAATTAGTATTCATTCTCGCCCGGCCAGTCGAGCCGGGCAAACAGCTGTGGGCCCCGAAAAGCCAAAAGAAAGCAACAGTAGAACGCAAACAAACAATATCCAATTTTTTGACTCGCTGCCGCCGCGGGCGACTGCCAAAAAAAAAGGGAAGAAGTCGTGAAAAACAGAAATACCGCCAGCAACGAAATCAAATGCAAATTATAAAGAAATAATAATAATAATGTGGCTAATTATGAGTGAAATTTGGGGGGAAATCGAATAAATAACACAAAAGTGGGAAACGCCGGTCACTGGGCGCTGAAGTGAAAAGTCGGCGAACCATTTTCCAACCGAGAAGTTTGCTTTTCTAGCGAACTTGGGAATTTCCGCTTGGCTTTCGAACACAGAGAGTCAATTAAAGCAATCAAACCGGCCGCGGAGGTGAGGCAAACGGCTGCGGTTACCTGATTACCAAAGTTAAATGAGATTGTGTTACACTTACGCCCACTTATATGCAAGTGAAGCCATAATTAAGCCAGCGGAGACGCTAACAATTCTACGCCGCTCATTTCCACTAGTTGGCCCAGTTTGTTGGCAAAGTAATTAACTTTTATTGGCTGTGGACAAACAAGAAGTTCGTGGGCGGACGCTTCATGTTGATGTGCACTCTACGTACTCGCATGTGCGTCGCCTTATTTTCGTAAATTCAATCTTTTGTTTGTGCCTGTCTGTTCACGCGAACATTATATTCACATTCATATTTCGTCCTGGCCACGCCCACAATGTGGGCCCCCGCAAAATGGCAGGGAACTGAGCTCCTCCGTCTGTCTGTTTACTTCGCATTTAGTCTTCTTTTTGCTGGCTCAATATTTGTTCAAAATTTCAAGTAAGAATAACAAAAAGATTTTTTACGCGCCCGAGTCAACAGCATGCCGGCGGTTCAGACGAAATATGTGTACATTCGGGTACGTGGGAAGGGGCAAGGGGGTAGGGGGATCGATGGCAACAATTACGGGCCAACTAGGCGTATACGTAATACATCCATGCTCATCGACATATCACGCATACGCCTAGTTGGCCAACGGAAACGGCAACGGCCACAAATGCTTTTTGGCCCAGCAGAGCAGAGTTTTGTGCACACAGAGTCCGACCGAAATTCAACTTGGCCAACTGCAAACAAATTGAATTAGCATTGCGAAATGCAAATGCCTCTCCTCGCAGTCGCACTCAAGACCCCAAAAACGAAACACTTGCACACACAAAAGTGGACAGAATGAAATCCCACACAAACACCACAGACCTGACTTGGAACAACTTCTTCGCATTCTCTCGATTTGTGTCCCATTTTATTTTGTGGCATTTATGTGAGGTTTTTGTCATGCAAATGGAATCTGACATTCTTAAGCACAATTCACTTAGCAAGAGGGTGTTGACACACCCGAAACGTACATGAATAAAAGCAGGGACAGCAGGGACTCGCTTCCTAGTCCTGTAATTTATTTTTGTTGAAAATAGTTTTATGTATCTTTAATTACACATTCGCAATTCAGTTTCTCTTCTTTGTGTGTTTGTGCCAATGGTTGACAATCATTTATGCATTCGAAATCTACAAAAAATTATACAAATATCAATATATTACTCGAATATTCCTCTCATTTTCAATAAAATCCTCGCACTTGCTCGAGTTTTATATACTATATACATTTGTAAAATGACTGAATGTTGGGTGATATGTGCATGATTACGAAGAGCATGGGTTTAAGATACATTTTCCCAATTTCAGAAAAAAACAAAACGAAAGCTCTGTACGATATTTTGTGCTTCAAGTCCAGCAAACACAACATAACCCGAAACATAAGTTTCGTTTTCACATTTGTCTGGCATTGCTGGTCATTTAAAGCATTCGGCTTTTCAAGTACAAAGCAAACAGAATCTTTTGCCGGCCATCCCGGGTCAAGGCAAAGATTTGTTTAATTATTTGTTAAATTAAGCGGCAACATGTTGAATCCGCCTGATTCGTGTCAGGGCTGCCGCAGAATCTCGCGGCGCACAAAACGAAAAATATGTGTTCGCTAAAATGCTTTTCGGGTAACAATTAGACAGCGGCAATTGCGGAGTTAACTGCTGTCCCCCTTTTTGGGGGCAAAGTCAGTGCCACCGCCACCTGGTGGAGTCATGGCTGGCTGGACACTCCTCGCCTGCCGTTGACCTGCTCTGCACTTGCGTCTTTTATGTTTCGATTGCCGTTTTTACGAGCTACGAGCCAGACACACAACAAACAGCGACGTTGATGCATATACGCATGTACTCTAAAATACTTTCGTAACTAAATGAGGGCCCAGAGTTCGCTCGGATTTGAACCTTTCGCCTTGGAGGGATTTTGAAACGCTTGCGATTGTTCAAGCGGAGCGGGAAAATTCACTCACTGCCAAGTGGAAAAACTCGATGCATCCAGCCAGCCGGGCAGCTAGTCAGCTAGACAGCCAGACAGAAACTGGTTACGCTTGGCAAACGGCACGCGGCGAGCCAAGTCTTGGCCTTGGTCTAATCCACATTTTAGAATCTTTCGCAGCAGCAACAGCGGCAGCTGCTGCAGCAACAGGCAAACAGGCAACAGACAGATTCTGCCGCAACTTGGGCAGCTAAACTTGATACTCTCGAGTGTTAGCCATGGCTGCCCAGAACTCGCATGCCTGCAACTTGACTTTCAGTCGCCGCGCAGCTCCAAACAAGTGCCGTTCAAGTGCGGATTGCCAAGATCACAAAAGAGTATGCGGCAACATGACTCTGAACAATGATGTATGCCGCTGCCTGGCCGCGTGTGCGTGTGTCTCTCCATCGATTTTGAATTAATCGTGTGCTTCCCCCTGCTTGTTTCCATTCACTTGCAGATAATCATCACGGCCATGGACCGATTCGTCTGGTTCGTCCTGCTGGTGGTCATGTCCCATCTGGTCACCGAGTTCACACGCGTCTCGGGATACGCGCGCGGGCAGCGTCACGAGCTGGTGCTGCTGAACGATGTGAGTATTAACCTGTTCGTTAAACATTAACTGATTCATCAAATAGAGAAAGAAAATATTGCTAATGTGACTCCAAACAAGATAAGGGCCAGAAAGTAAGCCCCTCAGAAAGCTATAAGGGAAACTAAAAGGTTCTGAGGTAGCAAAAACTCAAAAAGTGCACGAAGAGCATTGTAGCATCAATTCAAAATATTCGCCATTCTCAATTCTATTTAACAACTCAAATGGTTTTGTTATGAAACATTTAAATGTACATTTTTTTTCTGTATTGAACTACCTTAAATATTTTCATGCACTCAAATCTGATGTCAGTTTGCCCTATTCAAGCCATATTTGTCTCTTAATTAACCGGGTGACTTTTTCAGACCCTCCTGCAACCGATGCCCGTCCAGAACATGCTGCTGTACCCCAGCCAGGACTACGGCCACTACCAGCAGCAGGTGCAACAGCAGCAGGCGCAGCACGGAGGCTCCAACCTGCAACAGAATGCGGCTTTGCTGTTAAGCAGCCTGGCGGCCACCGTGGGAAATGGGGCAGCTGCCGCTGCATCCGCGGCCGGAGGAGCGGTCCCCGGCAGCAATGCAGCCATTCTGTCCCTGGGTGACAGCCAGCCCGCCCACACGGCGGAGAGCAGCTACCCAGTGTTCAGCCTACGACCCCTAATCGACAGCATTTTCGAGGTGAGTGCATGCCACTCAGCCCGCGGCCCAGATTCGTTACTTTGTGTTTTCCCGCAGATTCCGATTTCGACGCTGCGTGCTGTCAACAATTTGGTGGGTCGACTCACTGGAGGCTACCGTCAGGCCCCGGCGGAAGTGTCGCAGAAATCCGTAGCAGCAGGCACCGCCCTGCCCGCGGGCAGAGCCGCCATCCCCGCATCATCAGCAAGTCCAAATCCAAATCAAAGTACCGATCCCCAGCAAATTCGCAGGCAGATGCGCGAGGAGATGGCGTAACTCTCGGGGTCCAATTTAGTCGATAGTCTTGTGTGAATGTTGTCCTCTATAAATTTTGTGTTTACCGTGAGTGTGAGTTTTATTGTGTGCATTTAGTTTGTTCGTTTTTACCGACCACCTATGTGATATATGTGACCTTGTTGTAAGACTAGCCTAAGGATATTTATGTCCAATTTTAAATAAATTTAAAAACAATATTTTATGTAGTTTACACATGTTTGGGTTATTGAATACTGTTATTACTATTATTAAATTGCATTTAACAGTGTCTCGACTATTAATACCCAGTTCTCAGTTCCTATGGACTATCCAAATTTAGTGCCGCTAGAGCTAAAGTAATCGTACCTGCTTGATCGGCGGCTCGTGCTGCCGTTCCGCAGGGAAGCGTTCTTGGCCCCGTTCTTTATACTCTGTACACATGAGATTTGCCAAGTCCAACTGTTCCGCGCACACTTTTGGCCACCTACGCTGACGACACTGTCTTGCTTGCGAACTTTTCCTGCCGCATCGAAGCATCTGGGATCACCCAGGAATTTCTGGACTCGCAAGTTGGAATATTGCCATAAATGGAAGGAAGTCGCAAGACTGTTGCTTCACTTTGAGAAGAATGACTCTTCCTAGAGTCGAGCTCCATGACGTCACATTTTATAGCTCATTTAAGCTGGCTGATCAATGTGTTTATTTGTTATAGTAAAAAACAAATAGAAACGCTGTAGTCGAGATTCCTCGACAACGAGATACCATGTACCTCTCTTGCCGTTGCCGTGGGAAGGGGTGGGTAAAACTTTAATTGGTCATATCTTCTATATTTATTGTCCGATCTGAGCGTAATTTTGCATGCACGTGTTTGGCGATCAGCAGACCTAAAATTAACTCTATAGCTTTTACCATTTTGGAGATATCAATTTTTTTGCAAATACGAGGGCGGAAAGGGACGTGGCAAAAATCTAGAAATGGCATTATCTGCATAATAGTTAAACGGTCCTAATGCAAAAAGAAACAGGTCTCCAGCTCTTATTTTGTCCAAGTTATCGAAGAAAATACAGTTTTATGCAAATTACGAAGGCGGAAAGAGGCGAGGCAAAAATTTGAAATAAACTCGACCTGCGTACACATATAACGGACCTAAAGCAAAAAGAATTACACGTCTAGCTCTTACCATCTACGAGAACGACGTGTTCATACATACAGACGGACAGACAGACGGACGGACAGGACAGACAGACAGACGGACATGGCTAGATCGAATCGGCTGTTGATGCTGATCAAGAATATATATACTTTATAGGGTCGGAAACGCTTCCTTCTCCCTGTTACATACTTTGCACAAACTTAATATACCATTTGTACCTTAAGGTACATGGTATAAAAATCTAGTCCCGACTAAGGACAAACGGATGTACGGACAGACGGACATGGCTAGATAATATATTCTTTATGGGTTCTCCCTGTTCTCCCATTCGTACAAACTCACTATACCCTCACTATACCCGTCTTTTTAAGAACCGGGTATAAAAACAGAAATTGTTTGCTTTTCGTATATTAATATAGTCCAAAATAATTTTACCGCAAAGTAGACAACACACTGGCAATCAACACAAATCATTCGTCCCGTTTCAATCGAAACTGTTGCATACTTACCCCGACAACAATGCACAAACATTTAAACGAGTGTGTAGAAAAAATGTGTAAATTAATTTACAACGGCAAACAATGCCGGGTAATGGAATTGTATTGAATATATTTATATTTCGGGTATTTGTGTAAATATTTTTGTCTGCCGGCGAGTCAATAAACGCATTTGTAGGCTTATATCAGCGCAACAGCAAAAACGCTTCCACATGGTCAATAACTTTATGAAATTCTTATCAACAATCAATTCGGGCTTCCGGGAAATTAAAATACTCTATGCATATAATGAGATTTACGTCTGTGAAACAAATACGGAACCGAGCAAAACTAATTAATTGAATTGTAATGAGATTTGAATTTTAATTATCACATAGCTGTAGGGCAGAATTTGGCGTGTAATTAGTGCGACAAAAAACGATGAAAGGGAACACCAAGTGATTTCATCAACAAGAATTTGTCCAACCATCCAGTGATTCCCTTATTTTTCTCCTCAAGCCCCCAAAGTAATCATGCGTGATGCAAAGGACCAGAGGGAACCCTACCCATCCGCATCGAATTGCCATTGAATTGAATTTAATTGTATTTTTGTTGGACCCTTTTTGGGTGGCATTTGATTTCGACCATCGCATTCTAAATTGTCCAGCACGTGCGCTGCGGATTTGGTCAAAATTCGCAGCCGTCAAAAGGAGGAGCAGCAGCAACACCACCTCCAGCGGCACATTAACGCAGCCGTCAGCTTCGTTTGTCATTTGAATACCTAATGAACAAATCACTGGAACAAAGAACAGAGTCCGCTGCGGAGCGTTTCACCAGCCGTAAAATAGAAGGGCCGCACAGAAACGAAAAAACGGCAGGCGGGTGGGGCCTCAAAGACTCAATGGTACCAAAATCAAGAAAAAACCAAATCACTATCAGTACTTATTAATTTGTCCACCTAAAATTGGCAATCGCAATTGGCCGGCAGCACCGCTGAAGCGTGAGCCGGTCCGAGCCGAAACGGTTTTTTCTGTTTTTATGGCCAACTGCAGCCTATTGCCAATTGAATAATGCTTTAAGGCCAAAAATATTCATGGATGAGGGGACACGAAGGGGAAAACCCCAAAACATAAATTGCATATTCGCCGCGAACCGGTTTGATTTCACTTAACTGCTGCGTGTGAGTAACGCTGCCACTGTGCAATTAATTTTTTACTGGCCTAGCTTTGGTTTTGTAATACCGACCCAAGCATAGAACAACTCAGATTAATTCACATTTGATTACCGGCAAAGGTTAATCGATACTTTACCAATTTGAACTTAAGCTCAAACTGTCGGTATGCCTTAAGTCAAAATAGAGAGACAACAAAATTTACCAAGAAATGGTTACCTAATGAAATGACTCAACTAAAACTGTACCCCTATGATATTGTTTTATTCTATTTTTTGAAGTATCTAAGTGAAAAGTCCACTTCACACAATAGACCTCAATCCACGAAAAGGAACCTGTTGAGATATATTACCAAATTCTCACTTGGTTGTTAGAGCAGGTGCCACGAAAGTGCTAATTGCTAAGTGCCAAGCCACCACCTTATTCTCTTTTCAGAAACTCTTGCATATTGTTGCAGCCGTATAGCATTCTACGCATCCAATTGAATGATAAGAAATTAAAATAAATCAAAGGAAAGAGGAAGACGTCAGATCAGAATGTCGTCTATATAAATAGACGCTGTGCATATTTAATTGCGACACAATTCCAGTTTTGCGCAGCGTTACAAGCAAGACAGGCAACGGCAGGCCGCAGACGATTCCACTCCCCTTGCGGCAGAATTCAAGTTTAAGCCCGGCTCAGACAATCGAGACTCAGGCACTGGACTTCAGTTCGAAGCGAAATCGCGACGCGGCAACAACGAACCGACCTCTCAGATTCGCCGACACACCAACAAAGTCGCCAAGCATCTAGCAATACACAGGCAGGTACACGACAGAGCCTCGCTAGTTTTGTTAATTAATCAGAAAGTTGGATTCGCACAATTATGCTCGACCCCTCCCCCAGAATCGTGCGCGTAAGAATTCAGGGGACGCGTCCTGCATACGAAAACTGCCCTGAGATGGAATTCGATTTATTTGCACAAAGACAATTAATAAGGGTATCCCTCTGCACTGCTGAAAACGAGAACGAATAATAACAATATTATTTAATGTAACAGTCTGGGGGGGCATACACGAATTATCAAAGATAGTGTCATATGGATTCACCTTATTTTTCCTTCCTTTCAACTAATTTGCGATATATATTTTTCCCTGTGCAGGTGGGCAATATGTTCATCTTATTTGGAGTACTCTGTCTGTTGCAGACGGCCAGCTTGGTGCCAGCCCAGGTGAGTGTTCCCTTGTGCGGCTCGCAGACTCCGTTCCTCGAAATTAATTAAAACAGTCACTGCCGACTGACACCTGCCATCCAACCAGGCAGGACCCGAGAGCTGGGTCCCATTCTGTGGCCACGGCCATTTTAGCCAAACCAATCCAGTCAGTGGAAAAGTGCGGTTCGAAAATATTTTAATTACGACGCCGTTGCCACTGCATGTGGTCAACTGCTACATGGTGTCGGCAATCGGAATCTGAGATACGCAATTTCAACGCAAGTCTCACGATTTAATAGGAAAAATATTAATCAAAGTTAAATTCATTACCTTGATTGATAGATTAGTTGCCGTCTTGCGCCTGGAGTATCCAAGTGAAAAGTCCACTTTACTTTATAATAGACCTCAATCCACGAAAAGGAACCTTGTGATTAACAAAAATCGGCAACATGGTTCTGCTTTAACCATCATGAACTATTCTCCAGCGCATTATATTTGCATAGGTCAATGCGTTCCGCGCATAAATACGACAATTTAAGCCGAAAATCAATACTAATGTTTTATTTTGCGGTCTGTGGCAACAAATTACCCGAAAAAGCTGAAAGTGCAAATTCGGGTTGGGAGGCAAAGTGCATCTCGCGGTTGCAAATCGTTGTGCAGTGTCCGGTACGAGTAATGGAGAATTTTTAGTGCGCGATTTCCTAACACGCCTCGGCTCTAATTGCCGGCCAAGGCGAAAGCTTACCTGCCCTTCTTGCCCGCCTGGATAGCAATTACCTCACGCCTGGCTCGCTGGCCAGCTTTGCTTGTCATTAATCTTGGCTAGCCGAGCCGCGGCCAACTATTATACATCATTTTAATAACTGCTGCTGCTGCTGGTAGTTACTGCTTTAGTGGCCGCCTTGAACTTTGGCCGCATAGGAGACTAATATTAATTTAATTGAATTTTTCGCCCCTCGTTACTCACACGCTGCAGGAGCTAAGGTACACTCGGGGCACTTAAAGGTGGGTGCTGTAATTTGAAAAAAAATATATAAGTAAACGCTTGAATGCCAGCAAATATTCTCGACCAGGGTTTCGCTTTTCCGGTAAGGAATTTTTCGCACATCAGCCTCAAAATTCTCTCTGATCAACAAACGTCTTGTTCACCCTTTAACACTTTCTTGGAAGAAAGTTTATTTTCTGTCGTAGCTTGGGGGTCAACAGAAATTAGATTTTAATCAACGCATGCATGAAATTTGCATTTGCCGGCTAAATGGAAAAACCCGAAATAATTTTTTGTTTGGGTCGTGGGAATTGAAATTAAGAGCGCACGTAAAGAGCTCCGAGTTGGGTTACTCCCCACTCTTTGCCAGAATTAGGTATCCAAATTCGTTGGAATTCATGCAAATGGCCAGCTGCTCGTTCCAACAAAAATCCTTTGCCTCCTTCTTATCATTGTTGCCCCGTGACCCGGGCTTAGGAAGTCCTGGAGGCAATCTTTAATCTTACGCTGGCCATTACCTTAAATTAGCCGAGTAGAATTGCGGTCTTGGCGGGATTGGCTATTTGTGCCACTTGCTGTGGCAACAATAACCACATCGTGATGCTTATCCCTGAAATGAATGTTCTGCAAATATGAACCATGAATATATTACCCAACTGCACTTGTAAACATCCAAATTGTACCTGGTGAACGCTGAACAAAGCAAATAAAAGCGTTTGCCTTGCTTAAATAAATAACTTTTTGTAATTACATTACATTTGAACTTTTTGGTTCGCATAGTGTGCAATATAAATTAATTATGCTATAAATTTCCCAACTTTGCGGGGGAAAACAACGTTAACTTTATGTTTGCTTTCATTGAAAATACAAAGCCAAATTTTTGTCGGTTGAATTGTTTTAAAGCTAAGCTTAACCATATACTATTTATAAAGCTCAAAATCTAAAAGGGAAGGTTAAAAACTGAAACTTTGTAACTGATGTTGGTGCTAGCCCAAGCATTTACCTAGTTCTCGGAAACATTAGACAATAAGCTGATTATACTGCACTTGCCAGCGTTTGGAAAAAATGTTATAGGATATGGAAAATTCCGATACCCTGAGTGTCATATTATCCATAATCTATATATGTAACATATATACCGCATTTGCATATCATTAAATAAGCAGACAGCCTTTACACACAACCTCTAAGCGTCGCTGTTCACGCTCCGCAACAATTTCAGTTTTTCCCATGTTCAACATTTCAGTGTTCGTAACAAAGTTTTAATAAAGTTTTAGTTGTGGAGGTGGGAAAACACACTTTAAATGAATGAAAACGCCACTAAAGAGGGCAAAAACGGGTAGCTCATTGAAAAATTACATACTAAGTGTCATATAGTTGTTTCCATTTAAATTATAGTATAGTATCTTTGGCTTACACAGCTGAAAGTTGCAGCAATTAAGGTCACAGCGTTGCCTTCAATTTACAAGTCCAGACCATAGATAGACACTTCCAGACGAGCATCCCCCAAAGTGGTAGTGCTAGTCCCATTCCTTCGGTTGCTCTGGCAATGCAGGACAACAAACTTTTGCCCAATGCCACCTCGGGTGACAAAAGCATTGGCTCCGTCGCCTGCGGCGGTCAGGTCCTCGACATGTATACCTGTAATCCGGTAGTTATCACTGGCATTCTGGCCGGGAGATTCCCAAGGAGATTAAGCAATTTTCAGGCTTGAATGTGTATTTACGGCAATTCGCTTGATGATATAAATCTCACCTGCGAGCCGTAGCTGAGATCTCGGCCCGGGGTCCCTGGCGATAGGTAAACATCTTCGGTGTGCAGCACGCTGGCATATTTGTTGACATGTCCCCAGGTGACCGAGGCGCCGTTTCCGAGCAACACCTGCCCTGGCATCAGCATCAGCAGAAGCAAACAACCGCAGAGCAGTAACAGTCGCTGGCTGCCCCTCGATTTCCACTCCCTGGCGCTTGTCAACATGACATACAAATGTCTGTCTGTCTGTCACTGGATTGCAGGGCCACCTCCTGCCCTTCTGCCTTTCTGGCTGTACTTTCACTTTTCACCCAGTTCTGGATTCCACCTCCATGTGCTCCACCTCTCGTCTCCGTCTCCTTCTCCACTGGACTGTGTGTGAAACGCAAATGAGCAGGCGTCAGGAGGCCAAGTTAAATATTGTCGCAGCGTCTGTCGTGCTGGAAAAACTCTTATCAAAGGCAGGTGTGTGGTTGGCTCTCTCGCCGACTATCTGCCCGCCAGGGCCATTTGGTTGTAGTTTGACTGTTTGATGCCCTCACATCGCAACACTCGATTGTACTCCCAAAAGCAGAATGCAAAAGAAGCGCCGCAAGTTGATACAAGAGACTGGCCAATTAAATCCAGACATCTACTTAGCCGTTATAGGTGTGAAAAGCCAAAAAAACGACGTTTTCTCCGTTCTAACTGGTCGAAAAAAGAGTAATATGAAGTCAGTGCTACTTGATTAATAACTTTGCTTGCCTAGTTTTGTTGTGTGCTTTCTGTTAACAGTCATAATTATAGATAACATGAACCGAATCGGTTCTCAGTGCTCCATTAGCAGAGTTCGACGATATGTGACTCTCTTGGCCAGCGCTTCGCTCCATTTGCACTCAAGTCGATTTTGTTCGAGCCACATTCGTCTGCTTATCTAATGCCCCAAGCCAAAACAATCTGTCCAAATATTTACCTGACGAATGGAACATGGTTCTAGATGACGAAACATTCGATTCGACCTTCACCGCATCTAGCGCCGAGAAATTTGGTTCAAATTGATTAACAAAAGCCTCTCAGCTCCGGAATATTTATAAACTTACTTAGCCGCGCACAAAGCATGGTGTTTGTGTGTACATTTTCACCCCCCCAAAAGTTGGACCACAACTTTAGAACTATAACTGAAAAACGGACAAAACATCTTAGGCCGAAGTTGTTGGCCCGAAAAGCATTATGTATACGCAACGTGCCCCGAAAGTTTGCGCTAAATCTCCAACACTTTCGTCCTTTTTGCCGCCCGCAGCTGATTACTCTTCGCGATGGCAAGGTGGGCGTTAATTTCGCTGGCTACCACGCGGATGCGGGACTCGGAGGACTCCTAACAGGAAATTCAGCCCACGGAGGCCTCAGCGCCTCTGCTGGAACGCCGTGGGGCTCGCGGGCAGCCGCCGGCCTGGGCGGCAATCTTGATGGTAATTGATGACGGCCGAAGAGCGGCAAAATTCATTCGATTTAACCGGTTAAACCCATTTTGCCCATTTTGCCGTCGCAGGACGCACATCTGGTGTGGGCTACGCCGCTGCCCAGGCCACTCCCTCGGTAGGTGCCAGTGCCCTGTTGGGGGGCAGCGTTGGTGAACACGGCTACATCGGCGCCGAGGCCCACAGCCCTGGCAGGACTCTGATTTCCTCCTCCCAGAACACCGTGCATAAGGCGGCACCAGCATTGCCCACATCGGCTCCTGCCTCGGAGGCGGATCTGCCAGCTGTCAGCCATCACATCCAGAAGGTCAAGCCGCCAAAGAAGTACTCGCTAATCAGCCAAAACGTATGTATTCAGGGGTATTCGCATTAGGTATTAGCATTATGACAAAAGGGTTGGGAACTAAAAAAATTTGCATCGCCTAAAGTGGTAAAATACCAGTGAGAAAAGTAAATTTTAACGTACGTAATTCCTTCATAAAGATTTGCAAAAAGTTGTGTAGCGATGACTACGCCAAATTATTTAAGTAAGCTGTTTAAACAACTTAAAGAACCACCAAAGTCTGAAGGCCCAATCAAAAATTCTCCGAAAATTTCTTATGAATTCCAGTAAGTTTTTCATGTTTATGGCCACAAGTTTTTACTAGCCTTTAAGCCGGAAAGTTGTTAAAGTAATTGTTTAAAAATATGCTTGCGAAACGAGATAAAGTGGGAAACTTTTGCGGCGAAATTGAGGATTTTTTATTCCTGCTTTGACGGTAAAACACACCCAAAGGCAGGCATTTTCAATTGCGCAATAAATTCAGGGGCCTAGTCTTTAAACTAAAACGCTCGGAGAGTGCGTGTGGTTGAATATTGATCAACGCTGTCGTGTTGGCCAACCAACAACAAGCAATCAATCTATCGGCACCACCCTAACAACCACCCAACCAATTCAACCAACCAATGCACCCAAAACAACCACCACCACCCACCATTGATGTTTTAGCCGGACCGCAGCGAAATCATTGAAAATCATGTTAAAACGGCCGCAGATTCCGATGCCGCGGGTAAACAAGAGCCCCCCAGCCTGATAATTGTCAAGCGACCACGCCTACGCGTGAAACGCCCACGCAATCGCCAACGCACCGTATACGTGATGCATACGCAACAACAGCAACAGCAACAGCAACAGCAAATTCCGGAATCGCAGGAGCAAGCGGATGGTCTGGCTGTTGGGGCTGAGGAGCAACAGCGTCCGGAGGTGATGCAGGACGGGGCTCAGTCGTCGGTTAAGGTAACCGTAGCAACATTGAAAGCGGTGCGTTGTGGCAAGCTCACATACATTCCTACACAAAGATACACAGCCTAACAGATACTCGTGGCGCACGCACATCTACATTGGCACCCACACAGACACACACACAGATACACCACCCTGAAACGGTGAAGCAACAACAAATGGTTAGCTTTTTGGTGGAGCTGGAAACAAAACTTAAACTTTCGCTTTGGGAAGGCCTAAATATTTTTTATTTGTTTGAACATATTTGCGGTCAATGCGGAGCTGGAGTGGGGCCATTTTCTCAGTGAAATATATTTCAATATAATTTTTATACAGTTTTAATATTTTTCTTCAAGTTTTTGTGCATGTGATGCCCAAGCTTTGCAAGTAACTCATAAATATGTTGTTCATTCGTAGCCGCCAGTGAAGAGCGAGGCCAAGGCGGTTCAAGCCAGAAACAAGGCTGCCCAACGACCGCAGTTGGTGAACAATCGGGTCATCGCACCACAGGCCCAAGGACCCGTGGGTCTGGCTCTTGATGTGAGTTTTTCTTTTTAAACGAGCACCCATAAACAATTAGTATTTTCGAATTAAATTGCATGACTGCTTTCAACAGCTTAGAGTTTAAAGTGATGTCAAAAGATTGTTGTACTTTCTGGACACTGCCTGTTTAGTTAACTTATTCTTTTCTCCCACAGATTCCCATTGGCATCCTGCGCTCGCTGCAGCAATCCCTGGGAGCTCTCACGGGCGGAGTCCAAGCACAGGCCCAGGGCGGCGTTCCTCCGGTTCAGGCGGGCTAAGCCGCCCCAAGCTCAACGATTACAGGAGATCATCTAGCTTCAGTATTTGTAAGCCCCCTTTTTATGCACAATTGTCCGGTGAAAATCAATAAAGCATTTACACCAAGCCCCAAGCTCCATGGCTGAGAGCCAGAAAGTATTTTTTGCGATAATTGAGTTGTCAAATGCAAAATGCAAGCTCAAAGTCGAACAATTCAATTTGGGAAATAGAATATATTGTCGGATTAATAGTGACACTAAGTTTAGAGACAAGAAATTCCATTCGAACTGCATACAATAATTTAAACTATTTGCCGTTGGCAAAAAGAATACAGGTATACTTTGATTATCTTTCGTACAGAAAATAGAACGGCCGGCTTTTAAGTGTTTACCTTTAAACACCCGCAAAGACAGTATTCCTGAAATCCACTTGATGTTCTCATGCTTGTAGTTGATTTAAAAAGATATCCTGCCATTAAATATAATCACAGATCAGAGGAGCTGACGCCCATTAACAATGCAGGGGAATTAATTGAAATGGCAACAGCATTTTGGGGCAGCAAGCAAGCAGCATATTGTCGGCAGGAACTGTGAAAATTTGGTGGAAATTCAAGTTGAAAACAGGGAAAATACCAAGGCAGCGGGCTTGTTTATTTAGGAGATGCTCCATATGTACCAGTGTGTGTTGTGTGCGAGATCCGGATCTCAGACAAGATATGGCACACAGACGCCACAGACACGGGGCACACAATTGGGGCGCCGCCAAGTGTGAGCGAGCAAAATATTTCACACTCTGCAACCGCAGGCACTTGGGTGCCCCAAATTTAGATGGCGGGACGGAAATCGGGGCTCCTGCAAAGGGGTAGTCACACGTAAATGAATGCACGATACTAGCAACATGCATTGTGTAAATGTGCTTAAATACTCGGAGGGCTTTTATGTTTTTAACCCCTTTGCCCGGCCTCTCGGGGAAGTCACGGCTTGTTGGCTGTTGGTTGCTGACTACTGACTACTGGCCTCCTGACCCCCGGCCACACAAGGGTCAGTTTGTTTAGGGACACCCCCATATGCGCCAGCGGTTACTACCCCGCTATTTAAATTTCTTAATTAGTGCTGGGCTGGGAATTTATAGCACGTTCGCTGGCACACTAAGTTTTCAACTCCCCGTCCCCTCTGCCACCGCAACACAAACTGATACGAACATTGAGCCAGCAACAGGCCTTTTCATGGAGTTTGCATTTGGCCCAACTGCACAAGCTGCAGGAAAAAAGGGTATCGCAAAATTAAAGGAAAACATGAGGTGAAGTGCTGCCACAAAGAAAAGTTGCCAAATATAAAAGCTTTTGACTAAAGAGACATAAAACAAGTAGAAACGCTGTAGTCGAGATTCCTCGACAACGAGATACCATGTACCTCTCTTGCCGTTGCCGTGGGAAGGGGTGCGTAAAACTTTAATTGGCCATATCTTCTATATTTATTGTCCGATCTGAGCGTAATTTTGCATGCACGTGTAAGCCGATCGGCAGACCGAACAGACTTAAAATTAAGTTTCTAGCTTTTACCGTTTCGGAGATATCGATTTTTTTGCGAATACGAGGGCGGAAAGGGGCGTGGCAAAAATCTGGAAATGACATTATCTGCATAATAGTTAAACGGTCCTAATGCAAAAAGAAACAGGTCTCTAGCTCTTATTTTGTCAAAGTTATCGAAGAAAATGCAGTTTTATGCAAATTACGAAGGCGGAAAGGGGCGTGGCAAAAATTTGAAATAAACTCGACCTGCGTACACATATAACGGACCTAAAGCAAAAAGAATTACACCTCTAGCTCTTACCATCTCCGAAAACGACGTGTTCATACATACAGACGGACGGACAGACGGACGGACAGACGGACGGACGGACAGACGGACAGACGGACAGACGGACATGGCTAGATCGACTCGGCTGTTGATGCTGATCAAGAATATATATACTTTATAGGGTCGGAAACGCTTCCTTCTCCATGTTACATACTTTGCACAAACTTAATATACCATTTGTACCTTAAGGTACATGGTATAAAAACTGAAAAAACTGAAATAAGTAACCCCTCAATTTGTGAAGCCTTAAATACTTAAATTTTCTATTAGTTTCAATTGTAATTTCCCAAAAAAATTCGTTTAAATAATTAGAAGTTGTTTACAATATTTTTAAATTACTAAGCCTCGGCCATAACTTAAATTTCTTGACCAGGAAATAATGCATGCCCAAACATTTTTCCCCTAAAATATCCAGAAAATAAGTATACACAATGAGGGTGTGCGGTTGCCCAAAATCAACAGTTCCTAGCGTGGAATTTGCTGCTCTCTTTTCCGCAGTGTCCTGTAGGTTGACTAGGGTCAAAGGCGGCGCCACTCGAGCTCGATTCGTGGGACGCGGTTGCCTCATTAAATTTAACGCACGTGCCGCACAAATTATGTTTACCCACACTGGGTGAGTGTGTGTACACCCAAACTTACACTCACCGGCCCGCTGGCTCGCATACATTTCAACATTTTCCTAATTTAGAGTCCGGTACAAAGAAAAACGTTAGTGGAAAATTGAAAAGGTTTTCGGTTCTTTTATTTTATTTTATTTTATTTCATTCCGTTTTTTTCTACAATTTACGTAGGGCTACGGCCGCATGAAGCAAGAACGCATGAATAGGTGGCAGGTTAAATCATTCAACAAATGTGCTACACACACACAGAAAGGAAAACCACACACACTTGTGCTTATTAGGTTGCCTTACACGGGCGTCCAAAGGTAGGCAACATAAAATTTCAGTAATTTGTTGACGAGACCGCACACCAAATTGAGTTGGCGAGCTTTAAATTCCCAGTAAAATGAGTAAAATGTGTTGTAAACAGCTCTTAATCACAGGAAGCACAATTTTCCGTCGTTTGTGATGTACATTTCAAGATGTCAAAAAGCGCATCAATTCTATTGTTATCGGGGGAACCCGTTTATGTTAAACATCCTATATACTAGATTATAAATAGGTACTACTCCCTCTGCTATATTAAATCGTAGAAATGGGGCGAAACAACGCGGAGTGCCTGGCAATGCTCAGCGGAATGGAAAAGGAAATCATTGCCAGGACTACGGTGCGTATGCTTTACATTCATCTTGAATCACCGACTCGACTCAATCGCCAGGTAACTAACTGTGGCACTTATAAATATTCATTGCCTGGGCTTACGCAGATCGAGTGCCAGCAGCTTTATACACTACGAACCATAAATATTCATAAATTCTACAGAAACTTGTATGTGAAAGTCGAAACGAATGGAACAAAAATGTTATAAAACTTTCCATTCACCGCCGTCGCTCTTCATTAAAGCTGTCGTACACCTTAGCGGGGGAGGAGGAGCTGTCCGCACTTACAAACAAACGTGCAGCCCTGCCTGCATACACAGAAAAAGTGTGTGTATTCAACATGCAAATATCTGCTGTCTGCAATATTAATGAGGCGACTCCATCTAATTGAAGCCATGCGTCCGTGGTCGATGCGCCACGTGGGAAGCGTTAGGAGTTGGTTGGTAGCTCCGATTGCGCCCAGTGCGTTGATCCGAGCTAAAAGCTGAACACCTGTCGTGGCTGAGCAGCGTATGCAAATTCGCTTAGCCACGTGCTCCGGGCGGGCCTCCGGTGTTCCACAATCTGGGCTGGCAGTTTCGAGAGTCACCACCGCACATACAGCTTTATGAATGAACTTTGCTTGTTCGACTATAAGACCTGCGCTGAGATGGCATGACAAGATATTAATTAAATTTTCTTCAAATTATAATCTTTAGTACTTGAGGTGATACATAAAATTATTTGGATATAAATTTTATAGCTTCAAGCATGGATATCAGAGTTTTTTCGGGCCCGTAAATGCATTGAAAAAAACGTAATGCGTGGGTGGCATTTTTCCACATGGTTCTGTTTGTTTTCCCTTCCGCTTTATCAAAATATAACTTGTTCCTGCAAATGTAATTTACCAACAACGGGGCTTTTTTAAATATTTTATGTCAACACGTAAATAACACACAAACCAACCTAAAACACGTTTCCGGGAACTCTTTATTTTCTGTGGTAAATGGAAAGGTTTATTGGGGTACACAACTCAATAAATTTTGCAGCCAAAGTGAAAATCGTAAAGTTTCGTGAGCTTGTCTTAACCGCAAATATCTGGGAGCCCTCTCAACAGGTCCTGGTTCCTGGTTTTAATGTCTGCCTTACTCAGCCGGTTGAGTGTGTGAAAAGGTATTTAACGGATATATCGTTGGAATATTATATTGGCATATGCCAAAATGCCAGGCGGCAGCAACAGATGTCCGCGAATTTGCGGCCGCCTGAGCAGGAAAATTACGAAAATCCACCCGGTAAACCCACAAAACAGAGACCGCAAAACAAAATCCCTTTTAAGTCCAAAATATGCACACTTGAGTCGGAGCCAAATAATTTACCTATGCGATCGAATCGCAGCATTAACAATTGTGACTCCTAAGGAGGAAGGGAAACCTGGCCAGGTTACTTTTTCCCCAAGCCATGTGCAAAGACATGGACCAAAAATTACTCGCTATTTTCGTAATAAAATCATAAATCCCGGCAGCCAAAAAAAATGGGAGCAAAAGAGAAACGGGAGACTCTGGGTCAGGAAGCGGAAATTATGTTGGACTGGCTTCGGCTTAACCTTTGTCTTGCTGGCTTTTTGTTGCCATTCTGAGGATTCCCTGGCTTGAATGATTACAATTTAAACTCGTCCGTGCTTATTTTTGTTACACTTTGGCGGAGTTTTCGTAGTGGACCGCACCTTTTCCGCTTTTAGCGAGGCCTTCTTCCATTTATGAAGCTCCTTTCTGCTTGGTTACATTTTTATAGCTGCAGCAGCAGCATAATTAATTTCATTTTACGACGAGGCGAGTTGCAAAAATGCATAAAGTCAATTAACTGAAAAAGCTTGAAGCCATGAGCAACGGCCGTAGGACAAGCCGAAGCCGCGTAGCACCCGGAACAGCAGAAGCCGCCAAGAGTGCTGATGAGGTTGTAGTGGCTTACTGAGCATGCTGTAAATAAATCAACCTGTAAAGTTGGTGTCGGGCATAAATTCTCGAGTCTTTTGCCGGGGCGAGTCCATTATCCGAATGTTAACTCTTTATAAGTGGTGATTCTTGGATTCTGCATTGTATTGTTGTTGTAGCTTGAGGAAATGGATTTCAATTGCATGTGATTGAATTTGTAAAGAAAAGCGATGTACATTGAGACAGCAACATTATGTCAAATTGTTTCTCATCGAACCTCGACGTGGCTTTTATATAACTTAGTATTATTTTATTACCAAATTCACATTAAATATTTTGTAAACAATTAATTGTATATGAAAAATGTATATATTTATTTATTTTTCCATTGCTTGAATTAGGGTTTGTGCAAGTTTTACATTAAATGTTTAAGTTATAGAGCGTAAGCTTTATGAATATTTACGATGTTTAAAAAAACCGCTTGAGTCCGTGGCGCTGCCACCTTTTAAGGCAGAAATCACGCCACTGGTCACTCTAAAGTCTAACAGCTGTAAAGCAGCTGTTCGAAAAACAAACCAATTTGCAAGCCGGTGTTTTCTTTATTTACTATTTACATATATCGTTTAACTTGCAAATCTATTACCTTATTGGAATATAAAATCCTTCGAATCGCCTGCAGAGTACCTTGCATGCAGAAACACCCAATGAGCTAGCACACCGCCAATGTAAACAAGATTAAGGTATGAAGGAGTGGGTGGCTATGAAAACTAGGAAAGCGCAGGCTTCGTTTCGGTAAAGAGGAAAGCCCAAAAAACGCGGCGTTGCTTAAGTGGCCGCTCCGACCTCACTCGAGTGGTAGCCGAGCAGCAGAAAGGACACGCGCCGCGGCAGTTCCCCAGAAACCTGAGGACCCAAACAAACCATAAATCTCCCGCTTGAACTCGTTTGCCAACGAACGTTTTGTGTTTGCCATTTCAGCACCCGCAAAAATGGAAGACTTTAGCAGCATAAAACCGAACAGCTCGGTGGTAAAGCTGGCCACCTGCCTGGAGAAGATCTACACCCGGATCGTGGAGAGCCGGGAAAAGCAGGTGCCCGAGCACCAGATCAAGGAAATCGAGTTCCTCCGCACCCAGTGCAAGCACGAGCACATGCAACTGAGCTTGATGAGCTGTCAGACGTTGGTGCGCCTGGTGGACGAGGGCGCCCTGGAGGCCAACGGGGTGCAGAACTCCCTGCTCTCCATGCTGGCCAATGCGGGGTAAGAGCACGCTTATTGGATATCTGCCTGCCCAGTTGGCTGGCTGTCTAGCCAGCAGTCCAAACATACAAGCAGCGAC
Source organism: Drosophila ironensis (assembly GCA_021223825.1). Classification (NCBI taxonomy): domain Eukaryota; kingdom Metazoa; phylum Arthropoda; class Insecta; order Diptera; family Drosophilidae; genus Drosophila; species Drosophila ironensis. The sequence continues at coordinate 785,515 of JAJJHQ010008764.1, read as the reverse complement.
CCACATAGCACAATTCCGCAGGGGCGCGCCTCTGAACTTCCGGAGTGCATCAGCCGCGGAGGGAGACGGACTAACATTAGCCAGAGGAGCGGCTAAAGTGGAGCGCAGCGACTCCAATTGCAAAATTGCCAAGTAGCTTTCAACTTTCAACAGCGTTGCATAAATTACCGAGCAGCGGGTGGCACACGCCGCTCACTCCGGTACTTAATTAAGCCACCATTTAACGCTTGCCAATGCTTGCGATTCAGGTGCTCACTTGGATCGCCAGCAACATTGCTGTCCGAGTGTCAGCACGCAACCCCTCGCACTTCCGCTGCGAGTGGCCCAAATTAATTGCCCAGCGGCAGTTTGCACGTCATGTGATAAATGCGAGAATGAATTATGGCACGAATTTCATGTTGTGTTTGGCATTGACTCGGTTTCCGGCTGGCCCCAATCCGAAGTCCTCAATCTCCTGGATCAGTGCTGTAAAAACTATTAGCCATTTCCCGCCACGCACCGGCGCCACTCCCCGCCCACATATCCCATTCCTCGGCGACCTTGGGGCCTCCAAATATTTGATGTATGCAAAGCGACTGGGCAGGCAAGCGTCTGGCATTGAACTTGAAAGCTACAATATACAGAAATATATGCGGAGCGACGAAGGACACCCGAGGAGTCATGTAACGCCGGAATTAACCTTGATAAGGGAGCGCCTGCAAGTGCAGGCAAAAAGGATTGCATATTAATTGGCGTGCATGGGGGGAGGAGCAGAAGCAATTAGAGGCCACAACCCGTCGTCCGGTGGCGAACGCGTGAATTGTAATTACCCCGTCAAACGCAAAGCGATTTACTCCGCCTCCAACCCCGCGTGCAGGCGCCCCTTGGCTGTTGATTTGCGGCTCCGGATGTGGCTGCTAAACGCCTGTTAAAACCATTCTTGCATTCTAATTGTCTAGAAACCGATAAGCCTCCAATTCAGTTCCTTTGTATACAGCAATGTTTTCGATAAGATGGTTGAGTAATTAATTATTCAAGTTTACAGTGAACAATGAATTTCACAGCCTCGTCTACAAATGATCAATTAACAATCTCTCCTTTTAGACCCACCCACTTTGCAATCCTCACTGAGAGTATTTTGGGCTTGCAGTTGCTGTGCTTGAAGCGCAAGACCTGCTTGCTCAAGACTTCCGAGGCCTACCACTGTCCCTACGGCCTCAAGACCCAGCAACATCCGCTGATATCGTTGTTGCAACACTCCAGTGTCAATATGCACGATGTGGCCAACAAGATAATCGGTGTCTGTCATCACCACGACAAGGGGTGAGCCTCTGATACTATTTAACCGATGAGCATAACTCAATAGTCGATTTCTAGAATACGTGACTATAGCATTGAGTATCTGAGGCCCGTCTTCCTGTACCTGCTATGCAATCCCCAAACCCTCCACGATGTCAAGCCCATTTGGACGTGCCTGCTGAATCTGAGTGGCAAACAGCCGGAGGCGCGTGCTCTGATGCAGGAACTGCTGGCCTGGAGTAAATTCAACAACGCCAGCACGTGCTTGTGCACCAGCATCCTGGTGATCGAAGCCATCGATCACTTTCTGCAGCGAGAGGACCATGCCCAGTGCATTGATTTGGCCATCTACCAGGCCTGTCTCATCAAGCAGCTGGCCAACTACTGCATCGATCCGCGTCCCAGTCTGCAGTGCCTTCTGAGAGTCCTACATGCCACGAGGGAGCACACAAAGGATCACTACCACGTTCTGCTGGTGCTCCTGGCAGAAGTGGTCCATGTGCTGTCACCGTTTTACGTCTCGGACTTGCTGCGGATTATCGTTTTTGTGGTGGTGCAGGAGCGTTGTGGCCATGAATACATTCTGAACATGTGTCTGGACGGAATCATTCAGTGGATGTCTCAGACTGCATTCATACCCGCAGAAGGCCTGGCCTTGGCCGACCAGATAGTCCAGAGGGTTCTCGACCCCAAAAGGACAAATGAAAACGACGAACGAATCTGCACCAGCCAGCTGAGGCCGGCACACATACGCAATTATCACCCGGATATAGCGATTGCCTTCGATCTGGCCACCTTGGTAGAATCTTTTGATACCTCCGACAATCAGGATGTGTTTGCCTTTGTGGATGCTCTGAATGTCAAGGCGAACACGGCCTTCTGCCAGCAACTGCATCTGTTTCTTAGGGCCTTGTTTTTGTCGAGAGAACCTCCCGTGGACTGCTGGTTTAAGATATACGAAGTCATTCTGAAAATAGTCACAGTCAACGAAGGCATCGCTTACGACTTTCTGATGACCTACATCTTTAAGCTAGCACACGAGAACAATCCCGAGTTGCAGCTGGAACTGCTAAGGGGATTGGCCAGCTTTGCAGTGTCCAAGGTAAATTGTATTAAAGCTGATAATAACAAAGAAATAATATAACTTTACTCTTAGGAAAATATACCCATGATTTTGAATACCATCAGGAATTTAGCTGCCGCGAACGGTAGTTTCTGTGTGGATTTATATCTGCGTTTATGGCGCGTTGAGACCCGCACTTATCCATTTTTGCTTAAGCAAATAGCTCAACCGCTCCCGGAAGGTGGAAAGCGCTGGGAACTGCAAATTGCCCGCACCCATGCCATGCGGGAAATCTGCCAAGAAAAGTATGCACAAGTGGCCAGTATGTAGGAAAACTTTTAACGCATCCGAATCATCCTTTGCAGACCCACTTTGCATGGCTCGGAATTGCTGCCGCATCTCAGTAATATCCTCAACAATTGCTCCGATGAGGAGGGTGATTTGGCCACATCCCTGGCGCTGGATGCCATCTATGCCCTTTGCGACAGCCATACCGTCAACATTGCCTCCACATGGCAAGCAATTGGGAGCAAATTCCGATGTGAGCAGCGCCCACAGACCCTGAAGTCGCTGTATCGATTATTTGGCCTGGTTCCACTGCTGCAGACGCCAACTTTGGAATACGAGAAGCTGGCGGACGATGCCCTTGAGCAGCTGTGGCAGTCTGTTAGCCGACCCGGCACCGATCCCACCCAGGTCCGAAGTGCTCTCTTGGCACTTCAGAACTATGAACCAGGAACAACTCTAAATCTGCGCCACATTCCCGCCCAGTTTCGTTTCGAAATTGTGGGGGGCGGCGTGGGCGGTCCAGGCGGAAGGGAAGTAGTAGACCTTGACCAGGAGACAGTCCCGGGTGAAGTGTGGGTGCAACTGCTGCAGAAGATACGCCCGGAGTGCGGAGATGCCGCCGCTGACCTAATATCGCATTATATACACAATGAGATTTACGGATTTCGAAGCGGAGTCTATCGCCTTCCCGAAGGCAAGCCGGAGCCCCGCAAGCTGGGGGGATTGTTTGCCACCAGTCCGCTGCGAGCAGTCACGAATTACTTAGTGAGCCAGGCTCGATTTGGTGACTACGTGCCCGAGCCGTACGCCGTGACTTTTGCCCTTAGAGCGCTGTCGAAGAAGTTTCCCAAGCCCATCCCCCCGCTTGACTGGAGCTGTCTCACCAGCTTCTTTCACCTGTCATTCGATGCACGGAAGTACTGCATCATGATAGCCAAGAATCAATCTTTAAATTCGGGAACAGCGAAACGCCTGCTGGAAAACTTCCTCGTGGACTTTGAGCCCAATTGTTTTGAGGAGGATCTCCTTTTGCTATTTTCGTTGCTCCCGGAGATAGCCAACAGTGTCAGCCTGCAGACTCTGAAGAACTTTGCCGAAAAGGTGGCCGTGTACTGCTTTAAGGAATCGCAGCTTAACGACTTTGCCGAGGGATGCCTGTTTGAGAAATTTCTGGAGAGCGTCAAGTACATTTTCACCGGAAAATGCGACATACCCGAAGTGCTAGATGTTTTCACTCTGATTGTGGAGCGCTATATGGACTCTATGAATCTGGATTCCAGACTCTTTGAGCGCTACACGGAGGTGGTTTCCACGCTCCATCAAAATGCCATCGACGGGCTAACCACCCCTGCAAATTGGTGGGAGACCCCGATGGGCAAGCTGAAGAAGGCAACCATCATCCGCTGCTACTTGGTGTTGTACAATGAGAAGCTTCCGAATCCCCTAAAATGGCTGACGCCCATCATCGATGCTTACGAAAAACGGGATGAGGAGCGTCAGTTCTTCTATCGTCACCTGACTGCCACTTTATATGCGTTTGAGAGCGATGAACACGCCTGCAATTGGATATCGGAGATATTTTTGGAGATCCAAATGCTGCTGGCCGAGGCGTCCAACAAGGAGAAGATATCCAGGGCTCTGTACCTGTTGGACATCTTCATTTTGGCCGTGGACGTCCTCTCCGGCTGTGCAGTTCTCCTGGGCAGCGTGGATGTGGTCGCCACGGATGACAAGCAGCGGCTTAGGCTGTTCCCTGAAAGCATGCAATACCTTTGCGACCACATCTTTTGGAAGGATCAGGAAGCCAAGGTTAGTGGTAATACTTGCATCCTGTGACCTTTACTGTAACTTCTGACCGTCACAGATCTACGAATTCCTGTTCAATCTCTACAAACACACTTCCATACCCGCCTCCTACGCTGCTATCTTCAAAGAGGCTATTATTTGCTCCCGGAACAAACCCTATTTCGACAACAAAAGTGTCTGGACAAAGTACGTAGGCCTACGTAAATGAAATGAACAATATCAGGATGGATAAACGAACTCACCGCATTTAAACATCTCTGCCCACGCCTAAAGTGCACTTGAATGGCCGAGCCGTTCCAAACAATTGTCAATATTGGTCAGTTTTTGATAGCAAACGCGTGTTCTTTGTTGTTTGTAAGAGTTTCAACTACATTAAAAGCATTTTTGCGCACAACTTTTAAATTGGTTTCAGCACTGCCAGACGGGTTTAATAATGGTAACGATAGACCTCAAGCTCTCCAACATTGCGAGCCCATTTCGATAAACGTATAAACGTATATCGAAGGTGTTAATCGTTCGGGACGCACCGCTAGTTTCGTGTGCCTGTTATTATTTATAAAAAATGCAAAAAAACACTTCGCGACTTCGAAATTGCTGATTGCTCCGTATCCGGTTGGATTAGAGACCCCAAGCTAGTGCAACCCCCTTGCGCCCAGCGCACGAAACCCCAAAGAGATCGTGAAAATGGACGACATAAAACTTGCCAAGGTGAGTGATTGTTTTCAACTTGTTTTCCTGCCCGATGGGGCGGCGGGCTACCGAAGACCTGTGGTCAATGCACGGGCCACCTTGGCCGCGAAGGGTTCTGAGTCATCCTGCGGCCGCTGCTCCCTCTCAAAATCGATGGATGCTCCACCTGGCCCAGGGTATCCGTGTGCCGTGTGTCGTGTGTCGTGGAAAGGACCGGCTGCACCGCAGGGAATGTACCCAGCCCCCGGGAGAAGCCTGGCAGTGGGAATCAAATCGGATTCCCTTCTATTAATATCACTCTGAAACATGCGCATAGGCCAAGAAAGTAGATATGTAGGTCCTTACCTCTCTCTGGTTTTCGCAACCAAAACACATGCCACGGCCACTGATAAGCCCAGCCACCCCCTGCCACACCCACACCCACACCCACACAGGGGCTGCATGGGGGGCCAGCTTTTTAACCGTGAAATCGTTGCTGCGCTCCCAAAAACGGGGCTTCGGAGCGGGGACGGTTGCGAACATGGCCTGTTGAACTCGGTGCCAGTTGGCGCTTCTGGGAATCCCAATTAAATTGGAAACATATTCACTATGCCCGTGTGCAGAGGGAACTTTCAGAACTCATCGCAACGTGCAACGAGAATCAGAAATTCATATCAGTTGTGGCTTCGCCGAGCTACTTAATTTAGGTATACTATGCAGCAAACATTAAGCCTCAATTGAACCGGTTCCAGAGAATTTCCGCCGAGCTACAATTATTTTTGTTCCATGCAAATTCCCATCGAAATTTAGCTATGAGTACCAAGCGTTTAATTCTATTTTCTAATTGAAAGATTAAAAATGCATAAATATCCGTTAAATACGATATTTCCGGGCCATACCTACGACTTAATGTGAGTTACTTTAATTTATGTATAGAATATGCAAATAATTTAAAAAGGGTTTTCCAATTTAACAAGCAGTTCTTAATGGTATCTGTCTAAAAAGTTCACGAACATTAGGAATTAAATTAAATCCATGGTAATTTTAGGTCATTGTGCAGTATTTCTAATAACTCCAATCCATTGTTTCTAATGTCATGGGGTTTGCAGGGAAAGTCAATGAAAGAAACCCAGTCCCCAGAAGAAACCTAGCACTGGTTTCTTTTCAACCCAGACTCTTACCAAAAGAATATTACTTGATAAGATGTTCAGAACTTTTAAGAGAGTCTTTATGAGCATACAACAATTTACATATACCATATTTAACCTTTGTGTAACTTTGTGTAAAACAATTGAAGCTTTATTAAGTTTGTTCCAGCTATTCCCCTTCATAGTTCATATTATTGGTTTCCAAATAACCCTAAATTCGATCGAATTACAGTAGGACATTATAGAGTATGCAAATACCCTCCATTTTCTTTCTCTTCGCCAACTGAGAGAGAATTTTCCGCTTTCAAATTTCCCCAACATTGAGAGCGTAGCGCGCTTTTAAGCGCGCGCCTCCGTTGAAGCAGCTGAGTCCACTCGCAGTGCTCATAGGGAGCACAACTCTCTGGGCCGCGCATACGGAAAACATACCCACACTTCGACCGTTGCACAAGGAAAACTCACACAGAGCCAAGCACATAAGTTTTCAGTGTACCTTTGCAAATTCCCGTTCGTGTCGCTGGCGAAAAAGTGAAAGTCTCGAGTTATCCACGTCCTACGTTTACGTGTTTTTGTTTGATGTGCCTGCCCAAAGAAAAACAGAGGCGCCCACTTCTATTGCAGCTCCCCGTTGGCTGTTAATTCAAAATCAATAAACCACTCAATAACAAGTGATAGATACTTGGCACTTGCAACCATGGACTTCACCAGATTCATGAACAAGTTCAACGAGATCGAGCGCCAGCTCTCCCCCACGTCCGCCCTAAGGCTTAGCTTTGACAATATATCACCCGAGACGGAGGAGCCGCCGGATGGCAACAAAAGGCTGTGGGGCGTGCCCGTGCCGCCCTTTGTCTCCGAGAAAGTTGTGTCCTGGATCGAGGAGGAGTTTAACGAGGTTCCCGTCTATTACAATGGCAACAGTGTGCTCAAAAAGGTAATGGCTTCCTTGCGGCCCCGTCTGCGCCCCTGGCTCGTTATGCAAATCCTGGCCCAGCCAATCCGACCAAAATCCAACTAATTTTCCTTTTTTCGCATTGCCCCCGGCTTCTGGCCGGAAAATATGCAAATCACCATCAAGCGCTGGGCAATATGTTCAGGGACCCAGCCCCTCCTACATTCCTAGCTCCGAAACCCATGGAACACAATTTCCTATTTGGGTCACAGGCTGCAGTCCAAGTTCAATCCATCCGTGCTGCATTCAGACACCATTTGCGTCAGCAAGTAGCTCTCCCTGGTCGGGTAATGAACGAATTACTCTTCATTTAACCCGAACAATAAATCGCATTGTCGCCGGACTCTGGTCCGGTTCTCTGGGTCTCTAGGTTGATAAAAAATCAAAGCCACCGATAGAATTTTCTTCCCCTCCTGAGCGGGTAATCATACTCGTGCATCAAGTATTTCTCCTGCGGCAACAGGCTGATAGTTACAGAGATTTCTGTGGACGATTTGGGTCTGTTTTCCGTGCTGGTTGCTTGCACATTAAATGTTAGCTTTGTAAAATTAAAAACAAAATTAATCTTAATAAAATATTCCAAAATATAATTGTCATTGAAGCTTGTTGATTGACCGTTAAATATCAAAATTGTTTTTATACCCGGTTCTTAAAAAGAACACGTGTATGTAACAGGGAGAAGAAAGCTTTTCCGACCCTATAGTCGAGCGACCCGACTATAATCGTTCTTACATGTTTTATCTTGGAACACTTATTATTAATGAGTTACCAGCCAATTCCAAGTTTATTTTCCTATTTTCATGGGACTTTATGAAGTTTATTAAGCCGATTTCTTAAATTTCTTAAAAAGCGCTCCTACTCTTTAGTGCCACAATAATTTACATGTTAAATTGAATGGTCCGCTGGGTGAGAGTAATGAACTCCCACTGGCTAAATCAGACAATTAACTAACCTTATCTATCCCGACAATACACCCGCCTAAAACAAAGGCCTCAATCTAGACGACATGAAAGGAAATTAGTCCGATGATGAAAAGCTTCGGGACAGACAATATGTAGGCCTCCAGGGCAATAAAATATGGCCCGGCTGGCCGAAGGAGGAGTGAGAGCTCGCCCGGTCCTACAGGACCATCAAAGGAATTAATGTGTTCTCTGGCACAGCGACGTTATTTAATAGCTGGACAGCAAGAAACCGCAAAGGGCACTCTCGCCTGCTTTGTAGGTATATATTTACTACTGAGTGCTTTACAGTTTACATATCCTGAAACCCTGATGAATGTCGAATGCCACAAGAGACTGGGATGCGGATTCTCTGAAAGCTGATTGAAAAAGTTTCTGTTCTTCTGTTGTGCCAATATAGTTTAATTTTTGAGCCCGAGTACATACAAGATAAGAATGTGATATGTGGGTTATGGGTCTTTGAGTGAAAATACAATTTAAAGAGCAGCTGCACTGACGTCAGTGCAGAAATTTCAAATAACAGTTTCTAACGCTTTTCTTTTTCGACTGTTTTGATTGTACAGGTGGAAAATGTGCGGATGATAGATCGCTACAATACCAAAAATCCCACGGTGGGCACCCTCTATCTAACCGCCACCCACTTGATTTTCGTGGAGCCTGACAGCAACAAGGAGACCTGGGTAAGTATCCACCCCCATCCGATCTGGTGACATCATCAGTCGAGTATAGTACTCGCCCCCCTTAAAACGCCTTTCTTTCATTTTTAGGAAGAGGGAGCAAGAAAGTTTGCAGGTTCGGTAGGAAAATGTTTATTTGCGTGGCTCTGGCTTGGCCCACAAACAGTTTAGTGAGTCACCTCGGTGCCGCGTTTGCTTCATTTTGCGAACGTGCTTAAATGGGAATTTTTTCGTTCTTTGGGGAGGCTCGACCTCGTGCAGCTGTCAAAAAGTTTAGACCCAGCTCGGTCCCCCGGCTGCACTTCCGCCTCCTTTGCCAAGAATAATCATCTTCCCGCCTTGAGTGCAGAAAAGTTTCCTTTGACAAGATTCTTGCCCACGGTTCTCTGCGTGTTGTGCCCTTAAAGTTACTGTTTACCCGGAAATTTAATTCGCAGCTGGCATTTTTTTCTATCTACCCGTCTGGGCAATCAGGCAAGCAGCATCAAAGGATGTTTTGCAAAAACGTGTTGCGTATACGCCCCATGGCCTTTGCAGAAACTAGTACAAATTGAATTCCCCGACGCACTTTTGTATGCATTAATTGCACAGCCAACACAAAACATCCTGTATACACTTTCGCTTTGGAAAATGCAACGAAAAAAACGAGAAAAAAGGGCAGCAAGTTGGGTAAATAGCTCGGAAAAGCTGTTTAAGCTGAAAGCCCGCGCTTGCATTGTGCTGGCAAATGCGATTTTTTTTAAGGTCTCAGTATTCCATAGCAAAGTCCTGAATGAAACGCGCCGGCTTAGCGCTAGCCCATAAAACGGATCCCCTCCGACGTAACCAAGCTCATATCCTTTCATATACGAGCACAGAGTTCGCTCGAATCCCTGCCTTGTAAGTGCCACTAAATGCTTTTAATTATTCCAGCAGCAAATTGCCAAGCGCAAGCCACCCGCGGCGTATACGTACGTAACGCGCGTTTTGTTTTTTCGTTCTCCGCTTAGTAGGGAACCACGCATGCATTGCATTTTAATTGCCCCAAAATTCTATTAATTATGCACTTCCAAGCGCAAGTTGGCGAAATCCTAGCAGTGCCACAAGTGGCCTCGGGAGAGGAGTCTCCGCAACCATCCCTGATGAAGCACATAGTGCTTAATTAATAAGTTGAAACACTTGGTAGCCAAGTGCCTTACCCTTTCTGATGAGAGTGGGAGTAAGAGCGTTGATGAGCTTGCATCGATTTCCTGTGCCATTGAAAATTGCAAGCCAAGTACCTCATAATCCACTTGCCTTAGCCCGACAAGCCCTGCCCCGCTGCCCTGCTGTCCTGCTCTCGATTTTTTACTGCTCGCCAGTGGGGCGCATCAATTATTTAGTACCGAAAGCAGCTCGGACCGGGCACGTAGTTGCCATCTCCCCAATGGTGGAGGGAGCTGTCAGTAAAGTTCGTTCGAGCTTCGTTCGCTTCTTGTTTGCGGCGGTTGCATAATCGCAGCCCTGGAGGATGGCATGGTCATGAGTTGATGGCGAGGAGAAAATCATAAAAATTTGGATTTTCACATCAAATACTTGTAAACTTTCGAGAAGGTCACTTCATTGACTTTACTTGTCTGTGCTTTTCTCAGATCCTACACATGCACGTGGCCAGCATCGAGAAACTGCCACTCAGCACGACGGGATCGCCTTTGCTCATTCGCTGCAAGACCTTCTTGTCGGTCACCTTTGTCGTTCCCAAGGACTCCGAGTGCCACGATGTGTACACCTCCCTTCTAAAGCTCTTTCAACCTGGTGAGTGCGCGCCAAGGAAACACTATTGCTAGCAGTATTTTAATTGTGTATTCCTGGGTGTCAGTGTCAATCAATAAGTTGTATTGCTTCAACTATCAGCCGGCCAAGGATGATTTCCCCAAGAACGCCGGCTGGGACTTCTTCAAGCTGGAGGCGGAGTTCAAGCATATGCTGGTGCCGAACGAGGACTGGACCCTATGCTCGATGAACGAGAAATACGAGCTATGTGACACGTATCCGCGACAGATTTACGTGCCCAAGGAGGCCACCACGTTGATGCTGATCAGCAGTTCGCGGTTCCGCTCAAAGGGGCGCCTGCCGGCACTTACCTATCTTCACAACAACAAGGTTAGCTTATACGTTTAAGTAAATATGTTTCCATAACTCCACCCCACAAAATGTAGGCATCCATCTGCCGCTGCAGCCAGCCGCTGTCCGGTTTCAGTGCCCGCTGCCTAGAGGACGAGCAAATGCTGGAGGCCATACGCAAAACCAATCCCAACACAGACTACATGTACGTAGTGGACACACGGCCACGGGTATGTTTGGAATATGAGCCTGGCCCCCAGGCCATTGGTGGCATATGCAAATAATCCACTTATCGTGTTTTCAGATAAATGCAATGGCCAACAGAGCCGCTGGCAAGGGATACGAGAACGAGGCCTTCTATGAAAACATAAAGTTCCACTTCCTCGGCATCGAGAACATCCACGTACAACGTGCCAGCCTGCAAAAGGTCCTGGAGGCCTGCGAACAGAAGTCGCCAACTATGAGCGCCTTCCTGAACGCCCTCGAGTCCTCCGGCTGGCTGAAGCACATTCGTTCCATATTGGACACGTCTAGGTAAGCAAACAGAAATGCTTAAACCCAAAGGGTTCTTGGCGAATGAGGAATGAGAGTTCACCTAGGGGATTTGTTGAATATTCAATGGCGCTTATGTTCCAGCTTCATTGCCAACGCCGTGGATAAAGGTGTCTCCGTGGTGGTGCACTGTTCCGACGGTTGGGACCGCACCGCTCAGGTGTGCTCGCTGGCGCAGCTCATGCTGAATCCGTACTACCGCACAATAAAGGGCTTCCAGGCGCTCATCGAAAAGGATTGGCTGGCCTTCGGTCACAAGTTCAGCGAACGCTGCGGTCACATTCAGACAGATGCTCGGGAAGTTTCGCCAATCTTCACCCAGTTCCTGGACTGTACCTGGCAGCTAATGTCCCAGCGCAGCGAGTCGTTCGAGTTCAACGAACGTTTCCTGCTGATCCTGCACGACCACGTGCACTCGTGTCAGTTCGGCACCTTTGTGGGCAACTGCGAGAAAGATCGATTGGACTTGAAGCTGGCGGAGCGCACCTTCTCGCTTTGGGGCTTCATGGCGAATCACTTGAACGAATACATTAATCCGCTATACAAGCCCAGTGTGGACGAGTCCATCAAGGCCAACCTGGCGCCGCAGTGCATCAAGTGAGGAAGAAATAGCGGTGTCTGGTTTTCAGCTAATCTTGTTAACTCCCTAACAGATTTTGGCGGGGCATGTACAGTCGTTTTGAGAGTGGCATACACCCTCGGGAGCCGTTGGGGGATCTGCTTCTCGATAGCAAAGAGCATTGCAATTCGCTGGAGGACCACGTGCAGCACCTGACCAAGCGTATTGCCAGCTTTAAGAACTACATCTCCAAATCAGCCAAAAAGCTGCAGGATGCCACCAGCACCACCACAAAAGCTAGCAAAGAGGCCAGCAGCACCGAAATCAATGACAACAAGTGAGTGGTCCCCTATCCTATCTATTGCACCGAAATATCGAATGTACGAGTTTGTTGCTCTTTCAGATATAACTATGACAAAAAGCTGAGCGAGCTGTCCGCCGCCGATGACGACCATCCGTTGAAGGCCAGCAACATGTCTTTTGCCAATCTATCTCTAAATGCCGAACAGTCTAGTCCCCCGCAAGTGTTGCCCGACGAGATCAACTCCGTGGCCGTGGACTGGAAGCCCATGCGCAATGTTACCGCCTGCTCCTGCTCCACGCCCTTCGATCAGTTCACTAAAAAGGTGAGACCCTAGGCCCTCCACTCTGACGCTTACGCGAGTAATTTCAAATATATCTGTTTCAATAGACACACTGCTGGCGCTGCGGGGACATATTTTGCGAGCGCTGCATAGACAAGAATGTGGCTCTTCCCGGACACGACAGCGGAAAAGCCGTTCCCGTTTGTCGCGGCTGCTTCCGGCAAATGCAGAAGCAAACTCCGTAGAGATGTTCGATCTCGTTCAGTTACGGAAGTGGAATAGGCCATCGCATCAGAAATTCAATTAAATAATATTGTACGTATTTATTGTTGCATTTGTAGCCGTAGCTGCTTATAGAAGCTCATTCAAGTTGTTGCAAATGGAGAAAACCCCAGAGAAATACCAAAACGATCCCCCAGCGATTGGCTTCCTTCCACGGCATCCTCCTCCTAGTCTGTAAGTCGGGGCACAAAAGCGTATTTTGTTGTTTTAGAACAGCTACACCCACTCCACACACACAAGCAAGCAAAGTACAATTGAATGTAAAATATCTATAATTTTCGGATCAAGTGTGTACAGATCGGGCTAAGCCCTCCTCCTGGCTTCAGTTTATTCCATTAGCCATAAAAATATTAATAGTAAATCACCCGTAAATCGCAAAGTACTATACTTGTTTATCGATCTGATCAAAGTGTAATAAAAATTATTTATTCAACAACTGCGAGTTTTAACCGAGGGCAATCCACGAATTTTACGAATAAATGTATGTACGGATACTACTAAAATTACCATGCCTAGTAGCCAATGTCCGGCTTGATGCGCAAAATCACCGGAACACTAGTGCACGGCAGAATGGCCACCTCCGTGACCACGGCGCTCACTAGCTCCGGTGGCGTAATGTCATAGTTCAGGTTAAGAGGCAACAGCTTTCCCTTGGCGGCCCAATTGTTCAACTGGCACTTGTCCCCCCGCACCAGCTGGTTGGGATCGCTCAGCTCATTGTAGACGATGGCGTCCGTCTGGAAGCGCTCGCTGAACTTGTGCGTCTCGCAGCAGACCAGCACGGGCACATTGTGGGCATTGGCCACCAGTGCCACCTGCGCGGTGCCCGTGCGCGCCATCACATACCCGTTGGCCAGCAGGGCGTGCGCTCCCAGGAGCACTTTGGTGGCCTCCGCCATCACATACCCCACGGCATTGATCAGCACATATGTGCAAGGGATTCCGGTGGCGTGCAGGCGCCGCAGCATCTCCTGGCCCTCGCATCCGGGACGCGAGTCCACTACGATCACCCGAAAGGACACCTGGCGCCTCTTGGCTTCCTCGCAGATGAACTGGATAAGTGAGGAGCAGGCAAAGGTGAGCAGGACGTCGCCGTCGGTGATCTTCTCTTGCAGAAATCCGCTAATAGCCTGGGCAGCCTTGCCGATCTGGTTCTCTATGTAAGTGTCGATGAAATGTTCCAGCAGCTCCTTCATCTGTAATTGGACCCAGAGTGTTGAAAAAGAAGGCCACATCGCAAGCCCCTATGGACAAACCTCCGATTCGGCCGCGTCTGCTGGGAGCTGAGTGAGTTGGTTCTTGAACTGTTTGTATGCATTGGAGACGGACACCGCTAGCGGTCGGCACTTGTGCAGATGATCAACGTGGTGCTTTACCGCCGCGTCGAGACTGCGACCGAACTCCTTCTTGGCGGGCGTCTCGAAATCCTGTACTACCTGCCGCAGGGCATGCAGGAAGGCGATGCAGCGCGCATTGGAGCCGACCACCGTTCGCTTGGCATACTGGACACCCAGACGCGCGATCGCCGGATGCACGAGGGGATCGTTGATAAACAGGCTGTCACCTTTGGCGCAGACCAGGTGGTTGAAGAGCTTCACGCGACGCTCCGAATTTGGGGTGCCTTGCTCGGCCTTGCTGGGTGAGCTGCTGGCGGCTGTTTTGGCTGGAGAAGAACTTTCCCGTTTGGGTTCCTTGCTGGGAGTGGCAGTGGCAGTGGCAGTGGCAGCCGCAGGAGCTTTGCCAGCTGGCTGCGGTTTCTTTGTTTGTCCCTGGGCCTTGGCCGCCCGCTGGGCTTCCTGGATGGCCCGGCGTTCAGCCTTCGTGAGAGGTGGTTTCTTCTGAAAGGTTATGGGTAAAGTAGGTTTAAAGTAGATACAATGGGGGTGTTACCTTTTCCTCGTCGTTCGCCGGAGCAGCCTTCTCTGCAACTTTTAAGTTGGAAAACTGTTGTGTGGGTGCCTCCGCCCCTCCAGCTGCTTTTCCTGCCTTGGCAGCCTGCTTGGCCGCCTTCTTGGCCTCCCGTTCCGCCTTGATTTGTTCCCTGGACTTTTCACCAGCCTCCCCAACCTGCCCGTTTTCAGCAGGCCTTTCTGTGGATGCGACCTCGCGTTCTTTAATGGCTGTTACTGTGGCCGGCAGGTCCAGCGTTTCCTTGGCTGAGGTTGTGGTGGTGGTCGTGAGCTTGGTGGTTATGGTTGTCTGCTCCACCTCGGTGATGATTTGAGTGGCTGTCGCTGCCGCTGCCGCTGCCGCTGTGTTCGTGTTCGTGTTTTTCTGTTTCTTCGCCAGCTTGGCCTGCTTCTTGGCCTCCCGTTCAGCCATTACCTGCTCGCGCGTCTTCTCCGGGGCCGTGGCATCCTGTTGTCCGCTCTTTTCGCCAGGCATTGCACTTGCAGAATCGCTTGTTGAGGTGGTTGGAGTGCCGCTATCTTCGAGTCGATTTCGTTTGTTCCGCGGTCGGTTGCGTTGCCTCTGCTTCTTCGGTTTGTTCTTCGCCGGCGCGCCCTCGGCCTGCGCAAGTGAAAGAAGTCATTAGCATTTGTGGGGAGCATTTGTGGGGGGCTTAACGTGTGCATAGAATTTGGTAATAAAATCAGGGAGCCATGCCAAATCAAGTCTAAAGAGGGCCAATCTGTTTACTTAGTTAGTATGAGTGGGGCTAGCTACCTGTGGCGCCTGCTCGCTCGTTAAAACCATTGCGAAAGCTTGAAAATAGACAGACTTAGCAGTTTTAGGGGCGAAGGATACAGTCCACAGTGCTGGACGACAGTTGACCAACGGTCTATTAGTTTCAGCTTGATTAGGTACTGATGCAATCGAGTAATAAATTATCCATGCATGTAGCAGGACCAAGATGCAAACATAAACCAGCCCACTGAACTGAAGTTCGTAGGCACACTTTCGTCCAGCACTGTGTCTGGCTCGTTAGCAGGGACATTTGCTTCCTGACAGAACCGCCTCGTTTATTAGCAAGTTGAATAGGGCTGGAAATTCAACGCATTTTGTACCTTAATATTTGTTTTCGTTCGGTTCGCGTTTGCAAGTTTGCTCACGAAAGCAAAAAGAGGAGTCCGACCAGCAGTTGTTCACTTGGCAACGAGCCTGTTTCGATAACACTCAGTAGGCGTTGCCAGAGTGCTCAAGCGCCACATGGCCACCTGATTCATATTTAGTCCGTAGGTATCACAACAAGTTGGCATTTCGATTGCTGTGTTTCATTTGTGAGGTACGAACCGTTTGACGGCTGCTGAAAATTACATAATTTGGCAAAAAACCTAGAAAACACTGCTAATTGTTATTCCCCCGCAGCAACCAAATCATCCACTACAATGGCAGACCAAGCTTGTGCCGATAAACCCGCAGGACGCCCAATGCGCTATCCCTACACCTTTTCCGCAAAGGTGGCCCAGTTCCCCATCAAGCACTACATCAAACACCAATGGATCTGGCGCTACTACTTCATCGCGGCCGTCGCCTGCGTGCCCGTCTTCTACAAGATCAGCAAAATGGGTTAGTTCGCCGGTCCAACATCTTGCTCTTACGTAGAACTGATTTTTTATGGTTTTTCTTCCAGCCAACTCGCCCGAGAACAAGAAGGCATGGGCCGCGTCGCAGGCAAAGGAGCACGCCGAACACCACTAAATGGCCAGTAATTATGTTTAAATAGTTGCCTCGACATTTGAAAGCTGTTTGTGTTAGCTTAAACGTGAGATCGGCGAATAAATGGGTTGAAAACTAAAAATCGTCTTCTATCTATTTTCTGATATGCTGGATGCTGGTGTTCTCCGAGTTGGTATTTTTGGGGTTTAGAACATATCGGAATCGGCCCATCTCTAAGCGGACTATTTTGGTTACCGTTTGCTGGTATAAAACCGATAATGTCGAATTAATCGAAAGCGGGCCATCTCAAAGGGAAATGTTTTCTTGACCGGCTGCAGAAAAACGCGGAAACTGTTTCATTTTGTTTCATTTGTATTTTGTGTTGCAGCGGCAATCTGTTACACCCTGATTGGTGCCGCAGATAGCAGATTATACAGGAACATGCAATCTTTCCGCGGATTTGCTACAGATTAAGGGGCGCTACGAAGTCCCTTTCGACCACGTGAAAATCCAGCAGACAAACATGGATATGCCCGAGTTGTCAGACCTAAACTTTGATCTGCTCCTGCAGCCCCCCATCGAACGCCACAATGCTGTTACCCCGCCCTACGAGCAGGTGCCTCTGCCGGGGCCCCCGGCCGATGCAGCTGCCGGGGAGAAGAAGAGGCGGCTGGCGGAGCGGATTGCGCAGGTCGACGAGCTCGTCCAGCAAGTGAAGCAGCTGCAGGAGCAGAACAGGCAGATGGCCGATATGCAGAGCACCGCCCAGGAGGTGACCGAGCTCTACCAAAGGGAGAAGGAGCAGCGCGTCGGGCTGGAGGAGCGCTTCCGGGAGCTGAGCAACCGAAACGCCGATCTGGAGAACCGTCTGGACGTCCAAGTGGCCACCTGCGAGAATCTGCAGGAGGAGCTGCTCAAGCGGGGACTGCCAGTGGACGCCAAGGACGTGCTGAGCATCCTGATGCAGCTCTCCGAACAGCTGGGAGGTGATGGAGGGCTTGGGCGGCGCGACTTCAACATCCTAAAGAAGCTCAAGGAGCATTGCAAAACAATGGAAATCGCCGTACCGTCTCCAAAGTGTCCCAGTCCGCGTAGCAAGTCAAGAAAGCCAACGTCGCACGCCAACCAATCCACACAAACCGATCCAGAGCCCGTGAAGAAGAAGCCCGTCCTTTGCTCGGTGGCTGTCCAGGCGGGAAGAGTAGTCGAAACCCGGAACCAGGGAACGCAGCACAAGAAAACCACCACCACCAGGGGCACTACTACAGCGTCGTTCATCACGAAGCACGATGTGGGAACCAGCTTCCCGGAACCGAAAGCAATGCCAAATGTTCACGAGATACTCGATGAAATGCTCTCCTGGCGCATAGAAACAGTCTCTCCGCTCAGTCCCCTCAGGTCGTGGAGTAGTGAGGAAAAGATTTCCAGCACAGTGAGCGTGTCCACCTGCACGAGCCTCTGCGACATCTACCGGGAGATCGACTACATTTCGGAGCGGCCATCGCAAATCAAGGTCTCTGCTTCGCGACCTCCTTCGCGCACGATGTTGGACAGTGTGAAGGAGGAAGCCAGGTACCCCGCCTGCCACAAGGAGCTCGCCAGGGAGCTGCTAAATATTCTACCTCAAAACCAAAGCTGCCTACCCAATTTACCGGCGCAGGTCTTCGATGAGCTGTGGCAGGTATTTGGACAAATGGTTCTCGGACTGCTGCAGAGGCGCTCGACTCCTGCAAGTGTCAGTCAAGCGGACTTTGCCAGTTGGCTGCACGAGATCTATGAGAACACTCAAGGCCAGAACACAGAGGCGACGGCCGGCACTAAAGGTAAAAACGGGCGTCAAAACTTATCATTTGGTGGATTAATACAGTCCACCTTCCTTTTAGATTTCGCTTGTGGCCCAGATTCTGTGGACCCGGACGCAGACACCGTAGTCGCATCGTCGAACATCAGCAATGCAGGAGACGTGACGCCCATTCGCCTGCCCCTGAAACCTACAGAACGAAAACCCACATCCGAAAAGTATCTAGGGAACCCTAGCCCTAACAAGAATGGCTCTTCCAAAGGCAATTGCCCGGAAATGGGGAAACAACCACTACAAAACGATGAAGCAACTAAAGAAGCGTCGGCAGAAGCCGCTGAGCCCGTACAGGAGTTGGAAACGGATACACAAACCTTACCGGCATACAATTTAAGCATTGACCTGCCACCGAAGTCCTCAACACGAAAGCCCAGACCCAGACCCAAGAAGCGTAAGGCGACCTGCAATGGGAAAACTTTTAAAAAGTGTCGCCTGGATTTGAGGCCACAAAAACTAGATAAAGAAAGCGGTACTCAAAAAATATCAGCTGCCGCTGAGTATGAGAAAGGGCCGGAAACAGCCATACAATTTTTAAGCAATTTGAATACCTTTAACATGGCCAACTGTGATAATTTCAATATGGAACTCGATGAGCAGGAAAAGTATCTGCTGCAGCTGACAACCAACGTTAGAAGTCAGCATAAACATCAGGAAACGAGCACGGAGGAGATGCGCACAGGCACTGGAAGCCCAAAAGGCCCGTTTCAGCCCCAAGTACAAAGTGCTAGAGCTAATACGCCTGCCGTTCAGGAAGAGAAAGACTCGTCTTTTAAAGATGATGCTCAGAAACCAGAAGAAACAAAAGCTACTAACAATTTTATTTCGTATGGCTTGCCCGAACAATCCGATACCCAGTCGCAACAAACCGAAACCACTTTAACCACAGAGGAGCAGTTAATCTTAAGCTCTTTAAAATCAACCGAATGTGGTCCAATTGAAAACGGACCGGAAACAAAGGGAGCCTCATTTACATCGTTATTTGGCTCTGATTCCGAATCCTCCGATGGAGAATTAAGTCCACCGCCTAACCTGGGACTGGGCTTGAGTATTGCCGCTTGCGAAGATAATGAAAAGGGCCAGCGGACTTTGCCTAAAATGATCCAGAAATCAACGTTTGAGAATAATTCAGATTTTAAATATGAATCTAATCAAGTCAACCCTGGCGAGAGTTACTCCTCGAGTGACGAGGAAGCTTGTTTGATTATTGATGAAGACGTTGATATTAGCGACTTACTGGACGAACAGGTGGCGTCTGAAAAACCTTTTATGCGTCCCAAACCAAGCAAAATGCAAACTCAATCCGTAAGCGCTTCGCCTGTCGAGACAGTTCGCCTTACACGGCTGAGGGTCAAACAAATGTTGACTGTTCAGGAACCTAGAACGGATGTAAGGGCCTCTTTGGTGGAGCAAATACAGGGGCGATTGAAACAAGCTTCGGTCTCGGACGAGGATGCGAAACTGCTCGAACCGAACGAGAAGTCAAGTGAAGTTCATACGAAAGCGAATAAAATAAAAATAAACCAAACTTCAGAAGTAGAGGCCACCAAACCCGGAGAGCAACAAGAACAAGAATCATATTTCGAACAAAGCTGTGAGATAATTGAAATCTCGCCGGCCTCCCCCATTCATGAGCCGATAGAAATGAGTTATCCCGTTGATATTCCGCTGGAACAATCTCACGGCAAAAAGGTAGAGGGAGAACTTACTCCACTGCTACATTACGTAATTCAAATGAGCAAACGGCCAAAAAAAGGTAAGAAGGCGGCATCAGTCAGGAATCGTCTAAACGCCACTATTGCCAGATTTATCAAAGAACTAACGTTCAGCTGCAGCGATTTTGCGATCGAAATCTATAGGGTTACCAAAGATGAAGCTCAAATATCGGATGCTATAATCACATTGACGTGTGAAAGCGATGTTGAAGATTGCCCCCTCCGCCTGATAAATGCGTTGCAGTATCTTAACCTTACAGATAGATTTCTGTCAGAGATCGAGTTGCGGCTCTTTGCCAATTTTAAGGATCGGCCCGAGGCTAACTTGTCCCTCAAGTATGTGAAGCTCTACTTAAGGGTGGCTGCTATGCGAGGAGGCTACGAGAATCCCACGCGACTACTGCTGGCTAAGATTATTTATCACTTTGATAGGGATATGCCGATCCTGGTGATGGAGTTGCTGACCCAATTTCCGACTCTTCTGCCGCATCGAGAGCAGCGAGCGTACGACCACGGGGATCCGCTGATCACAGTAATCAAGCACATTTTGATGCACAGAGTTTTTGATTTACACGATCCCGAGGGACCGGAACGTCTGCTTCTGTCCAAATTGCGCTTCCAATACCACTTCGCGCAATTTGAGCCCACCGGGCCACAGGTTCTGGATAACCTGATCGAGAAGCTGAAGGCAGAACGACTGGAGCACCTGGGCTACGCCTTTGCACTATTCTGTCGTCGCAGTTCGTTCGTGAACGTAGCTAAGAAGGCGCTGGACGAGCAACTGATGCCGCTGGCCGCCAGCTTCTGTGATCTCGCTGGCCAGGACGAGGCGTACGATGCCCGGCTCCAGACCCTGGTGCAGTGCATATCGATGGTTCTGAAGCCGCTGCCGCTGGATACCGACCTCTCTGCCTACTTGGGACTCTTCCGGCGCCTTCTAGTCGCCGTTCCGCGGCCCGGAGTCCAGCAATCAGTTGTTCAGGCTGTTCTGCGACTCCAAAGATTTGGGTACCATCACGCCCAGGATACGCTGCACAATTACCGGCCCAACTACCCGCTGGAGCCACTCACACGCGCCATGCTTCGCAGCTACGCGGAGCGGCGAAACCAATTCCAATTTATCCGGAACAACGCAAAGGCTACCAGAGGACTGGTAGAGTAGTTTTACTCCTGTATCAATTTCAACTATTTATTTTGTAAATTTATATTATTTAGACTTTTCGAATTAAACTAAATGCCAAATGCGTTGCGGATCTTCTTTTACAAAATTTGAACTTATAACTAAAATACACAAATCGATTGCACTTAGGTCAGATTTGGGTTAATCCGTGCGAGAAACATAGGAAAGCGTAATAGACATTTACAAAAGAGCTTAGCATGAATTTTGACAGAAGTAGCTATAATTAATTAGTGGACTGTACAATAACATTTATCTAACTTGGGTCTACAACGCACACTGCATCAACAACTCGAAATGCCGATCTGCCAGAGACGGATGTGAGGTATAAGGTACTTGTTTCTGTTGATACCGATCCCGGCCAAATCGTCTCAATATTCAAAGGTGTTCCCGAAGCGCCGCCGGGCACGATTCCCAGCCCCAGTTGTCGTCGTAGAGAGCCTTCAGTTCGTGCTAGATTATTTTGTTCAGCTGTAGAGGAGTTGTGTAAGCTAAGAAATTTGATTGGATTTGATTGGATTCAATGCTATCCATACCAGCGATCGCCGTTGGTGCTCCTTTTCCAGGGCTACCTGGGCTTGCTGCGGGGAGAATTTCAGGACGGCCGATATTACCTTGACCAGCGTTTCGTTGTTCGTGTTGCCGGTCAAATACTGCAAAGTGGTCCAGTTGCCATTGGATTTTCGTGAGAATCAAACATTTGCTTGGGCCAACTCACCTGGAACATGATATTGCGCAAATACTCAAACTCGGTGTTGGCGGGAACGGTCTCGCTGTGCTGCATGGATACCTTTAAGTCAAAAGAACGATATGTAGTCTATGAAAAAGATGGAACGGCCCTCAAGTTCTTACCAGGGTCTCATCCAATTGCCGCGATAGCCGCGCATTCTGCAGCTTTAGCCGCTCGTTGGACTGTTCCAAAATCAGGTAGTTTTCGCATTTTTGCTCCAGGAAAAGATTGCGATTGGTCACGTCCTGCACCTCGTTGGCAATCTCCTTCAACTTGGCCTCTAGCTCTGCCTTCTCGCCCGCGGCTGCCGTCTCCTGGACGCTTTTTGGAGCCATGCTGGCCAGAAGCTGCTGGGCCTGAATGCCCGCTCTCAAGGCCTCAAGCTCGTTGATGCGCTCGGCCATCTGTTGGTTGTTCGCCTGCAGTTCCTCAATATCCTGCTGCATGCTCGCCTCGGTCCCATCACTCTTCAGTTTCAAATCCTCCAGCTCCCGCTGCAGCCGCTCGTTCAAGTTGCGCAGGCTGTCGGAATCTGAAGATGTGGTTGCGTGCTCCTTCAAACTGCTTACCTCTTTGCTGAGCGATTCAATTTTCTCCTGGAGACTGGCCTGTTCTGCTTGGGTCTTCGTTAGTTCACTTTGCTTGTCGCTCAGTTGCTGCTGGGCTTGGAGGAGGTCCTTCTGCACGGCGTCACTCTGTTCGGTCACAAAACTGGCGTGTTCCGTTTGGCGCGTCAGCTCGACGGACTGCTCCTCCATCGCCTTTTTCAGCTGATCTGCTTCCGCTTTTGAGGCCGCACATTGCGACTCCTTTTCGGACATTTGGGCGGCATGCTGCTCGGCTTTTTCCTGAAGCACGTACAACTCGCATTGGAGGGACTTTAGCTTTTCCTTTGTTTCCTCGCCCTCAGCCAGCTCTTTCTCCAGCTGTTTCGTGTGCTTGTTGAGGTACTCGTTCTCCACCTGAATCTCCTCGTATTTGGCCAACTTTTGACAGTTTTCGGCTTTCTCCTGCACCTGGCGATCGCTCTCGGCCAGCGTTTCTTGCAGCTCAACCACACGTCGATTTTTCTGGGCCACCGACTCCTTGAGCTCAGCAACATCCTCCCGGTGGCGGTTCTTCAGCTGATCCATTTCCAACTGCAGGGCATCGTTGGCTTCGTGCAGGCGCTCCACATCCGCATTGGCGGCACTCCAGCGAGCCTCCAAGGTGGCGACCTGGCTTGCTTGGGAGGCGCTATTGGCTTGTATTCTTTCCTGCACACCCTGATCCGCCTGCTTGGCGGCTTCCAATTGCTCGCTAAGATTTTTTATCTTGGCCTGCAGTTCGGTTTCGTTTTCACAATTTTGCGATTCCAGTTGGGAACAGCGCTCGGCTTGGTCCTTCAGCTGCTGCTCCTGTTCCCGCTGCCGCTCCCTCAGCTCCAGCAGTTGCTGCTGCTGCTCCTCCAGATCGCGCTCCAGATTGCCCTTCGCCCGCTGCATCTCCTCGCTGGCCACTTGCAAGCAGTCCAGGGCATCGGCAGTCAAAAGCTTATCCTTTTCGTAGGCGTCGCACTTATCCTGGAGAGTGCGACAGTCGTGATCCATCAGTTCTTGGGCATTTTGCAGTTTTGAGTGCTCGTCTAGGACCTGTTGGAGTTTTCCTTGGATTTTGACACACTCCTCCTGCTTGGTCTGCAGCTGAGACTCCAAATGATTCGTCTGTTCTTCCAACAAGCAGTTGCGCTCCGCCAACTTCGTGTTCTCGCTCTGAATCTCCTCCAGCTTGGCCGTTTGGCCACTGCTATCCAGTTGTTCCTGCAAAAGCGTTTCAATGCGGGCTTCGAGCTTACGCTTCTCGCGCTCTAGTTCGCTGTGCGATGCTTGGACCTGTTGCAGGTGCGCTTGAATGGTTCCTATCTCCTCCAGAATGCCTGCGACCCGAGTCTGCAGCTCCTCCTTTTCGGTCTCCACCTTCTGGGAGTACTGCTGGCGGTCCTGAAGCTCTTTTTGCAGCTGTTCCAAGCGCGTCGCCTGTTCGCTGAACTTAGTTTGGTGCTGTTCGTGCTGTTTCTTCAGCTTGTTCATTTTATTTCCACTGGCTTTCAGTTCCTTTTCCTTGGCCAACAAACCTGCCTGACTGGTGGATAAGTCCTGGCTCAGACTCTCCAGTTGGGCCTTCAGAGCAGCCACCGTTTCGCTCTCCGAGTTGGCATGCTGATCTTTTAGAATTTGAATCTCGCGCTGCAGCTGTTCCAATTTAAGCCGGTGCTGTTCTTCCAGGACAGCCTTTTCCGACGTCAAGGCTGCCAGCGATTCCTTCTCCATCTCCAGATTCTTTTCCAGCTCTAACGTCTTGGCGGTGAGTTCCTCTTTGACCTTGGTCAGTTGACTTTCCCAGTCGTTTTGCTGATGACGCTGAACGATTTCGGTCAACTGATCGTTATGTAGCCGCAAGTCCTGTAGGCTCTGTTCACTGTCCGTTTTTAAAGCATTCAACTGCTGTTCCAGGGATGCTGCGTGTTCTTCTTTTGCCGCAAGAGCAGCCTGCAAGGCGCTCACACTGTGTTCCGTGTGCAGGAGCTTGGCCTCGACTTCCTCATTGGCCGCCTGCAATTGTTTTAGCTTCTCCTCACTCTCAATAGCCTGCGAATCGCTGGTTTCGTTTTGCTGACGTAATTGTTCTGCATTTGTTTTATTTTCTGATTTTAAAGTTTGCAGGCTCTCCTCCAACCTGGCCAACTGCTCGTCCTTGGCCTTGTTCTCGGTTTGAACGGCGGCAAACAGCTCCTCTGTTGTTGCGAGTTTTACTTCGACTTCCTCCTTGGCTGCCTTTAGTTTAGTTTGCTGCTCCTTGGCGTTGTCCGATTGCGATTCCAGTGCTTGAATTTGCTGCCGCAATGTGTGCAGGCTGTCTTCGTTTTCCTTTTTCAGAGCCGCAAGTTGCGTTTCCAACACAACCAACTGATCGTCCTTGGCGTTGTACTCGCTCCTCAGTGATTCCAACTCCTTGTCCTTAGTCGAAAGTTTCGTTTCGGCTTCCTCCTTGGCCGATTGCAGTTTGATGATCTGTTCGTTTGAGTCTGATTGCTCATCGTTCTGGATTTTGATATCCTTAAGTTTCCGTTCGCTTTCTTCCTTGAGAGCTTCCAGCTGCTTCTCCAGAGCCGCCACCTGCTGCTCCTTGGCTGAGTAGTTTCCTTTCAATGAGCCAAGCATGTGCTCCGTGGCTATCAGCTTGGCATCCACTTCCTGCTTCGCCGACTGGAGTTTTTTAAACTGATCCTTGGCATCGCTAGCATGCGATTCCCTCTGGGTTTCGAGCTGTTTCAGCTTTTCCTGAAGCTGCCGCACTTCGATATCCTTGTGCTCCAGTTCTGTGTGGATAGCCTGCTTGGTTTGGGCTAAGAGCAGCACATTCTCCTCCTCCTGCTTGCGCAGAGCCTCGTACTTCTCAGTGACCTCTTTCAGTTGCACCTGCAACTGCGCCAGATCTTCCCCAGAAGCGCCATTTGCCGATGCTGGCGCCTTTTCCTCCAGATCAATGAGCTTCTCGGGGTCCAATGCCTGGCCACTTCGCTCTAGGGCTGCCGTAATGTTGTCCGGATTCTCGCCCAGCAGCTTAAGCTTCGTCTGATAGGCCTGCATCTTGCAGCTCATGTCGTCCATCTCGATGCGCAGCGCCTCCTCCAGATGCGCCTTGGCCTGCTGTTCCAACGTGCACTGCTCCCGCAGCTCGCTGATCCGCCTGAGAGCCTTGTCTTGCGTCTCCACCAGCACCGACTGCAAAGCGATTTTATCGACAGCATGAGCCCACTGACAGGTCGCAGATAAGATAGTCGGATAGTTACCCGCGCCTTGGTGCTGTCGCGCTCCAGTTCTTTGTACTTCTTGGCCAGATCCGTGTAGCGACAGCGGTACTTGTGGTACCGATCCAGGGACTTTTTGTACGCATCGTACAGCTGGTCTTTGGTGATCACATCCAGTCGGGCTGTGGATGCCGAGTCGTCAAACTCACTGCTCGTCTCGTCCAGGTCGGATTGAAGGTGGTAAACCTGTGGGGTGCAGTTATGATTAGCTTCAACTAGAGTTCCATATACAATATACAATATTAATAAAATACTTAAAATCTTAAATTTCATTGAGAGATCTTATTAGATACTTTTAACCCCAATTTCTTCGACAAAATGGGGGTTACACTATACAAGTTACAGGCTCTCTGGATCGTAATAAAATATTTTAAATCTTGAATTTCATTTAGAGCTATTTTAACCCACACATTCTAGTACAAAATGATAGTAACACCTTCTCTTAATATTAATATAATATTTAAATTCTTGACGGCCTATTTAGAGCTATTCTTAGCTACTTTTAACCCTAACTTCTTGGACAATATGGGAGTCAGACTATCCAAGTCACAGTCTCTCTGAATCCTAATAATTTTGCTAATTTTGAGCCTAACTTGAACCCACCGCTGGGGCATCGTAGGAGGGGAGGCGAAAGGAAACGTCGCTGGCCATCGACGAGTTGGACAGCTTCCGCGTCCTGGGCGTGGCGCCGCCCCCCAGGCCATTCAGCGATTGCGTAGACGAGCGCGTACGTAGCGCAGTGGAGCTGGTCGCAGGCAGCTTCTGGATGCGAAACGGCGAGTTCTGGGGCGTGTCTGCGGGGAAGCCAGTTGGTTATCACAAGCGATAGGGCGGCGATAAGGCCAACAAACAAGCTGTCGGGCAGCCACTCACCCTCCTCCGTGATGCTGAAGAAGTTCTCGTTGTTGCTGGTGTTGGAGTCCGAGTTGGGAGTCGAGGACGATGAGCTCACGGCGGCCTAGGAGGCGAGAAAAGCAAAAAGTGAGTGCCCGGGCCAGCCTCAAATGGGTCACAAAGCGGCCGCATAAAGCATTCCCACAAACGCAAACGCAAGTGAGCGAGTGTGCGAGTGCGATTGCGATTGCGAATGCCTCAGCTATTGCGATAGTGTTTGTATGTTTTCGTTAATTTGCAGTTTTCATCGGCATCCCGTACTCATCCACCACCCCCCCACTCATCCACTCATCCACTCATCCACCACTCCGACACCCGCGCCCACCTGAGCTGCGTTCGCAAACTGCTGGAATTTGGACGGCGAGGCCTTCACCTCCTCGATCAGCTTGTTCTTCAGGTTGGCAAACATGTTGAGGCACCTGGTGGGCTATTTTTCGACTGCCTCGGCTACCTGGTTCGAGCACTATTCAGTTTTTAAACAAGAAAACACATCCAAAACGGTTCGTAAATACGTGTCTGTGGATGGGATGGCCAGCGATAGCCCGATAACTGCACAAATTGTTGCGGTCTTGCAGCCCTGGAGGTCCGGACGGTCGTCGCTGCTCATATCATTAACTATTGACCATTAACATTTACAAATAACCGAACTGAAGAAAGATTAAAAAACACTTAATTTTTATTAATTCTTTTTTAGTGCAAATATTTGTGATTAAAATTTTAGGGATTAGTGTTTTGCAGCTACTCAATCGTTCAGAATTTTACATTTCTAAATTTTCTCTTAATGTTTAAATATGAATGGGCAGGTCAAGTTAATATATTCATTAAATATATATTCACTGTGACGTAAGGCAACACTGGTTGATATAGACGAAGTAGAGTGACATGTAAGTTGTTGCTCCAGTTACCTTCACAGAGGGCGCCACTGCATCATGTAAAACATAAGTCCGTTAAATTCAAAATAAAACTCTAAAACCCCCTTCGGTGTGTCTTCATTCCATTTTCTGAGAAGTTCTGTAGAAATCATTGTATTCATTTAGCTAACAACACTATTATAATGAACTGTTTACAATTCAAGATCTGAATGAAAGCGGGACAAGTTTGCTAATTCGTGTATGATTTTGCATTTTTATAAGACAGGCGACGCTTGTGTTTGGAAATATTTTCAAGATGATTTTACGTCGACTTGCCAACATTAGCACCCTACAGCCGGTTTTGTACAAAAACCTGAAAGGTGGTTTTTGTAAACCCTATCTAGAGAATCAATGTTTAGAATCAATGTTTGGTAAATACTTTCAGGTAGGAAAATAAAAGCTTTAAATTCGTGTCAAACGTGACAGTTGATTAGCTTGTTATCTATTTGATTGTAGATATATACTCACGTTATATACTCACCCATATTAAATTGATTATGAAATATTTTTGAAAAGAACACCTTTTGGAATTTAATCTTGGCTAATGGACTTGGGAAAAAAGCGTCCCCTTTGAAAGTTTTCCGATAGTTAGCCCTTGACTATTTTTAGGTAGTAACGCCAGCTCACCATACCAGCTTCCGAGTTAACCCCCGCGCCACGTTTATTTATTACGATTTATGTCCAGTTAAAGCCGTTAAAATATCGGGTTTTATTCAAGCGATTGTTGGATACAATGAACATTGTGTGGGGATAGTTAGTAGTAAACGAGCGGGGGATAGACTCAGGGGGAATAGTGCGACCTCAGGGGGAACACGGCAAACACAATTGAGCGTGAAATGCATTTAAGTAAATGTCTTGAGTTGACACCTCGCCCGTCCGGCGACCTCCGCTCACTTGTGCAGGTTGTCGAGGAACTCCTTGTGGCGCTGGATGGCCTCCTCGTGTTCCTTGATCTGCTGGTGGTGGAACTCCGCCTGGTGGATCTGGTCGTTCTTCAGGCGCTCAAGCTGTTCCCGTTGCTGCCGATTCATATAGTAAACAGAAACAAAATTCCCGATTAACATAGCTCAAGATAGCTGGCTGTAAAAAAACTAATTACAGGGTTAGCTAAGTCCGCCCATTTCAGCGACTCATCAATAATACCCGACTGTCATTATTAGCTGAAAGCCATATAAGAGGCTTACTGCTGTTCCTCGGAGCGCAAACAAGCAATCGCAGCCCCTTTGTCAAATATTTGGTTAACATTTTTAGCACGAACTCTGCGCTGGCCAGCCCAAGCCAGCATAAGGCGCAAAACATTGACTGTAAAGACCGCGGGAAAAACCACCTGCCGCCATTGAACCTGATTCAGCATCAATATCAACTTTGGTCTCAGTTCTGCCTGCCTGCCTGCCTGCCTGGCTGTCGGCCTGCTCATCTGCCGTCAAGCCTGTTTTCAGTCGATAGTTGGGCTTTGGCGGTGAAACGACGAAGAAAGTGTTCGCAGAACGGAACGGGGTCAATGTATAAAATTATTGCGCATTTCAGGCCGCATCTGTCCAAACATTGCTATCTGAAGCGAATACTTGGAACACCGGGAACACTGCTACTGCATAATATAGTCAAACAGGCTTAATTAATTGGCCGCCGTCAACAAATAGACGAAACTAATCCGCGTTCTGCCCGCTCTCTTCGGTCTTCTAGACCGGCTCCGACGCTCTTCACTTATCAAGGGAAGCCCGCTCTAAACTTGGACTCGGTTGATAAGCTGTCGCAGCTAGAGCAATTCGAACACTTCCCCTCCGACTGTGCTACGGAATGGAGCGGATACTACTAATTACCCTCGCGCTGGCGGTGGCCTCAGCCGAGGGTTATGGGCCCCTGCCGGGAGGATCGCGACCTGTGCGCACCGTGGAAACTCTGGCGCAGTGGCGCCAGTTGGAGTACGGTTTCCCCACCGCCCAGGATAGGGAGAATGCCCAAGCGGCCGGGAATCTGGTGCCGGAAAACGGCACTCCCATCGATGTACAGGCTCAGTATTTGGCCAATGGCAAAATTCGGGTTTTCACCACAATCCCTAGGTTTGCCACGGGCATCCCATACACCTTGGCCACGGTCTCTGAGACTCAGGGTCGCAACGGGCCCCTGTTGCAGCCCTATCCCAGCTACTCCTGGCACAATGGCAATGGGGAGAACTGTGACCAGATAACCTCTGCTTTCCGAGTAGCGGTAAGTCCTCACGCAGTACTCCCATTTGGAAATAGTCTCCTGAGCGAAGCACGTCTTTCAGATCAACGAGTGCAATCAAATGTGGGTGATTGATTCGGGCATCATTGGCACCACCCAGTACTGTCCGCCCCAGTTGCTGCAGTTCGATCTCAGCACCGACCGCCTGTTACATCGCTATCGCTTCCCGAACGACACCTACATCCCCAGAGGCTCCCTCTTCATTACCCCGAACGTCCTGGTGCAGGACCCTCCGCCGGGGGGCAGCTGTAGTNCTCTGGCGCAGTGGCGCCAGTTGGAGTACGGTTTCCCCACCGCCCAGGATAGGGAGAATGCCCAAGCGGCCGGGAATCTGGTGCCGGAAAACGGCACTCCCATCGATGTACAGGCTCAGTATTTGGCCAATGGCAAAATTCGGGTTTTCACCACAATCCCTAGATTTGCCACGGGCATCCCATACACCTTGGCCACGGTCTCTGAGACTCAGGGTCGCAACGGGCCGCTGTTGCAGCCCTATCCCAGCTACTCCTGGCACAATGGCAATGGGGAGAACTGTGACCAGATAACCTCTGCTTTCCGAGTAGCGGTAAGTCCTCACGCAGTACTCCCATTTGGAAATAGTCTCCTGAGCGAAGCACGTCTTTCAGATCAACGAGTGCAATCAAATGTGGGTGATTGATTCGGGCATCATTGGCACCACCCAGTACTGTCCGCCCCAGTTGCTGCAGTTCGATCTCAGCACCGACCGCCTGTTACATCGCTATCGCTTCCCGAACGACACCTACATCCCCGGAGGCTCCCTCTTCATTACCCCGAACGTCCTGGTGCAGGACCCTCCGCCGGGGGGCAGCTGTAGTCGCACGATGATCTATGTGGCCGACGTCAGCTACCACGGCCTGGTGGTGTACGATCACCAAGCGCAGACCTCCTGGCGCGCCGAGAACCGGTTCATGTACCCCGACCCGGACTACGGCCAGCACACCATCGCTGGCGAGAGCTTCAACCTGATGGATGGCCTATTCGCCCTGAACAACGACAAGCGCAACCTGTACTTCCATGCGCTGGCCAGCGTCAGTGAGTACTCGGTGCCGCTGAGTGCCCTCAACCGGCAGGCGAACTGGGCAAACGGTCCGGAGGCAGTGCCGGAGGACTTCCGATTGCTGGGTAGGCGGAAGAGCGAGTGCGCCGCCTCCGCCATCGACGGACGAAACAACATATACTGTGTCACCTTCAATCCCATCAAGCTGTTTGTGTGGAATGTGAATACGCCGTACAATTCGAGGAATTTTGGGACTCTGCCAGCAAAATCTGATGAGTTGCAGTTTGTCAGCGGAATGAAAGTGGTGAGGAATTTAAGCGGGCAGGAGGAACTTTGGATGCTCTCCAATCGCTATCAGGTAAAGAAACATAATTTCACTTTACTTGTCTTTTTTTTATCTACTATTATTTTTTTTGTTAAAAGAAAATTGCAACGGGCACTTTGAACTCAAACGAAGTCAACTTCCGGATCCTGCGACGCAAATTGGACGATGTCCAGGGCGGAGTTTTCTTCTCCAACGACGATGATCTAACCAACCGCTTAGTGTTTAACTAGTGACAGCATAAATCTAACTAAGCCCACTACACTTAGGATATTTGTTGAATTGTTGTGGAAAAGCGGGGGGTTGAGTGCAATAGGTGATTCGAGAATACCTCTATCACTAAAACTTTATATGTTACTATAGTTTCAAAACTCTTTTGGAAATCCAAATCCAATTTTGGAAATCCAAAGGGAGGTATCAGCAAGTTATGAAAGAAACCCCAACCTCTACTGTATATGTTCGCTATTAACAACTTCCTATCTCGGAGGCTAAGCCTGGTGACAAAGTTCAGGGTCACTGGTTATCGTCTGATTATTGGACACATCGCGGGCTCAGTCTCATTTGAAATTAGGAGGCCTTCCCAATTTTTGGGGCCTGAGATTACGCCCTCTTCTGGTTTTGCCGCCACTGACCTTAAACGTTTGATTTTTCGGCTTTCGCTTTAAAACGTGCAATTACTTACACTGGAACTGGATTCGGATAGCGAAACTTATTGACTGGATAATTGATAACACTTAATGGGGCGATGAACCATCATTCGGCGATCGGTCCAAATGGGTGCATAATGAGCAAACGCCAGCAACTTGTTTTCCGAGTTGGGGTCCACAGTAAACAACGAGAATTTCAGCGCACAAAGCTACAAGTGTGCAATTAAACCAGTTACAAAAGCTGACCCGCTTAGCCTGCTAACTGGCCGGATTAGAAAGACATGGGCCAGCTGCCCGCCGCGCATGCGCAGTATCCGTTTGGACTCTAAGTGGAGCAGACCGCCCGAAAGTGAAAGGATTACGAAATGCAGCGTTACGTACTCTTTGGAGCCTGGTGTTTGTGGCTGACGGCCTCCTGCCAGGCGTTGGAAAGTGTGTTTGGGGCCTTTAACCTGGAACTGGAGTTTCCATCGCCGCAGGAGAGGGATAGAGCCTTGCGCGAGGGCCTCTACGATCCGAACAACGTCATTCCCATAGATGTGGATGTGTATTACAAGCGTGAGAGAGTTATCAAATACCCGACCCAAGTCTTTGCTAACCTGCTCCCCGATTAGATGGTGATCCAACGCCTTCGATCTTCGTGACCATTCCCCGGTTCACCAAGGGTGTGCCGTACTCTTTGGCCTACGTGACCAACGAAATGCGTCCGAATGGAACTCTACTTCAGGCCTATCCCAGCTACGAGTGGCACAAAACGCACGGAGCGGATTGCAATGGTCTCACCTCTGTTTACAGGACGCAGATAGACGAGTGCGGTCGCATGTGGATCCTGGACAGCGGGGAGATTGACTTCATTCAGCACTGCCCGCCGCAGTTGTATGCCATCGACTTGGAAAACGGCAGAATTGTGCACCAGTATCGTGTGCCAAAGCGGCTGTACAAGGAGGGTGTCAGTCGCCTCGTGACCCCAACAATCGAGCTGCACCCACAAAACTGCGACGTGGGGTTCGTGTACATGGCGGACTCTATTGGCGACGGCATCGTCGTGTACGACGTGGCCGCCCAGAACTCGTGGCGCATTGAGAACAAGTTCACGTACCCGCATCCGGACTTTGGGACCTTCACCATAGCCGGAGAGAGCTTTCAGCTGTGGGACGGAACAGTGTCCACCACAGTGACCCCCCACGGCTTGGGCGGGCGACGCATGATGTACTTCCACTCGCTGTCCAGCGAGTGGCAGATGGCCATCCCACTGGATGTGGTCAATAATGCCAGCAACTGGCAGCTGAACGATGTCAGCGCCGCCCTGGATCAGTTCCAGCTCCTGGGCAAGCGCGGCAGCCAGTGCGTGGCAGCGGCCATGAGTGAGTCTGGATTCCTGATCTGTGGTCTGGTCAAGCCGGCCAGCCTTTTGGCCTGGAACATCGCCACACCCTACACCCATCAGAACCTAGTGATGCTGGTCGAGAGTGAGGAGCGACTGCAGTTCACCAGCGGGCTGAAGATTGTCAGAAACCACGAGGGCAAGGAGGAACTTTGGGCGTTGTCCAACCGCCTGCAGAAGGCATTTGGAGCTGGCTTGAATTTCAAGGAGATCAACTTTCGCATTCAAAAATGCGGCGTTCAAGAGCTGCTCAGCGGCAAACCCTGCTTTTAGATTTGCAACTCCATGCCAAATTCGCCAATAAAATCGAAAATTGAGACCCGGTTTTTGTATGTTCTTACCTTCTTGTAGAAGTACTCCTCCTCGCGGGCAGCCTCCAGTTTGCCGAAGGCTCCGCCGGCCTCCCGGATGGATCCACCGCCACCACCGCCCTTGCCGGCGCCACTGCCCAGGTCACCCACCTGGCTGCCGCTCATCTTGGCCAGTCTAAAGCGAATAATGGTTGTAGAAGTGAGTGGAGATAAATGGGCTTTTTTGGGGTCCTATGTCGAGTGTTGTGAAACCTTTAAAATGTGACTAGCGAAGCAATTGGAAGAATTTACTGAAGCTTCTAAAAGACTGCTTGGAATCGCAGTACCCAATTAGTTAGTATTAAATATTCTAATATTGTTCTTCACCTTGTAATTTTATTGAAGACAGGTTTATGGGTATTTGCAAGTCACTACCCAAAAATATAGATTATATTTTCCATCATTTACTGATATAATTGAGATATCAATAGGATATTTATTGAATAAAGTTTTTACGTAAGTTACAGAAACTTGTTAGCGAGAGTAATTTGATAAGTCGAAAGAAAGTAAAAGGCAATGTATAGCAACCTGAATGTTAGTAGAAACAACAAAAAGAGCTATGAACATCATTTCATCATTTGCTTTCGATACTTTTTCACCCATGACAGTTGAAAAGATATTAAATGCTTTCTTTATTCTATTATATATGAACTTGGAAGTTACAGAATCCTGTTGGCGTGTGTTCTTTGATGGGGCGTGAAAAAGTAAAAGCATAAGCATTAGAAACAACAAAAAGGCTACATCTGTTCGTGTAGAAATACCCTAATAGAACCTATAACCAGATACTTCCCATCGCACCGGTTACGCAACAATGAAGTGAGCATAGAAATTGCCTCGCCAGCACACACACAACCACTCGCACAAGCCAGCAGCAAGCTGGCTGGCGAAAGCGATTTGATTTGGATCGAATAGAAATTTGAATTGTTTATCTTATCGCACTGGGGCCGAGGCATACATAACACTCTGTGATGTGGGATGTGGGAACAAGCTGGGCAGGCACGCCGCCCTCTTCGTTACTTTTAAGGCAATTAGCCGGTCACAAGCGAGACTTACTGGACTCCAGCCGGGTACAGGCGGGTGCTGCGACGTACGACGAACATTCTGTTAGCTGATCAAGTGGAAAACTGCAAGGAAATTCAAGCGCAAGAGTCGCCAAGTTATTAATAATCACAGTGAATTGCAGTTAGTCCTAAGGCGGCCGCCATCGAATGTGCGAGTGCATTCAACTTTCGAAAAGACTCGAAAGGCGCAAAATGGTCACCCGAAAAACATACAATATCTATAGAGATATGCGCAAGCAGGTCTTTGTTTGTTGTTTGCACAGTATACACTCCACATTTCATCAGCAGGCCTGCCCTACATATATGGGGATTTAAATGCCGGCAAAATTGCGGCGCAGTGGAACTTTTTCCTACTCACTTGTCTCTTTGAACGACGAAAGTTGTATGCCGTGTGGCTGCACATCGACTAGAAAAACTTGCCCGCGCACGAGCGGTCACACAACTGCTTTATTGCACAAATCGAGAGAAGTGGCAACCTCGACCTTTATGTACCAAAGCTTTATGTAGGGGATCGAACAAATTACCTTAAAAACGAAATTTCTCAATGGCAGGTGCGTAGAAAGGCAAAACTATAGAGCAGGAATCAATTAAAATTTCATGGTTTCCCGCAGACGATCCAAACAAAGCTTCCACCTCGAAGAAATCTGATGATGCTCCGCTCTTCCCGCCCGCCAAGCCAGGCAAGCGGGTGGATTATGGGACAAACAACACTCTGGAGCTGCTCGAGCGGATTCCCAGCCAGGTGGTGGACCTCAAGCTAGACGATGTCCTCACAGCCGTCAAGGAGGTGGACAATCTCTGCGACTACCCGCGCTGCAAGACCAAGACGAGCCTGATGGGCCAGGACTGTCAGCACTGCAAAAAGAGGTTCTGCTTCAAGCACGGCCTGCCAGAGGTGCACGGCTGCGGAGAGGAGATCAAGCGGGAGGAGCGGAAGAACTTTCTGCACCCGAAGACGGCGAAGACGATCCGCCAGGAGGAGGATGTGAAGAACGCGAAGAAGCGACTGGACGCAAAGCTGAAGGACATGCAGGTTGGGCGCATGCAAAAGACCAGCACTGGTGGCGGATCGAAGAAGAAAAAGGGAAAATCGTAAATCAGTTAATTTAAAATTATAAATTTAAAGGCAAAATATAAAATTTCATAGTTACATATGAATGTATGAATGTGCACGCCCAAATCAGCTGTTGTAAACAATAGTCAGCTGTTTTCTGTTGCCAATTTCCAGACGCTGTTTACGAAAATCTGTAAAAATGTTTATACTGCAATTTAGGCAGTTAATTTACCCGAATATTACTCGAATAACTCGCCCGTCGTCCCGAAACGTGCAATATGTTCAGGGTCAGTCGCCCGAGGCAAAGATTCGCGAATACTTTTACTACATCGATCACGAGGGAATGGTAAGTTTTGTAATCAATCTAAAGCCTTCTATTGTCTAAGGCATTTCTATACAGCTCTTTCTGGACGATGCCAAAATGAAGAACTTTACCAGCTGCTTTAAGGAGAAGGATTTCCTCAAGTTTTTCTTCACTCGCCTGCGACTCAACCAGACGAAGCGATATCAAAGCGAATTTCCCTACATTTCCCTCTGCGGACGGGAGCGAAACTTTATAAGATGCGATGACACACCTGTCGTGTTCACGGAGCAAATACGCAGGGATAATCGCGAGGTGCTCAGCTATGCGCACTCGGGGCAGGTGCTAACCCGCCCCTACGAACCTCACAAGCTCTACATGGATCCCAGGAGTGGCAGGGTATATCACCCGGCAGCGCCTCAGGTGGGCGGCATTGGACTCGTTCGCTCCAAGCTGGCCATAGAACTCAGTCAGCACTTTGAGTTTTCGGCCGGCGATCCCTCGCCCTCACATTTTCAGTGGAAGGGGGAGAGGCTGGAGTTGAAGAACGACTGGGTCAAGGATACTCAACGGTTTCCCATGAACGAGGAGTGTATATTTAATATCGATTAACAGGGAGACATTGCAACTATTAACTACAACTTACACATATGCATACGTAATACATTGTCCTATTCAATGCTGAGAGGCTTGAATTCACCCTCCTTCACCCAGGAGAGGCCTGTGGCGTTACCTCCACTCGCCTGCGGCGACGAGAGCTCCAGTGATTTGCTCTTTCCCGCCCTAATGCGCTCCAGGACGGGTCCGTGCACCTCGGGCTGGAACTTTTCGAATACGATGTAGTGCGGATCTTCAGTGGGCGGGGTGTCGTAGATGTGCTGCTTGCTCTCCATAACATTCTCCTGAACACGCGCAGCATACTCCTCGCGGTTGTTCATCAGCAGGTCCGCGGCCTGGCCATTCTTGAGCTTGTCGCTTTCAATTCCCCGGATGCTGTCCACCGGATCGTAGAAGACTGCCTGGACGTACTTGAGCACCTGCCACAGGTGATCTTCGCCGCAACGCCATTCGGGAAAGGCGTGACTGATGTCCAGGGCGTGGGTGTAGGGACACACGTGCGGATGCAAAACGTGTTGTTGAAAAATTACTGTCTAAAGGGGTTGAAGGTTAGCATCTATTCGGGGTTTGGGGAGCCACTCAACTCACTGGAAGACTCTTGTCGTCGGGGAAGCGATCGGGCAGTGAAATTGAGAAGCGGAACACACTTTCCGCATACAAGCCCTGTCGCCCAAAGAAGACACCGAACCACTCTAAGAGGAACGATT
Organism: Drosophila ironensis; assembly: GCA_021223825.1. Taxonomy (NCBI): domain Eukaryota; kingdom Metazoa; phylum Arthropoda; class Insecta; order Diptera; family Drosophilidae; genus Drosophila; species Drosophila ironensis. The sequence continues at coordinate 748,196 of JAJJHQ010008764.1, read as the reverse complement.
ATTTGGGAATTGAAGAACAACAGATAGATATGTTGGTTAACTTACGCAAGGAGTTTTCATAGCTGGGAATAACGTACACGCCACCCAACTTCTCCGACTCGATCATTTTGCTACAAACGGGTAGGTACAAGATTAATATCAAATTGATTCATCAAATTGACTCCCATTAAAACACTCACTACTCCGCCAGGATTTTGTACTCCTGCTGAATGGTGGTTATCAGACGTTTTTCATCCTTCTTATTAGCATCCACATCGAGCGTCATTGCTTATTTATTCAACAAAAACCAAACAGAAAGCTGATGAAGTAAACAGAGCGAGAAATGAGTATTTACTAAACAGCTGATAATAGTATCAGGGTTGCCAACTCGCGGCGAACTTAAATTTGGTAATTGTACAACACTGGCAAGCCAGTCAAAACAAAATCAAAGCATGCTGTTTTCGAAATTCCCGAAATCATGACAACTGCAGCAGAACGAGAACTCGCTCACAAACTGCAAAACATGGACGTGACCAAGGAGGCACTTAAGAGCAAGGCGGGCGAGGACAGCAACAAGCCCCAGGGTAGTGCAGCTTCAAGGCCCAAATCTCCCATCGGCAGCAGCGGCAGCGGCAGCATCACAAAAAGCTCGCCGCCGGAGCCCGAGTTTTACAACAAGGCCCAGAAATACTGGTCGGAAGTTCCGGCCACGGTAAACGGAATGCTGGGCGGCCTGGGGTACATCAGCGCCATCGACATCCAAGGATCCAACGTGTTCCTGCGTGAGATCCGCGTGCCAGGAAACAAACTGGCCCTTGATTGCGGAGCCGGAATCGGAAGAGTGTCCAAAAATCTACTGCTGCCTCGCTTCAGTCGCGTGGACATTGTCGAGCAGGACACTGCTTTCGCCGAGAAAGCGCGGGAATACTGCAACCAAGCGGACGAGTCAGGCGGAACCGGGCAGCTTGAGGAGATCTTCAACGTGGGCCTGCAGAAGTTCACGCCCTCGAAGAAGTATGACCTCATCTGGTGTCAGTGGGTGCTGGGCCACCTAACGGATCGCGACCTGGTGACTTTCTTTCGGCGGATGCGACAAGGACTAGCGCCGGGTGCCTACTTCTGCATGAAGGAAAACGTGAGCAGCTCCAAGAAAACCATAGAGGATGAACAGGATTCCTCTGTAACAAGGCCTCTGGAAAACTATGAGCACTTCTTGAAAGATGCCGGCTTCCGCATTGTGCGCAAGGTTAGGCAGCAAAACTTCCCCAAAGGACTGTTTCCCGTTTATATGATAGCCTGCAAGCCTGTCTCCAGGGAGTAAACTGCACAAGTTTAGTTAGCTTTAAATTAGTAGTACAAACTGATGTACTAAAATATTCTGACCAATAAATTAGAGTTCACAATACTTAGCTAGTCAAAAAAAGTGAGTTTTAATGAGTAATAAACCTGTGGGGTTTCCCCATGGTCCTACGAATTTGATATTATTTGATAGGCATCACTGTTTACATATAAAATGGTTATAATAAAAAGAAAAAACGTAGTATGTGTTGTATATTTACTATAAGAACCATGCAAAATTTATTTTTCTTAAGTATTCCTCCTTATTATGTCTAATCACCAATTGCTAGTATTGCAAAAATATAAAATATATTAAAAGTTATGCAAATTGTTTGGACCGTTACGACCTCGTTCAATACTTCTGGTGAATGACAGCCCTGCCCAGAGTTGCCACCATTGTCGAGAACAGCTGTTGCTCATGCTCACAAACTGATGAAACTTTGCCGCATTGCAAGCGCACAGCAAACTCCCTATTATTTCACGTACGCAAGAGTAATTACGGATAATGTCGAAGCGAGGGCAACCAGCGTGGCATGCTCCCAAGGCGGCGGAGCGGCCAAAACTGAAGCTCTTCAACAGCCTTACGCGCCAAAAGGAGGAGTTCGTGCCGCTGGACGGGAACAATGTAACGTGGTACAGCTGCGGGCCCACCGTCTACGACGCCTCCCACATGGGGCATGCGAGGTGAGCCACATCAGCATCGTATCTTATCTCATTGGAAAAAGGTTTCCAATCATGTTTCTACTTCCACCCCCTCCAGGTCGTACATTTCGTTCGACATTCTGCGGCGCATTCTGGCCAACTACTTCGGCTACCAGATCCACTATGTGATGAACATCACGGACATCGACGACAAGATCATCAAGCGGGCTCGCCAGAACCATCTCTTCGAGCAATACGCCGGTGAGGCGGAAAAGCTACCGTTGGAGCAGCTGCTTGCTCAGCAGAAGGATGTTCTACGGGCCTTCCAGGCCACGTGCACCAAGAACACGGATCCGGACAAGAAGATAATGCTGGACAAGACCCTGCTGCGCATGAACGATGCTGTCGAAGCGCTGACAAAGGCGGTGAGCCTGGGCAACGAAAAGGAGATCTCCGAGAAGCGACTGCACTACCTCAATGAGGCCAAGGACCCCATCTCCGATTGGTTGGATGCCCAAAAGGGCGCCGAGATCAACGAGAATGCAGTATTTGAGGCTCTGCCACGCTACTGGGAAGATCAATTCCACAACGACATGAAGTCGCTGAATGTGAGTCACTGCAGTGCAGCTTAATCTGAGGATGATTCATTAAATTTAAACCTTCATTTTGTTAGATTTTGCCGCCAGATGTTTTGACCCGGGTCTCGGAGTACGTTCCCCAGATCGTGGCCTTCATCCAAAAAATAATCGACAATGGCTTGGCTTATGCGGCCAACAACTCGGTGTACTTCGACGTAAATGGCTTTGATAAGAGGGAGAAGCATCACTACGCCAAGCTGGTACCGGAGGCCTACGGTGACACCAAGTCATTGCAGGAGGGCGAGGGCGATTTGTCGGTGGCCGAGGATAGGCTGTCGGAGAAGCGATCGGCCAACGACTTCGCACTGTGGAAGGCGAGCAAGGCCGGAGAACCCTGGTGGGACAGTCCCTGGGGCAAGGGTCGTCCTGGCTGGCACATTGAGTGCTCGGCAATGGCCTCGGACATTTTTGGGCCCACCTTTGACATCCACACTGGAGGTGTGGACCTGAAATTTCCCCACCACGACAACGAACTGGCCCAATCAGAGGCGGCGTTCAACGAGGCCGAATGGGTTAAGTACTTTTTGCACACGGGCCACCTCACCATCGCCGGCTGCAAGATGTCCAAGTCGCTCAAAAACTTTGTCACCATACAAGAGGCTCTCCAGAAGCACTCGGCCACCCAGCTGAGACTGGCTTTCCTCTTGCATTCCTGGAAGGACACCCTGGACTACTCGGACAACACCATGGAAATGGCCACGCAGTACGAAAAGTTCCTCAACGTAAGCCATACCTTCATCGCGAGCAATAACCTTCACAATTTAAAGCTTGTGCTTTGCAGGAGTTCTTCCTGAACGTTAAGGATCTGACTCGACACGTGATCTCGGAGGAGCCGCGTCGCCAATTCGATGCCTGGACTGAGGTAGAGGCTGGCCTTCAGAAGAAGTTTAACGCTGCTCATGACCAAGTGCATGCTGCTCTTTGCGGTGAGTCCATACAACATAAAAGCATTAAACAATGTTTAAAAACAAGTGTTTTTAAACCACACAGACAACATCGATACCCGCAGCGCACTCGATGCCATTCGGGAGCTGGTCTCCGCCTCCAATGTATACATTCGAGACAATAAGACTCGATTAAACAGCCTTTTGCTGCGGAATGTGGCAACGTACATAACGGATCTGCTACACGTATTTGGAGCGATTTCAGGACCGCGCGGCGGCATTGGCTTTCCGATGGGCGGCGGCTCCGGAGCGCAGTCCGCTGGCGCTGATCTGGAGACAACCGTGCTGCCCTATGTCCAATCTATGGCCAAGTTCCGCAATTTGGTTCGCGAGCAGGCCAAGGCACTCAAAGCCCTCGACATTCTGAAGCTCTGCGACGATCTGCGCGACAATGTGCTGCCCAATCTGGGAGTGCGACTGGAAGACAAGGACGGCGGCCAGTACGCCGTGAAGTTGGTGGACCGGGATTCCCTTTTGCGCGAGCGCGAAGCCAAACTGGCAGCCGAGGCGGAAAAAGCGGCCGAAAAGGAGCGCAAGAAACAGGCGGCGGCCGAAGCAGCGGCGGCAAAAGAAGCCCAACGACGAGTAAATCCCAAGGAAATGTTCCTGGGCGAAACCGAAAAGTACTCGGCATTTGACGAGAATGTAAGTTTAAAAACATTTATGACCGGGATCACCAACAATTGACGCCTCAATTTCAGGGCCTGCCATCTCTCGACAAGGAGGGCAAGGAAATTAGCAAAGGACAGATCAAGAAGCTGCAGAAACTGCAGCAGCAACAGGAGCAGCGCTATAAAGAGTATTTGGCATCCGTAAAAGAAGCATAACACCATAGGATCGGAGCCAACGTTATGATATTAGCTTAGCATTTAATCCATCGAAAAGCTTGTCTTTAATTTAAATAATTGAAGAGAATTCGATTCCCAGCTAAAAGCCTAACGAGTAATAAACCCTTTTCTACGGTAATATCAACTTTAAATCATGCAGATTTATTTCATTTTTTCATGTAGCTGCCATGAATAATTATGTGCTAAGTTAGAGTGAATATTTAACTAAATTAATGTAACAGTCATTCCCAGAAAGCCGAGTCAATCGAACGATTCTTTTAAACAAAATTTCGGGTCTTGGTGGAGTGACCACCAAAACCAAGATAGTTTTCTAAGCGAGATCTAGCATTGATGGCTCCTTGTGGCTAATAGATATGTTCTCCATATTGCGACCTAATGAGCTAAGATGGCCCTAAGATATATTCGACTGCAACCAAAAATTTCCCGCCTCTGCAGTTGAGCGTAACTTCCCACAAGTCTTTGGTATGTCTCCTAGTTCCTCTAGAATATTTTCGACTTACAAGCTGCCAATGTCGTTGTAGCGCTTTAGCTTGTCGGGGAAATTGTCCCGGAAGAGTACAGGGTCTGCCCTGAACTCGACTGTGCGCAGCGGCATGCGTCCGTAGATTTTGGAGAAGCGATCGATGCAGGCCGAGCGCTCGCGCATGTGATTCAAATCCGCTGACAGCATTTCCGTGTTAGTGCACTCCGGGCACTTGAATTTCTTCCTGGGCGTAACCTTAATGGGGGGATTATTGGTGATATTGGCCACTAGGAAATTCATGGCAATGTCCTCGCAATTCATGTGCTCGTCCACCCAATCTTTGATGTCGCCCGGCATTGCGTGGGTGTACATATGGCTCCAGAACTTGTGGTGGAAGGCAGCCCCCGTTAGGACCATGGATATCTGGTTCGTCCACTCCGATTCGTAGTGCCAGCGCATGGTGTTGTTATCCCACACATGAATGCGACTGGGAAAGCCCACGATGTGGTCGGGGAACTCGCGCCAAACTTCGTATCTTAGATGGCAAAAACAAAAATTTAGTAAAGTTGGCAATGTTTTCAGTTTCAGATGTTACCCAAAATCCAGCTCATCCGTGGTCAGCATGATGATATCATCATCAATTGTCAATATGGCTTCCGTTTCGATTTCCGGATAGGGATAGAAGCGGTTCGAGAGCTTGTTCTCCTTGGTTTGACGAATCTTTAGCGGCTTGGAGATTGACGGGAATGTAGACACTAACGGCGAAAGGCATATAAGGGATTTGAAAAGGACGTATTTCACAGTGAAACTCACAGTGCGGTGGAGACTTTTTCTGGTTGTTCCAGATCACCAAGATGCTTTGCAACGAAGGCACCACTGACAACTTCTGAATGAGAAGGAAAAGGCTCTCCACGCGATCGTAGGTGAGGATGACGGCAGTGAATCCCTGAGATTTTGGCGCCAAAGAAGGAAGGAATAGGGGATTGAAGGTGGAGCGGGCATTCGTGTCGATGGCGTTCCACTTGCGACAGCTGCGAGCCCGCAACGGGAAAATTCGACTCTCTAGGACTTCCAAAGCCGTCAGAGTGACGGTCTTTAGGTCCTTAAAATACTTTGAATATAGCCACTGGACCTGCTTCTGCATTTCTACGACCTTAACGCTCGAAATGGCTTTCAGCTTTTGCATCACAGAATGCAGCTCCGTCTCGCGAATGCGCACGGAGGCCAGGGACCAGTCTATCACATCCTCGAAGGGCAGCACATAGTTGTCCACTGCAATGACGGGAATGCAGTGCTGCGACATAATCTCCACCAGATCCGGTTGGCCCAATCGAAGGCTCCTGCCAATCAGACAGAATTTGCCGCGTGACAGCAGGCGTGGGTAGTCGAGAGCTTTGTGGTGCTGCGATATGGGGCACCTGGATGTGAGATCCACATTCTCACAGGGCCCCAGCAGCAGAACCTGATCATTGTGAACCAAGGCCAGCTCCCGCAGAACACGCAAAGAGCGCGGCAAAATGTTCAGCTGCGCCACCACAAGGAGAAACTTCCTCTGCGCTGTGGCATGAGCATGCTGCTGCACCAGGCGTGGACTCCACACGGGGATGGACACGTCGAAGCCAGGACGATACGACCAGGAGTCAAAGCCGCCGCCAAAGATGATGGCGTTCTCCGTGTTTACGTCCAAGACAGTGTTGTAGGCTGGGGCTCCGCCGGGCAGCATGTTGAAGATGATGTGGTTCGCCCCGCGGTCCCAAAAGTCAAGGGAGGCCAGCGCAGCGCCGGCCAGGTGCTTGTCGAAAACGTTTTGGTTGAGCAGATCCAGGCTGGGCAGGAAGAGGCACGCCTCGTTGGGGTTTGAGGTATAGTACCGACTCTTCAGCACCGCCTCCAGGATCTGGAAGTACTCGCTGGACAGCGTGGTGGCCACCTGGTCGGTGCGCTCGTCCACGAAGTCCTGCAGCGGATAGATGTACACCTTTAGGCGGTCGTGCTCGCACTTGTAGATGTTCAGGCAGTCCCAGAAGGTGCAGTTCGCGCTCCGCGGACGCTGCTCGGCCTCCGAGTTCAGGGGCACTTCCTGTATGTGGCCCAAGTCGAGGACCAGTGTGTGCGAGTCCCTTTTCCCGTGAAAGAACCTTTCCCGCGGGCCGTTGGACAGGTCCCATAGCAGGAAGCCCGCGCAGAGGGCCACGACAACCAGTAGGGCATACGTGAGGCAGTTGAGAACCTGATCCTTGGGATTCGAGTTCGATATCGAGCGTGACTGGGTCACCAAACTCAGAAGATACTTGAATTTGTTCATTTTATTTGCGATTTTTCCATCTTGTTCTGTATTGCTTTTCCAGAGTGACCGTACTTCTGATAAGAGAAAACGCGACCAGGGCTGCCAGAAAAAGTTCAATTCTAATCATACCCTCTAGATACAGAAAATTCAAAATTAGAGCGCACTTTTTATTTAACAATTCAAATTATAGTAATTTTAAATTTGACAGTTTGTTTCCACAAAGAAGAACAACAAGCCGTGGATTCAATCTCTATTTTCTCGACTTCAACGAGACTGCAAGTTTGGTGGCCTTGATTTGACAGTTAGGTAGCTGCTCCTTTAGCTTGGCGGCTACCGCTTGCATATTCTTCACATAAAGCATGTCAAAAATGACAAGCTGCTGCAGGTTGCTCATCTGTCCTATCACCGCCAGACCAGAATCGGAGATGTTATAGCACCCGGACACCTGAAGCCGCGTCAGCGATCCCTTGATGTGGTGCAGCCCCTCGAGCCCGTCGTTTTCCAGGTGCTTGCATTTATGGAAGATGACCGTGTCGATGGCCTTACATCCCTTGAAGTGCGCCAGTCCAATTTTCATGATCGACGCATTGCTGGCATCGACCACCTTGATGGTGAAGGCTTGGTCCTCTCCCGGCAGCGAATTATAGTCCTTCCAAAGCTTGGTGGGGCGTTCAACGAAGCGAACGCCGCCGCCGTTCTTTATTAGCCACTCGGCACACAGGCGGTTCGGGCCCACTTTGGCCAACCGCTCGGCATCCACCTGGTTGAAAGCCACGGCCACATAGCCCCAGATTTCACGGCTCCTAAGGGCGTCCGGAGCCTTAGGACGATGGCTAAAGATGGAATCCTGGACAGGCGGGAATTTAAGATGTCCTCTCGGATACGATCTGAGTAGCCGGTTAAATAATAACATTTCCCTATAGAAACGAACACAACAGCTGTGCGGCGGCGAGCCGGGTTGCCAGCCTGTCAATTTTGAGTGTGTAATTTATTTTATTACATTTTGGGTATTTTTACTTGTTGTCGATAAAAGTATTGTCGTGGCTGTCTTACACTTAAAATGAAATTACGATAAAATCAAACATTACAGTATGTTGTGTAGCCCTGGAAATTCTGAAAGTAGCGAAACAGATGGACCGTTGCGTAAGTTACCAGAAATACTGACACTGGCGTTAGGGAAGCACTCTTTCGGCCACTGTTTTTCGGTCACACCGCGTCGAAAATTCAGAGCCGAAGGTTGTCCGCGCGCGCTCTTGCCAAAAAATACCTAGTTGAAGCGACGAACGAAGTGAATGACTTTAACTCGAACTCACATTTGACGGCGACTATAAGTCAAATCCAGCCGAATTCGTGTCTTAATCGCAACCCGAATCACAGCAACTCGGGCAGCAAGTGCGTGAGAGGAGCGAGGAGCGTGTGTGCGAGCATAAATCTCGGCAATAACAAAAATCATGCATATGCTTTGTGTGGCCGTTTAAAAGCAGGCGATCAATTGTTTTTCGGCCCAATAGCCCAGCCCATCGAAGGATTTTATGCGAAACTCCAGTCCGCGGCGGAAGTGCAGCAGCAAACAAACAGCAAATAGCAACAAATGCCGTCGAATCTGGAATTCATTCTCGTTACGTGCGCCGTGTTGTTGTCAATGAGTGCCTGCTAGTGTGTCGGAGTGTGCGTGTGTGCTGTGTGCTGTGTTGCGTGTTTGGCTGCGTGTGAGTGCGCGTTGCCGCCACCGCAATTGAGGAAAAATGCACCAACACAGCGGCAAACAAAAATAAGTTCTGACTGTGTGCGTCTGCAGTGACGTCGCTGTCTCTGTCTCTGTCGCGGCCTCTGCTGCTGTCGACGTTTAACAGTCCCAGCATCGAACGTGTTAAAGTGACGAATAAACAACGGGAAAAATCATTGCGGGCGATAGACAAACAGAACAGACACAACAACAGAAACAGCAACAGCAATAACAAGAGAAATAGGAATAGCAATAGGAATAGGAATACGAATACGAATACGAATAGAAACAGAAACAGACAGCCAAACATTTGTACATTTCGTTCGCACATACAATTGTGTATACAATATATTCGCGGCGTGCACGTACATACGTAATAGTTGCCGCCGCAGACATTAAGGCTCTGGCTGGCGTCCGCTGTCTCTCTCGCTCGCCCGCTGCTTGTTTACACGAAAGCCCAACCACCCCCCACCCCCCAGCAGCCCGCGGAAATTGTGAATAGGTGAGTAAATGCCGCATTCCGCTGCCTAATTAAGTTAAAAATTGACTTTTGCCAAATTGTGGTTTCGTTCACTCACCCCTCGAATTGCTTTGGCTTTGATTCGGTTCCACAAGCTGACTTTGGTTAGGTTTTGGTTGTTTTATGTTTCAGGAGCACCATTGAGGCATAGAACTGCATATAATCTCTCCTATAAATGTCATTCATCGTTTCATCCCAATTGCCTGTCGCTTTGGTTGCTTTTAAAGAGCTTAAATAGCTTTTGAGGGGTTTCCCGTTTTCTGTTCTCAACTAGCCGAGGCACCCAGCAGATTTTGGTTGGTAATTATATGTTTCAAGAGCCCTATGAGTTACACTTAGGCATAGAACTGCAGTTACGTCACCCATTAAGGCCGTTCGTCGTTTCATCACAATTTCCTGTCGCTTTTGAACTCGTATTGAACTCGTAAGGAACTTATCACTTAAAATTAAATAGGATTTGCACGGTCTCCCGTTCTCTGTTCCCAACTACCCGAGGCACCCAGCAGCGTGCCTATGCCACAGATGAATGGTATACAGCGCGGGCCATGTTAGATGATAAATGGCGCGCTATATTAAATGATTTATTTCCCTGGCCTCCCCCCGAAGCCCTCGCTAGAGTTCATTGTGCTCCCAGCTCTCCAGTTCGCCTTGCATGCTAATCTGTGGTATCTCAGCCGCAGATTTGAGGCGTAGATTTAAGTTTTGAGGTGAATTGCTGGCAGCAGATCAATCGCGCCTACAAAGAACTCGGACAATTTGAGACTGGAAATGGAGAACATGGAGAACAAGACCCGAAAACGAACTCGAACTCGATCAATCAATTTGAAAGCACGAAGATTACTCACGAATCCATCACATATCGATTAAGGTGACTAACTCTAACATTATCATGGACTGTTTGGGATTTAAAAACGCACAATAGTTTGGTTGGAAATGTAATCTTGTTAGCTTATTGCTAATTTGCCGATTAGAAAAAACCACCCACGAATCTCTACAGAGCCTGAACGTACCAGTCGCCAACGGATATCCCCTATTCCGTAGATTATCCGCAAGCTATTCCCATGCTGAGTCAACCCATTGGCAATTTCCTCAATAACATTCCCAGACAGATTTCTATGTCAATTCCATATTCAACTATTTCATTCTAAAAACTTGTATCCAGCAACATTTAGAACAAAAAAAAAGTTTTCCCCCTTTTATTGTTTTTGTTCTGTACCAGTTATCGCTCGCACAGTTGAATGGTTTCTAGTCATTTTTAGCTGGTTCTGCTCTTTCTGTTTTCTAATTAGTTATAATTACACCTAATGCAATATTGTTTCGAGGTTCTGTTTCTGTGACCACATTCGTGAGCTCCTCCATCTGGGCTCTCGCAAGCGGCCGTTCGTGCTGATTCCATTTTTGCATTTATACATTTTAACATTGATGGGGGATTTTATGATTAGTGCAACTTGTTGTTCGTGCTGTTGCTCGGTGCATTTGGCTGGGCTTTCTGTTACAAGGGCCCCCGAGAGTCGGGGAGTCGGAGGAATCGTGGTTGGGGTATCGGTTGGTGTGGGTACCACCTCCCAAAGGGGAGGTTTGGGCGATTGGGCACGCAGACAGGCCACGTCGCACCACAACGGGCGTTGATGCAATTTGTAGTTGTAAGATTTGACTTGGCCCGATAATATTGTAGAACTTGACAGCAGGAATTCCCTTGGTCCCCCAGGCGCCCATGTCAAGATAAATGTATAATATTGCTTTCATTTTAGTTTATTGCTCTATTAAGTTTTTGCGATTACCTACTACCTACTTTTTTTTATGGTTTTTTGAAGCATATTAACTGTATTGGCGGTTTTGCGGCGAAAATAGATTGAACCAATTATTAAGGCACCTCTTGCCAAAATAAAACCAAACATCATTGAGCTGAGAATGTTATTATGGAATGCAAACATTTAAGGACCTAAAGTATATCTCTGCGGCACTTGCGCAGCTGTTTTCGCATCAATAGGGCATCCAGCTCAGCCTGCTTGCGCCGCTCCTCAGCCTCCATGGCTTGACGGATATCCTCGGCCTCGTTGGTTGCCTTCTCGGATATGGCGTGCACCTCCGGCAGAAAATCGAGAATACCCTTGCGTATTAAATACTGATAGTTCATGGCTATAGTGTATTTGATTTCTTGCCCTGTCGTTTGAGAGAGGTCCATCCAGTGAATGTGCATCCAGTTCTCGTTACGTAGATCCACAATGCTTCTGTACACTGGGACGAACTCGTCTATTTTCCCAATAAAAACATTGGCCACATCCATGATCTCGGGCTTCTCTTCGAACACTATCATGGACTCTTTAAGTTCATCACGCAGCTTCATCATATTAGACCAGACATCCTCCATATCGAGTTGCGCTATCGGATTGCCGAGGGTGGCTTCCTCTAGCTTAAGGAAGTTGGCACAACCATACCAAAGGTTTTTGTACGGAGTAAAGCTTTCAACGATGCTCTCTAGGAATTGTGAAGACAGTGGTTCTAGCTCGAACAATTCTTGACGAAACTGCAATGTCTGACTGACCTTCTCCAGTTCTTTGATTAGTGCCCAAGTCTTTTTAATGTCCACCGACGTCTCCTGGGCCCGATTGGCATTAAAGACCAGTGAGTAAGACTGCACTTCGTCGTTAAGGGACTCGAGACGTTCTTCGAAAGCCTGGCACTCGCTGGCGTGTTGCCGCAGGAAGTCCTCGATGTCAATCTTTTGCTCATCCTTAAGCGTAGACAAGCGCACCATTATTTGGTGTGGCCAGGCGTACACATTCCACTTCATAGCGAATTGGTGATCGCTTAGATTGTAGAAGAAACTGTCCAGCAGTTCGTACTCCAGCCACATTATCTGTATATCCGCCTTCAGCTCATCGACCACATCGGGCACCGTGGCCCCAAAGTCCCTAATCTCGAATAGGTGCTCAATGCTGATGGGACGCTCGTTTATCTTGCGGTAAATTTCCAAACAACGATCTAAAAGAGCTTCGTTGGTCTCAAACATCCGGTCCACGTAATACTCAAATATCCTTTTGACAACCTCGATTCTTTTTTTGATCAGATACTGTTTAAGTGTGTCTATATTAATGTAGAACGGGCCGATTGTAATGAAAGCAGGCAGGATAACTCGCAACTCCTCTTTAAGTCTTTTGTGCTCCAGGATATCTCGCTTGACCTCTGAAGATGGCTTGTGAGCCAGCGCATAGGACTTCATATATTGCACGAGATTAAGCAAGTAGAAGTCAATAAATCTCTCGTAGAGACGAGCGTACGCCCGTAATGGAAGCACTGCCTTATTGTAGCAATGCTTTATCAACTCGTTTTCAATTATATACCTATCCTCGATCAGTTCTACCGTAAGAATGTAGAGGTTGGGTGCGAATTTCAGATTGGTCATAACAAATGCATCTATCATTCGCACACCAGCTGACTTTTCCAAGCACGTCTTATAGATTTCCATTAGGGCGGGCTGGAACTCATCTGGATCTGTCGAGTAAAAGACCTTGCGGTCTTCGTTGATGCCCAACGTCATAGCGAACACCGGCTTATGAAAAGGGAATTCCGTATCGATATAGTTACTCGTCCACTTATAATTGGGTTTCAATTCTAGAAACTGCAAACAGGGATCACAGACGAAGTGGGAAAAGTTGTAAAGTGAGGTCGTCAGAAGCACTTCCATTGACTCCTGCATGCGAAATTTCACCTGCAGTATGAATCGCGAAATCTTGCACATCTCGTAGACCGTCCATGTGTTTAAGGAGATATCTAGCCACCCTTTTCCCAATGCCCGCAGCACCACTGTGATAACCGAGGTGATCTTTTGTGGCCAGTACACCTTCAAATACGTTGCCACATTGTCGCTGTGCGCCTCCTGGGCTTGAAGAAAATCGACGAGTGATAGTGGTTTGCTGAACGTGCAGATAAAGATGGATAGCGTCTCGATGTACTGGCACTCATTCGCAACTCCTGCCATTGCCTCAAGTCCTCCGAGGCAATAAAAAAGCGTTGCTTTAAGGAAGTCATAACGCTTGGTTTGCATGGTAATGCCCAATGCCTGCAGCTCCTCTCGCTCCTTCGCCGAAACATCCACGGCAAAGGAGCGCGGCAAAAACTCCTTTAGGTTTATGTTTCGGAACTGCGGAAACTCCTTTGGCATTTTTAGGATGAACTGCTCTAGTTCGTAGAGGGCCATCAGGCGCTCAAATACCAAGTTCACCTCGGACCGTAAACGGCGTTTGCACTGCTCGGACACTTTGGCCGCTTTTAGGATCGCCTCGATGGGCTTGAAGCTATAAAAGACCGTTGACTCGATGTCTTCGTGCAGGACACAGTCGACAATCAACTCCATCAACATCAGCTGCTCGCCCTTGTGCCGCTCGTGCACGGCGGCTTGGAGGCGTTTAATATATTTGTGCGGATCCTCGGCTAAGAACATGAATTGCAGTTTGGGCACTTGGTAGGTGCAACCATCCTCCAACGAAAACAACGTCCACATGTCTGTCTCCTCGTTGTACGCCCTAACAGAGGACGTCACCCACTGGCAGTTGACCAAGCTCTCCTTGTAAGGTAGATAGGCCCTTGCGGGCAACGGATACCGCTCATTCCCAACAACTCCCAACTCGAACCAGGCCTCTTGCGAGTTGATGTCAAAGTTGCTGTCATCGAAGAAACTGAGCGGAAACTTGTGCGGAAAGGCGAACTCGGACATTACATTATACTGCTCCTCGGTGGGCTGCAGTATGTCGTCGGTTAGGCCAGCCTTGACCAGTTCCTCCTGTAGATTTATCTTCTGGTATTGTCGTCGTCGCCGATCCACCTCCACGTCCTTGGGCAACTGCCGCCTGGGCACGATGCGTGTCTGGATAACTTTGGGCAAGAGTGTGGGCAGGGGAAATCGATGCAGTGTGTTGTTCTTGTCGCTCAGGGTGAGCCAACGCTGGGCCTCTTGGATGGGATAGAAGATATCGGTGAGTTGGTCGCGCGGAATGTATAGCTCCTGGTAGTTCGTCATCGAGGTGCCTGGCCGGGGTGGCATAATGCAAATTGTCTTCTCGCCCTCTTGCTTGAACCGTCCCCGGTTTGGGCTCATGCTGTCCGGGTCGCTGTCCTCGGAGTCATTTTTTGACACTGACTCTGCTTCCATTTTTAGGGTTTCAGTTTTATTCGTTATCGGTTTTTAGTGTGCATATGGCTGTCAGTTCTAAGCCTTCCCTGCTGTGTGCCTTAAGAATTCCAACTCACATTTTATTTCAAAGCAGTGTTATAAGAACAACCATACATATATCAATCTCTTGATTCAGTAGCAGTAGCTGAGCGTAGTACTCGTATTTTACTCGTATAAGAGGCGACTAGGAACAAGAAGGGAGGTGTGATATGTACATAGTTAAATTCAGTATCACCTTCATATGCATATGAGCTGCATTTTCAGGCGTAGATTATATCCGTTGCTCTCATAAATAAATGTATTTAATGCTCCGCTGCCCATGGGATGGAGAGTGCTGGGTTGGCTTGCCATCGACTTCGATGGTCTGGTGTCGGCCCTGGGGAGCTGAAGAAAACTGCACTGCAATTGCCGCAGCTCACAGATGGCGAACCGAACGAATCGGGCAATGCTGACTTGACCATGGCATGCCGCTTGTCTCACGAAAGCATCTCCCAATGAAGGGAAAAGCTGGGTTCCGCGGCCACAGGAACAGCTCCTCATCATTAGCAATTTGAAATGCACTCGCAGGAGGGGGCAAGAGCAGAGCGGCGTGCGGTGTGGGGTGTGCGGTGTGTATCCAATTATTTCAGCATTTTATGGCGTAAATTTCCTTAAACCCAAACCATTTTTCAACTGAAACGAATCGCGGGAAGAACACAAAACAAAAACTTTGCCCAGGGAAGCGCTGAATAACGTATGCAGGCCCCCAGCCCCCAGCCCAAAGCCCCAGTGCCAGGTCCCAGGTCCCAGGTCCCAGAAAAGGAGAGGCAAAAGCTCCAACGGCAGCAACAAATCTTAAAAAGGCATCAAGATTATTGCACAGAAAAATTCTTTTCTTCACACCTCGGCCAGACAACCCAACGTCGTCGTTTTCGCTCCTCAAACGTGGACCTGAAGGTATGGTGGCAGGGGAACAAAAACAAAATAAACGAAAAATGAACAGAATAAGAAACTCAAAGAATTAAATGCGACTTCAAAGAAGGGTACACTACCAACAGCAACAGCAACAACAACATTAACATGCTGAGCTGAAAAGCGGGCACATGGACAAGAAATATGGTCAAAACGAAGCTACGAGCTACGGCCAACACCACCAACAATGGACATCGTGTGCAACAACAATAAAAACCAATTTAAGCCGACGACCAGGCAGCGGCTTGAAGTGTGTGGCAGGAGTGTGGGGCATCATACACCACTGCGACACTGCGACCAAAACGAACTGATTTATGAAATTGAATATATTTAAAGGATTTAAGCGGGTATATAAACCTGGGAAAAAGTTCAGACCAATAGTCGTCCAATAGTAAAACTAGAGAGATCCATTTCAGAGATCCACAAGATATGTCTTGGAAATTTTTCCAAGTGCACTCCGGGGCACTCAGTTGGTGTGAGGAGTGTGGAGTGAGGAGTGGAGGATTCCTCGTGGGCTTACCCTCTTGTCGGCTTCGTTTAACTGACGTCCCGCACAACAACAACAACAACAACAACAACAACAACAACAACAACAACAAAAACAAAACAACCATTCGCGGCAACGCATACACACAATCAGTTTCCGAAATCAGATTCGGTTCGATGTTGAATAGTTTTGCTGTTCGGAATTATGTGCGTACGTATAGTCTTTGTATCTATGTATGCATGTACGTGCATACGCGGAGTATCTTTGTCGCTGCCCGATCTATGCTGGAGCTATCTCTGTTTGACTGCGAGTGTCAGGAACGTAACATGCGAGCTGTAACATTGGATTAGGCATTTCTCGAGGGTTTTTGATTCGGGCCTTTCGAAACGAAATTAAAATCTTCTACATAAACATGTCACGGTCTCGAAGAGAGGGGTTTCAAGAGGGGTTATGCAAATGGGGGCGAATCTATGAAATTCTTGGAAGATGTTTAAGATACGGCCTATCTATAGAGAACATATTCGCGAAGCTATTTAATTGTAGAAACGTTTGATCCCGAATTTGTAAGGTTTATATTTTATACCTGTAAGTCTTTTGTCATTTAATCAATTCCAACAGAACAGGAAACTGTTCTCATCCATTCAGAAAAGAGGACAACCCAGTTGCCTATTCATATTTTCAAAAGGCACAGAGTCGTAAATCATGTGAATAGTGAACTCCCAAAACAATTGCAGGGCATTACATGCAGTCGCCCAAGTCAAGCCCAAGGTATTAGGGATCCTATTATTACCTCTGCCAAGTACTTTTCACCTTCAGCGCACACACACCAGACAAAAAGGCCCAAAGTGGCAAAAACTCCAAAAGAGCAACCAAATCCGCTTTCAAGAGTTGAGGGAAACCCAGACCGAAACGAAGCGCAATCAAAGGCAAGACCTTCCTTGCCAGAACAGATGCTCTCCCTTCTAAAACGCACATATGAACACACACTTATGTGCTGTAGCTTTAGTATATTTGACCGATCATATCCAGCAACAATGCAAGTGAAATCCCAGAACATCTTGTGTGCAGTTGCTCTCTTACGTCCCGTCGAGACCCAATCCAGTTTTCGGTTGGTTTTCCTCTTCGGTTCTGCTCTGCTCTGTTTTGTTCTGTTCTGTTTTGCTTTGGTGTGCTGTGTAGTGCTCCCTGCAGATCTTTGGTTGATTTCGGTTTGGCTTTGGTTCCTGCAGTTTTTCAGAATTTCGTGCTGTGTGCCCTGGCCTGGTCTGGTCTGCCTGGTCTGCCTGTCTGCCTGCCTGCCTGCCTGGCATGGTTGCTCTTTGTGCCTTTGTGTTTTTGTTTTTTCTTCACACCTTTGAAAAGGCAGCCAAACTGAAATTTCAACGTTGACTGGAAATCCAATTCAATTCCCAATGGCGGCTCCCAGCTGCAGGAAGAACGAGCGAAGAAAGAGGCCGGTTGGGGTTGTCGGTGAGCAGGAGGGGATTCTTCTTCCCACAGCCGGTTTTTGGTGTTGGTGTCGCGCTTGGTTTTCTCACTTGGCCCGATCCGAGCACAGGCTGGCCTGGCAGCATGGCCCTTTGTACTTCGCAGGCGTTTTCTGAGACCTCGATGGCGGCTGACAGCCTCAAAGCCGCCCTGGGTTCTTTATTATTTTGTTTTTGTTCATTCCACTCATTTTTCACCAATTTTATTGGCAAGCATTAAGGTACTATACATGTTTTCTTTAGCGATGTATCCTAGGGAAAATTATATTGTAATATTATGTTCTCCCTTCCCTAGCTAAAGATCATAAATATAAGGCTACAACCCAAAAAAATTGAACTAATATAAACTGGGTATCTGAAAGTCTTTTATTACCCGAACTCGAACTCATTGTTCCCTTTTGCAGGATCGGTTTATTTCGGGCTTTTCATTTGATTCGTTAAGATCGCTTGACAGTGGTCCGTATAACCGGGTATTTTTATTTTTTCGAGTCACTTTTTGAATTTATTAATTTTCTCGCTTGAATGGAATACAATTTGATATGCTTGGGATTTATATAAGGGGGCGCAAAAAATCGAAAATTATTGCCGCTGCAGATTAACTTTGAATCCCTGCCGGACTTCTCCTGCGGCACTTCGCTTTTATCTGAGACTCAATACGAGCAGCTTAAGTCTCGGGAATTACATGTCGGCGTTTTGGTTTAAGGTGAGAGATCTGGCTTTGAAGTGCCCGTGTCGGGGAGTCTCGAAAACAGGCCCTGGTCTCACCACTCTATTGATGATTTAGTCCGGCGAGGCCTCCGCCAAGTTAATAACGCGCCAAGTGTAGTATCAGGGGTCGGTTTGTTTATCATTCCGCCTGATAACCGGCGCACATTTCGGGAGCCTGACTGTTTTGTTTGATATGAGTGTGGCGGGTAAATTGTGCAAGTCTGTTGTTCGGATTTAGGTGATATCACCCGTCGAGCACATCGTAAAGGCTTTTCTGGGAAATCAGTCGGTGGCAGGATAAGATTAGTGCAAAAGTAGTGGAAAAGTGTTGTACAGTTTTGAGAATGATCAAAGAATCATTCCTAAAAGGGTTAAAACTTTGTTTTTTTCGGCCCCTTAGCCTGCCCGGGTTGGGTGCGTTTGGATTTCGATTTTGCACTACGACCTGCAGTTGTGACAGGATCATCGTCCAGATCCAGCTTGCAATCTTCGTTCGAATCGACAGTTCTATACAAACGACCCTGCACCTCGACGCAGTCTATCTCCATAATGGGCACAAGAGTGTTTCGGTGAATTTTGGAGGCGCCGGTGGTGTCAAATCCACAGCACATACAAGGTCTATTATCAGGACGAGCAGCCGCAGTCGCAGCGGCAGCGGCAGCGGCAGCCTTTTCTTCTCTCTCCCGTTTGGCTTTTTCCTGCATGATCCTAATCCGCTCACTACGACGAGGTGCCGTTGGCGCTGGGGCCATTTCAGGTGGCTCACAGGTCCAGCTGGCATTGAGATTCAATTGATTGGGATCCAAGTTCTGCGAAATACCACTTTGCAGGTTAATTCTGATTTAAGCGATATCTTTACTTACGGGTAAAAACTCTTTGTTAACTATTTTTCTAAAGAAATCATCCATTTCGCAAGTTTATATAAAATATAAATGTAGATACACTGTACTACTAAACAGCAAGGTAGATTTGTTTTTGAAGGCTTACGCTGTGCTTTTAGGATACTTTGAAATTTCAATTTGAAGTGGTTTTGTTTTCACCCAATTTTTTGGGTGAAAATTCCGATTTTAACCCATTTCCCGCAACTACAAATGGAGTTCAGATGCATTCACCTGAATGCTGGTGCCACCACACCCCAAATACAATATGTTAGATAGGGCTAGTATACAATATTTGGCATATGATATCACACGCCTGTTATCAACGGCAAAAATAATATAACAACAACTGCTGCGCTTTATTTATTCTTTGTTTATGTGCCTTAGACCAATCAAGCAAAACGGTTTATCATTGAAGCGATAAAAAAGACGTTAATTTATTATACACACTCAGACAAGCACAATCGCATATGAATAAATGTACACACATACAATGTGTATCACATAAACCGGCCGGGGAAGGAAAATAATAATAATAACAATAAGTGTTTACTAATTGCGCAAAATTGAACTTGAAAGTACAAAAAGAGTACATACAGAGCTCTTTCCCTGTGCTTTGTCTGAGCTTTTCCCGATTAACTGTATATTTCATATTTTTATTGGTGAAAGAATATTAAAGGTAAAAATATGTAAAAATATGACTAATATGCCGAAACTAGAAAGTGTTTAAATTAAAAACTTGACGAATTTTATGTGCAATTTTGAAGTAACGAAAAAAGTTATTAAATCATTAAAAACCGAAGTCCTAGCTCGGTTTTGCAATCTTATATAGTAAGTTGCCCTGCCACCGAACAGAGAACGCAATTATAAACTCTTTTCTGTTATTTAATTAGCAGATCATGGCAGCAGCCAGGCTGCACGTTATACTATGTCCCTCGTATCTAGAGTGGAAAATTAATGGCTACAAAATTAAATTTATTTTTGCAAAATGAATAAAAGAGCAGCCGAGGGGCAGCAGCTAAGCCGAGAGCAGCAGCTACAACAACCAATGTGCTGGGGCTGCCAGACAGCCTGGCAATTTTGTTTTCTTATTGGATTTTATTCGCGTGCCCGTTGGTGTGTGGTGTGCAGTGTGTGTGCAGTGTGTGTGTGTGTGTGTGTGAAATTTATGTTGCTATTTGCGTTGCGGTGGCTGCGCCGCGAGCTGCGCTGCCTCTTATCGTGGGTTCTTTGCCGCTGTTGTTGCTGTTGTAGCTGCTGGCACGTTACCTAATTAGTTGCCGCAGACAGCGCGACGTTTTTACCTTTTATGTGACTTCTGTTGTTGTTGTGGCCGCAACACACACACACACACACACACACACACACTTTGACGTAACACATTACGACAAGCGCGGCAGCAAACGTTTCCGTTCTCTGCCCACGCAATTCTGCTGCACACATCACCACAGCAGAGCGGCACAGCGGCAGATGCAGAGCGACCAACCCAACGGCAAAAAGATACGAATGCATCTTGAGGTACAACTTCGAATAACACGCGACAAAGCGCAGCTTCAGCTGCAGCTTTTGTGCTTGTGCTTTGTGCTTTGTTTGGAGACAGTGGGATGAAAGGGGCAAACTAGAAAATCATACAGAAGATGAGATGCTGGGGAAAGAGTTTTAGAGAGGTTAGGTGCCAAAGAATGTGTGTTTGGAATCTATGAAAAACACGGCAAGTGGATAATTTTGTTGTGAAACGAATAGCCCACTGTGCTGTGGTGGCCTCCCTGCACCACCCCCACAATGCACTACAGTTTTCCGACCGCCCACTGCTCAAGCTCCGGTGGTTTTTCCTTTTTGGCTCCGTGGGCTTCTGCCTTCTAGATTTCTGTGTATATATGTATAGTATAATTCCCTTTAACATTGGCCAACGAAAGCGGCAAGAAAAACACTTGAACAAATGCAACAGTCAGCTTATTCACGAAAATATTGTGTATGGTATTTATATTCGTTTGGCAAAGGTAATAAACAGCAAAACCTGAACAAAAACGAAAAGAAAATGCAGCACAAAGCCATTTGGGCAAACTGAAATGGTTTTTTTTTGTAAAGAGAAAAAAACTAAAAACGAAAAAAGAAACATTGCCAGAAACCGAGACGCAGATAAAAAAATTAACAAAAAAGCGACTGTGGGCGACAACAACAACGTCCGAAGCAAATGCAAAAGCAAAAGCCACAGGCAAAGCCATAGCCAATTGAAAATTACCAATTTAAATGTTTAAATCGGCATCGGCAGCGGACGCAAGCCACTAAAAATTAAGTCAAATAAAAATGCAGACTAGGCATTTGGTGAAGTAAATGGTAAAGAAGTGTACACTCGAATGCAAAGATACCGATAATTATATAAACAACAAAAACTGATGGCGATTGCCTATGGTCGGATGGGGCTGTCTCGCTCTGCCCGCCTGCTGCCCGCCTGCTGCCTGCCTGCTGCTGTGGTACTCGTACTCTCCTCTCCAAATGAAAAATGATGTCGTTCTGGCCCGACACTGGCTAATGATCATCGGAAGATACATTCGTAAACACGTTGATCGTGAATACAGTATGTACGGGCATAGATACGGCTCGGCAAACGGCCACAGATACGCAGCATAAGCATGAGCGGCTGGCTGTGTGGTGGGACGGACGGACCACCATACGTATCAATGGGTGTATTATCATATCATCATCGGCAACGGACAGGCGACAACGTCGACATTTTGTCGTTTTCGAAAGAAGACAATACAATAGCCGGGCCGCCGTGAGCGTTATCTAATAAATTGTGAGGGAGTTGACAACGAACGATCGGCTCAAAACAAAAAACGAATCTGCATGAGGTCGTAAATATCGTTGTTGTCTGTAAGCTGTCCCAAAATGAGTTCAGAGTGAAAGCCATGGAGAAGCCATGGTCTTCTTGACGGCGTGGGTTTTGCCCCCTGATTTTAGCCTTTTTGTGTGGCAAGAAGATCTCGCCTGGCTGCTTATCAATATGCGAATTAGCTGCCGATGATTATGCATGCAAATCAATTCAAAATGGTGGCACATTCGTGGGCAGTGGAAATTAGCGCTCTCCGCCGATGCCGATGCTGATTGGTGTGTGAAAATTGAGCCAGAGATTAGAGATCGCCAGATTGCCCCGAGATACAGTGATTTAATGGCCCGCATTATGCTTAGGATGTTGTGCTGATCGATAGGTGCGAAATCGGTCCCATTGTTCCGACATGATCGATAGCCCCACGCAAGAAGTTGGCTGTTGGCTTTCGCGGGTTGGGGAGCTTGTGAGGGGTTCGATTCATCACCATTTACCGAGTGACAAATTTCCCGTTAAAAAGTGTAAAAATATCTGATTTTATGATCGCAACCCCCTCGCAAAATAATCGAACACGGGATCCAACTGTATCACACATGCAGTTGACACCAATTTGCCGTATCAAATGTTTTTAGAACCTAAAAGTTAAACCTTTCGGCGGCTTTCCACTTGAAGGTAACCCGTTCTTTGGGGCAAGCACTTGCACAATCAAATATTTACACCGAACGACGACGATCTGTTCAAATATCAACAGATATACCCAACAGTCGTCCCTCTGTAGATACCGCGATCGCAGACAGTGCGAACCTATTGATTAGATAATTGCATGGCAGGTCCCAACGAAAAGCAACGAAATCTAGAACATGACATCTCCAGATACTACAGATACGAGCATACTGATATCAAATACTCCCTTTTCCTGAAATTGGGGGCAAGTCAGAGCTTCGGCGACTAATCAGAGCTACTTCACTCCAGAGACTTCCCGGGCACTTCAGGTTTTTCTCTATTTCTTTTCTGGCCAACTTCGAACGCATAAAAGCGGCTGACTATATATAGACAGGGCAAGATGCAGCAGCAGACATGGAGCGGTGGGAAATGCCCGGAAAGTTTCTTCTCGAGGAAACTCTTTGAAGAAAATCTTTAAACTAAAGTAAGCGGTTGCCGCTGCTCTTTTTTATTTGATTTCATTACGCTTCGGCTTTTTGTTGTTGCCTCCGCTTGCGTGTTACTAAATTTGGTTGTCTGGGCATTTCTACGCGTCTGTGCTATCCGCCCACCCCGGATCGCCCGCTGCTTTCCGCACCATTTTCCTGTACTCGCGCGTGTGTGTGTGCGAGGCACACCATTTTTAGTAGCCTGGCTGGCCGCCGTCTAAATATGTACATACTACATCCACGGGAAAAATAAAACATATATTTGCCCAAGATCTTCAAGATTAAATTCAACGAATCATTCAGCAATCTTTTGGCCAGTTTCTATTTAACTAATCAGGCAAGTGCTTCTTCGGTGGTGGCTTTTTCCCTGTGTAATAGGGTAAATGCTTCCATGCGTCCCCGGGCTCTCTGCCCATTTTGCAATATTTGTGGGTGCCTTGGGTTGGAAAACTGCTGCTCCGGCATCCAGCAGCCATCAGCCAGCATCCGTAGCTGTAGACGTACCCGTGTCCGGGACGCTGCGAGGTGATAGCGCGGACAACTGCGCCGCATCTCCATTCATCCGGCAGTTAGTCTTTATCTCTGCGCCGCACTGTCACCGAATTTAGCGAGCTTTGGACCCCAAATGCCAGCCCCATTGCCATCGTTTTTGTATTCGAAATGAAAGCTGCACACGCTGCACAATTCTGGAGCGAGATGAAGACATAGCGTCTGAATTGTGATTTCTGCCTTCTGAATTCTGAATGCCTCGGGGGCCTCGACGTTTTCGACGTTCTCGACGTTCTCGTCGTCGTAGTCGTCGGCGTTGTCGTAGTCATAGTCGTCGTCGTCGTCATGGCGATGATGATGTTCTGCTCTTTTTGCAGCGATCTGTTTTGTTTTGTTTGCATTATAAAATCGTTGGCTCTGCGCGTTTTTTTCGCACAAAACATCCGGTCGTATTTTAATTTAATGAGTATAAATTCTGTGCTCGGCCAGAGGCACTGACACTTTCTGCACACTTATTATTTATTTATAAAGCAAATGTAGGTGCATTCGCAACGGTTTGAATAGATTTGAATGGAGGGAGTAACCCTGAGATAGTAATTAAAGCAGATTAGATAGGCTTCCTGTATCTGCTGGGAATGGAGGGGCTTCAGCTAATGCGCCTGCTATTTCACCCAATTCTGCCCTTGCGAAGATTGCACTCACATCTGTTCTGCCTTTCTTGCAGGCATCATGCAACTGCTCGGAGAGTGCGCGGCGAGCGGAAGGAGCTGTTCACCACTGACCGGGGCTGCCGAGTGACATTCGCGGGACTTGCGGCGCCCTCAACGCCGTCGACGATCATCGTTGCCGCTCTGGGAAAATCATCGAATTTAGCAAAAGCCACGAAATGCACGTTTCGGCCATCAAAGTCTGGCCCGGATCGGGGGAGAGTGATAGCCGCAGCCTCCAGTGGGACAATCATCGAATATGCAGCGCGAAGGGAAATGGATGCGGTCGCGCGGGCAGCAGTAGTAGTATGGCGAATGCTACAAATTTAATGTCATGCGCCAAAAGGCGACGTCGCCGCAAAATAAACACAAACAAGCAGCGAGCTGCAGCAAGTCGCAATAATGATAATTGCAATTATACTACAACCAATGATTTCAATAAAATCAATAAACTGCTGCTAATTACGTACATGCTGCTGATAACAGCGGCCACAATTTGTCAAAGCGCCGCCCAGTCGCCTTCGTCTGGCAGTGCAGGAGGAGGAGGAGGAGGAGGAGGAGGACGAGGAGACGGCGGCGGAGGATCGCCGCTGAGTGCGTTTCTCAAGTCTGGCGGCGCCTCGTACAATCAGCAGTTGCCGCAACAGCAGCTCTTCGCCATGCTGACCAGGAACGGGGCATCTGGCTCCGGATCGGGATCGGGATCGGGATCGCGCGGCAATCGCGGCAATTCCAATCTCCAGCAGTTCCCTTATCTGCGCGAAGACGACTCCGATGCGGACGTTGATGACGAGGATGTGGCTGCTCTGCATGTGCCCCGTCGTCCGGAGGTATCCTCCGTCCAGTCGAGCTCGCTGGAGACCAACGGTTTCGTCTCCGATGACGGCGGCCAATACGAGCAGGCGGAGAAGGCGCTCCGTGAAGCGGCGGCGTCGAACAATAAGTACAACAAGTACAACCTTAACTGCCCCAAGGACTGCAAGTGCGTGGCTGGGCTATTCGAGTGCGACAAACTGCACCTGGAGCGGGTTCCCGTCCTGCCCAGCGACGTGCACACTCTGTAAGTTTCCCTCCACATAATTTTAGCTATTTTTATACCCGGATCTTAAAAAGAACAAGGATATATTGAATTCAAACGAAAGAATTTAACAGCTAGAAGGAATGGTCCCCGCCCCATAATGTTTATAAATTTCGAGTGATATAGTCATGTCCGTATGTCCGTCCGCCTGTCCGTATGACCGCTTATATATTGGAGAATATATAAGATAGACAAAAAATATTTATCGCCAAATTCCGTGGCGTGTTCAGTTTTCATTTTACAGACAATATATTCGGAAATACTACATATATTGACTCGAAACGGCCGTAAGCCCTACTGTACAATGCAGCTAAAGCGCTTCTGAGTTTATTTGCCAACAAATAACCTCAATCTGACTTTTAGCCACACTCCCCCGGGGGCTTTCCATTATGCTTAGCTTGATGTCGGGGGAGGGCGATGAATTCGACAGAATTTGAATCCATTAAATATTTGGCAAGGGGATGAAATGGCTAGCAACCAACCCCCCGCTCTTGAGCTGCGAATAAAAATTGCAGTGTGCCACAACCCTCCTCTACTTCGACATTGCCCTCGATATCCACTTGTTCGGGGGGTTGCGATTTTATCGTCGCGCTTTTAATCAATTTAATGCATGGCAAAATTATGCACCACTGTTTCTCCTTTGTTTATCAGTAGTTTTGCATCGATAATTGCGGCATAATTGAGGTTTATTCGTTGAGCATGGCTTTTCTAAGAGCACAAATTCGTATCTCTTTCGCAGGCAACTGGCAAACAACAAACTAAACGACACCACCGTCCTCGAGATACGTAATCTGTCCAATTTGATAAAAGTGTAAGTAGTGCAATTGACTGCTATTGAGAAGGTTGTGTTATTGAAATAATTTCTTTACTATAGAACTCTGAAGCGGAATCTGCTGGGAGTGATACCAAAGTTCACTGGACTGGTCGGGCTGAAGCACTTGATTTTGGGCAACAATCACATCAGCAGCATCTCCAGGGAAGCCCTGGCAGCTCTTCCCTCCCTTAGGACTCTGGATTTGTCCAGGAATCAGCTGCACAGCATTGAGGCTAACTCCTTTCCCAAACCCAACATTCTGGGTCATTTGTAAGTAGCTTAGGAAACCGTAACCAAAGATGGGATACAGAAATAAATGCAACGATTTACAGGATACTCAATTTCAACGAGATAACCAGTGTGGATGCGGAGTCTTTTGTTAACTTGAACAACCTGACGGACCTGGAGCTAAATAATAATCGACTAAGTACCCTGCCCGCTGGATCCTTCCAAAATCTGACTCGACTTAAGAAATTGTAAGTTTGCCCTGAACGGTCTCATTAGATCCCCCTAAAATGAATGCACTCCCAAATGCAGATCCCTTAACTTTAACCATCTGGAGATCAACTGGTCGACGTTCAAGGGTTTGGTGTCGGTGAAGAACCTGCAACTGAAGTCCAACAAAATCCGAGCGCTGCAGGACGGCGTCTTCTATGTGATGCGCAACATTGAGGCCATCGATCTGGCCCAGAATCAAATAACCTCGCTCTCCCGCAAGGAGCTCTACAATCTGACGAAACTGCGCCACTTGAACCTCTCTATGAACGCCATTTCGCAAATCGAGGTGGACACCTGGGAGTTCACGCAGCTGCTGGAGCTGTTGGATCTCTCCCACAACGCCATAGCCGAGTTCAGACCCCAGCACTTGGATTGCCTGCAGCGCCTGAAGACCCTCAACTTGGCCCACAACCGGCTGCAGTATCTGCAGGACAATACCTTTAACTGCGTTAAGAATTTGGAGGAGCTGAACCTGCGGCGCAACCGACTGTCGTGGATCATTGAGGACCAGAGTGCGGCCGCTCCGTTCAAGGATCTTCGCAAGCTGCGACGACTCGACTTGCACGGCAACAACCTGAAGCAGATTAGCAGCAAGGCCATGAGCGGCCTGAACAACTTGGAGACCCTAAACCTCGGCTCCAATGCTCTGGCCAGCATCCAGCCCAATGCCTTCGAGCACATGATCCGCCTGAACAAGTTCGTCTTCAAGTCCCTGAACTTTATCTGCGATTGCGAGTTAACGTGGTTCCGCAACTGGCTGCAGAGCAAATTTCCCCAGCACATGCAGCACGTGGTCTGTGGCTATCCGGAGCATCTGCTCGACCGCCAATTGAAGTCCCTAAGCGACTCGGAGTTGGTTTGCTGTAAGTACAACTGCGAGAGGGGGTCTCCCGGCGACAATCTAACGCAATCTTTTACTTTTAGTGGAGTCTCCCAAGCCTAAACTGGAACAAGAGCCACCGGACACCATGCTGGCCGTGAATGGGGCCAACATTACGCTGGAGTGCATTGCTAGTTCTCCGGCAGCAGCATCGTTGGCCGCTGCGGACGAGCTGAAGATCAAGTGGCGCCACGACAACCAGCACGTGGTCGAGCGGCCGACGGCCCTGCACGACGGAGCCAGCACAGAGACGCAAATTCACCACGAT
Organism: Drosophila ironensis; assembly: GCA_021223825.1. NCBI lineage: Eukaryota > Metazoa > Arthropoda > Insecta > Diptera > Drosophilidae > Drosophila > Drosophila ironensis. The sequence continues at coordinate 720,415 of JAJJHQ010008764.1, read as the reverse complement.
CAGGGCACTAACCAGACCTCAATATACGGCTATCTCAGACTCACAAACGTTAGCTACGAGAGCGCCGGCCGCTATCAGTGCGTGGTATCGAACGCCTTTGGAACCACCTACGCTCAGAAGTTCAAGATTTCGATAGGAAGTGAGTTGCCAAGCCCCGGAATATTGTTGTTTGCCCCCATAACTATAATGTGTGTTGTGTTTTTCCCGCAGTTCATCCAACGTTCTTGCAAGTGCCCTCAAATCTTACCCTGGATGCAGGGGAAACTGCCAGGCTGGTGTGCTCCGCTAGCGGCGATCCAACGCCGGAGATGGCGTGGCAAAAGTTTGGGGCCAGCGAGTTTCCGGCGGCAACAGAGCGCCGGTTGCAGGTGATCCGAGAAGAGAACGCCTTCCTCATAACCAACGCCAAGCCCAGCGATTCCGGAATCTACACATGCACGGCTGTGAGTGCGGCGGGCGAGATAAAGGTGAACGCCACTCTGCTCGTGAACGGTGAGTTTAATATGGACTGCTTGTTGGTGAGCACTCGCTAATAAACTAATAAATCGCCTATTCCATTCGATAGACAAACCCCAGCCAAATATTCCGCTGGTGCACCAGGAAGTAGTGGTCGGACGCACCTGTGTGCTGGAGTGCCTGAGTGAAGCAACGAACTCAGAATTCGAGATGGAGCACCCGCACCGCGAGTGGTTTAAGGAGAACAAGCCGATACACATCTCGCCCACAGCCCCCGATGGCGATCGCTACTACTTCACAAACAGCAAGGAACTGCTGGTGATCCTGAACGCACAGTCCAACGATGCGGGTCATTACCGCTGCGAGATCACCGACAACTCGCGAACCTTTACGCTGCAGTCGGAGCTGGTGGTGGTCAAGGAGAATCTCAACTGGGACGTTTTGTTGCTGGGCATTATTTTGCTGACGGTTGCCTGCGTTCTGGTGGACTGCTGCATTATTTGGTTCACTCTGCGCTACCAGAAGCGCAAGCTGCGCATGAGCCTGGCCGCCGAGCGTCTGGCCGCGCGCACACAGGCCAGCTTGCACTCGACCCTGGACAAGGATCAAACGCAGCTGACCACGCTGAATCGAACACAAATGCGGCCGCACCAGTCGCAGCTGGTGCTCGATGGCGTTTCCTCCCAGCAGCAGCTGCAGCAGCAGGCGCAGCTACGTCCCAGGAGTCTTGCGGATCTGGGTAGCGACGATAACCAGGCGGCACACAGTCGCCTCATTGTGACAACGACACCGTCGTACGAGCAGCGCTGCCTGGAACAAGGCCTGACACTCAGCTATCTGCAGCAAACGGATCTGGAGGGTCAGCAGGACCATCTGTCCAGCAAGGATTCGGGCACCGGCTCGGATGCAGCCGTGAAGCGCAGCCTCGAGGACTTTGTGGTGGCCATGCCGCGGCGCAAGCACAACACGGACGACGAGGAGGATGACGATGACGATGGGGAGGAGAACGACCTGCAGTACGCACCGACGCGGGCGCTGGGCGTCTCCGAGTACGACGACATGGAGCTGTACGAGCTCAATCACACGGCAGCCGAGCAGCAGCATTTCCTGCAGAATAACAATCACAACTACGATGGTGGCGGGGGCGGCGGAGCGACAGACGCTGGGGTGCCGAAAGTTCAGCCCCGCAGCAACTTTGGCAGCAGCATCCAGCGGTCCACCGCTGTGGACATTTGAGCAGCGACCAAACGCTAAACCAAATGCAGCAGGCCAGGCTAAGCAGGATCACATACCAAAAAGAGAAAAGGGAAAGTGAAAATGGAAATGGAAGTCCGCAACCCGCCCCCAAACGAACAAAGACTGTTTAACTCATAATTATAGCTCGTAGGCCGCCTTATCGATGCCTTGCGCTAAGGAACATAGGACAGCTAAAGGAAACATACCAGTGTCTTCGTAATTTATGAAATTAGTCATAAGGATCGATTTTCTATACACAACATATACACAGATGTACACACACACACACACACACACACATTGTGTGAAAGCAGCCCGAAAACCTTTTGATAACCCCTATCGTATATTTATAATTTCGTTTCGCTTGTGATATTATTTATTATTTTGATCGCCCGAGTTTTAAGCTAACACATTCACCTCTGTACATAGCCCTAGCACCTAATCGTAGCCTGTATTTTTAGATCGCTAAGTCGATGCGCACCCGGTGGGAGCCAGAAGATCGGCTGCGACGCATCCATCCCATCTCCGGTCGAGCGTGAACATCAATGCATACTTTTGTTTTTCTTGCATTTTCGGTTGAATTTGAAGTTAATTTGCCTTACGATTGTTGGCCTTGACAAAGTGTGAAACGAAACGATGTGAAACAGACTAAAGCCTAATACAAATAAATGCATTACTCCGACATAAGCCGCGGTGTCCTTTGGGGGGCGGTTTTCTTGTTGCTTGAACTACATTTAATATGAATTTACTTCGAACATGCTCCGAGTGAACGCTCGGTCAGTTGGAATCCTCGGAGCTGTCGCTGTAGGCGGCCAACAGGGAGAGTCCTCCAGCGGCGGGAGGGTTGGGCTTGGGTTCTGCTGTGCTGGAGGTAGCTGCCGTCTTCGCGGAGGAGGCTGCAGGCGTGCTGGCACTGGCATTGGCACTGCCACTGGTTTTGGGCTTCACCAGCACCAAGGGCGCCTTTCGCTTGACCAGGGGCTGCCCTGCAGATGCGTTGCTGAAAGCTCCTGCGCCCGCACCCGCACCCGCTTTGGTGCTCGGCCTGGCCTGCTTGGCTGGAGGCGGGGCCGGCAGCAGGTCCACCGGCTCCTCCTTGACGTCCTCAATGATCTCCTCCGCCACGACGCGCGTCCCGCCCTCGGACCGGCTCTTGAAGTTGACGGACCTGCAGATAGATCGTTCGAAAGTTAGTACGAGACAATGAAGCTGCTGCCCCCGGTCCCGGTCCCGGTCCCCGTCCCCGTCCCGAGGCTCACTTTATGAACTCCTCGTCCTCGCGCTCCTCCCGCTCGAGGCGCTCCCGCTCCGTCTCGACCGCGTTGTACTGCTGCAGCATCGTGGAGTAGTCGACCGTATGCTGGCGCCTGTTGAGGTCGCGCAGCTCCTCGAGGCTCTCGATCATCTCGATCTCGTTGCGCGACTGCTGGGTGCGGTTCTCGAGCAGCTTCATCGGGTTGTTGGCCTCCTCCTCGCGGGCCTCCTGCTCCTCGCGGCGCGCCTGCTCCTCGGCCAGCTTCAGGGCCATGAAGTTGCGCGTGGCGCCCGCCTCGATCTCGTAGTCCGTGTTCTGGGGGTCCGTCTTGAAGGAGATCTCCTGCAGGCAGCGCGTGCACTTGATGTAGAACCGGTAGATGCGGATGCCCAGGTACGTCTCGTTCTCCACGTCCTCCTTGCGCGCGTTGAACTTCTTGCCCTTGTAGATGTACTCGCCGCACGTCTTGCAGCGCATGTTGAAGGGGGCCATCAGGCGGACGGTGTACTGCCGGTTCTTGGCCAGCTTCATGCGCGGGATCTTCGACGGGTCGAAGTCCGGCGGGTAGTATTTCTGCAAGGCGAGGCGAGGAGTTAGTCGGCCCATCCCCCACAGGTTGTTTTCCACTTACATTCAGCACTTTGCGCTCCGACATTTTTCCGGCGGTTGGGGCAGAAGATCAGATCGAAAAGATCGGGAGATGGCAACAAAATAAAAACAAAACTGCGTATTAGAGATGGCCAATCCCCGATGCCTTGTAATCGATTCTATGTTTTTTTATCGTGGAATCGCTGCCCTAGATTGGCCCTGCCAACCGCTTTTTTACGATGGTCTGGCCATGCCCACCTGTTTTCTACGATGGCCTGGCCTTGCCTACTAGTTTTCTGCGATAGCCTGGCCTTGCCTTGCCTGACTGTTTTCTACGATGGACTGGCCCTACCACATAGTTTGCTTTTCCGAGGCGCCGTTACACTGCTTTATCGACCACACCCGTTTTGTAGTGAGCGCCAAATTTAAACTCAGCCAAGGCAATGGCACCCAAGCAAACAGCAATCGTTTCCGAATAAAACAAAAACGCAATTTGAGGGCAATACACGACGAAAGTTTATAAATACAAGGCAACACTAAGTGGTCATCCTCTCCAACACACCATTTCCGATCGTTAATTCCTTAGCTAAGCTTGGGTCACACTTCTTTGGCTATTTATGCTGCTTGGTTATGCTTGTATAATACAACTACAACAAATTCACATTTGCACGGATGCTCGGTTGCTCGGCAGCCTTACATGCTGGTGCTGACGTCATCGCTGTCGAACGAAGGACTGCTCTTCCGCTGGCCCGTGTACCGGGCCGGCAACGGCAGAGGGCGCGCACTCGGGTCTGGGGCAAAGGCGACAGCGGCATCGCCACAACCACCACCCCTTGCCTCCACATCCACATCCGGGAAGCTGACCTTCTTGGGCGCAGACAGCGGCGGAACAGTGCTGATCGACTTGGGGCGCCCTTCCAGCCGGAGGGCCGCCCGGGGAATCTTGTGCTTGACCAGCTCGTAGGTGCAGGCGTAGAGGAAGGTGTACTGCTGCTGGGTCTGCACCATCTTCATGCGCTGGAACCGCAGCTTCTTCACCGTCTCGAAGATGTTGATCTTGGACTCGCTCTTCAGGCGCTGCATGATCAGGTCCAGGCCGATGAAGGTGCCGGTCCTGCCCACGCCGGCGCTGCAGTGCACCACAATCGGCGAGTAGCTGGGCCGCCGCTCGGCCTTCACCTTCTTCACGAAGTTGATCAGGTGCAGGGGGTCCTCGGGAACGCCGTGGTCGGGCCACTTCTTGAAGAAAAAGTGGACCACCTTCTCCTTCAGGCCGTACTTGTCGTGCACCACCGTCATCTCCGTGCGGTCGTACAGCTCGAAGGCCTCTTTGTTCTTCACAGTCACGGTCAGACCTCGCATGGTGTACGGGAAGTACTCGTGGCACTTGATCTGTTGGGGGAAACCGTCGGTAGTGCGGATTTTTGCGGTTCTCTTTCTGTTAATTACCGTGTTTCCCTCGCGGAACTGGGTGACCTGAACAATGACCCGCACGTTATACTGGAGCACCATGCGCCAGAAGTCCATCAGGCTCTCCGGCTTCGGTCCTTGGGTGGCTATGTACTCCTTCTTGCGGGTGTGGCCCTGTGGGGGGATAAGAGCGATTAGCTTGGGTAATCTTCTCCGGCTAACACTCTGCTAACGTCTATGAACGAGGCATTGATGTAGTCCGAGCCCTCTGCATCTATGTCCAGGATAACGCGATTTTTGTCGTCTGGAAAACAACATTTATGAAAGCTTTTGGTTTGTTTTGTTTCCCTTGTACTCCTACTCACAAGGATAAATGTCCGCATAGCGATTCTTGTGGCAGCCCAGCTCCGAGGCAGCGTAGCTGAGTTCCAGGGCCACCACGGTGATTTCCTTGAACTCCCGCGCCAGCTTCTCCGGCTTGGCCACCTCCGCATAGAAGATGGCAAAGTTCTTGGCGATCACATTGCCGAAGGGATCCTCAATGCCCTGGCCAGAGTCGCGGTGCCTGAAGTAAAACAGTTAGTCTGATACGACCTGGAGAGTATTAGGCAATTAGAACGCACCAGGCAATTCGTTTCCGCACCCACAAAATCACCAGTCCAAGGACAAAGGCCAACACGAGGCAGCTGCACACGCTCACCACAATCAAGGTCACCTTGATGGCCGCCTCCGTTTTGAAGTCCAACAGTGCGGCGTCGCTGTATCCCGCCGAGGTAAACAGCCGCACCACCAGGTGGTACTCGGTGTCCGCCAGCAGGGGACCGTTGCAGTAGCGATTGCCGTTCGGGCACTTATCCTCGCCGATGGTGAACACGATCTCCATGTCGGACTCGGAGGCAGTGGCGTAGTCGTAGCTGCGGCTCCGAGAGCTCAGCACCGGTTGCCAGTGATCTGGAGTGGTCTGGTACTGCAGGACGCAACCTTTGGCGCCATCACCGCCGGCCAGCTCATAGGTCAGCGAGTTGGGCCAATCACTGGAGACGTCGAAGCCCAGCTCAGGCTGCTCGCCGCAGTTTTTTTGGGAAAGCAGCAGGGCCACAAACTGGATTTGCCCCGACTCCGAGTTCATGATGTCCGCAGGAAGCCTCACCACCGCCGACCTTGTCGGGTGATTCGTTTCGTCCGTTTTGATGCGCATCTGCCCCACCAAGTCCGCCCCCAAGCGGGGTGGCACTGAGAGAATGGAAAGAGGATGCTCGGTAAGATTCCGGGGCACGCGACTGCAAAACAATCTGTATACTCACAACCCGCCGGCGACTGCCACTGCCCGGCCACTCCGCCACTGAGCTCCGCCACGTTTAGGTTCTTCACCGCCACCTGCACCTTGTATTTGTACTCCGGCAGCATCTCCGTCTCCGTGTAGGACATGCGACCCTTTTTGTTCTCCATGTCCAGCTGCACCTGTCGCTGAAAATTAACTGGATCGTAGGAGGCGCGCTCTCCGCTGAAGTCGAGCAGGAAGTACTCGATCTCACCGTTGGACCGACAAGGCACTGTCCAGGTGATGGTTACGTTAGCAAAATACTCCAGACTGGGATCCGGATAGGGGCCCATGGGCGTCACGGTCAACTGGGTCACATTTTCGGAGACTGCACACAGGTATTGCGTGTAAATGATCACAAAGCACTATCTTGCAGCTCACCTGAGGGCAGGGTGATGCCAATAAGCGGTACCGTGTAGTCTCCCATCCCGAAATCATTTTGGGCGGCCACCTGAATCATGTACTGCATGCCAGCCATCAACGCGGTGTAGTTGGAGCTGTTCAGGGGATTAGTCTCCGATTTGGACCACTCATCGAAGGTGCAGTCCTCGGGCACAAAGTAGTCGGGCATGTGGCGCATCAGAAAGACTTGGTAGAACTTCAGGGCTCCGTTCAGGTAATCGGGTGGATCCCAGGAGAACTGTAGACTGTGCGAGGTCCTCTCGTTGTTCTGCAGGTGAGTTGGCCGCTCTGGAACTAAAACGGTGAAATTTAATTATTACCGTTGTACTCTATTATCGTATTGTCAGTTACAATAGTTAGATGTCTTCAGGTTAGCCAGTGGAACCGCCTGGGAGGCGCCAGCCACGTTGTAAAATATGACGTTGCACAGGTAAGTGGTGTATGGAGAAAGCGGACTAAGCGTTGCCTTGAACCCTGTAAAATTAGCTCATTTGATTAGTCTATTGTTGCGGAAAATAACCAGCCATTGTAGCACCTCTTCGACTATGTCCTTCCACGTAACGCTCTGCGTATTGATGAGGAACATTCTCGGAGGTGCTGCATTTGAAGAGCGCATAGATCGTTTGGCAGGTGTTGTTGAAGTCGTTGTTGTAGGCACTTAGGTCGACACTGTGAGAGCCAACGCTGGTCGGCTCGAAAATGACCTGTAGCCGAATAAAAGATTTGATAAAAAGCTAGAAAATAAAGTTATCGGATTCACCTTTCCGTGGGCCACAACGGCAGCCTCTGTCTCGGCCTCGATTTGCTTAAGCTCGCCATCCAGTTTCTCTCTAGTGTAGGGAATGATTTGGAGAATGTACATCTGGCAGGATGGCAGATTCTCAAAAGACACACTAGTGTTTTGTGTGGTAACACTCAGGGCCTTTACATCAACGATCTGGTCGTCCTCCGTCCAGCCGGACAATCGATAACCGTCGACGCAGAGATCCGCATACGCGGGTGCCATCCAACTCAACTCCAGAGAGGTGGGACCCGCTAGCACAATGGGTTCTATGATCGGCGAGGGCTCTGGAGGAGAATTAAAGCGGTTATATATGAAAATATAATTGCATAGCTTTTGGATATTTACGGTCTTCGCTGACGGTACCCTCTGCCTGGTACTTGCTTCCCGAGGTACCATTAAACATAATGGGCACAATTTCCACATTGTATACACCGCAAGGATCTAGACTCGCAAAGATTGCTGTCCTTTCGGCAGTCTCCAACTCGGTGGTTGTGTTAACAGGTCGTTGACTAGGTCCTGTCAGGTTGACGAAGTAGTTGTACACGCATTTTGGATGATCCTGCGGCGCCGACCAGGTCCAGGTCAATTGGGTGGATTCTGAGCTGAGCTGTGGCTCAAAGACCACGCTTGGACCTGAGAATGACTGGTTTTAACTAAATTTATGCAGTAACTTCCGCTTGCTTACGCTTTTCCGCAGATGTAAAAACCTCCGAGCCCTTGGCGGTTTTGTTTTCGTTGATAAACACTTCAAAGGTGTGTGGTTCACATCCCTGCAGATCCGTGAGCAGGTATTCCCGCAGCATTCCATCCGAGGAAGTGTCCGTCCAATCGCATTCTTCTGGGGGTAAAAAGCAATATTGTAAGCTTCTCCTTTATTTTTCGACGCTCTCACCGCTGCCCTCTGTGGGCTCTTTCGTAGGAGCACTTGGCTCTTCAGTAATTCCAGTGTCGTCGTCCACGTCGAAGGTTGTCATGGTGCTGGGTTCTGTCGTTGTCGTGCCCGGATTCACTTCCATCCCACAATCGTTGCGCCTCCACTTGAATACATAGTTGCTGATGCAATACTTTTCGACGGGATCATCCCAAGTGACTATGGTAATGCCATTGGCCAGATTAGCCACGTTCATCCCTAGATCTCCTGGTTCTGAGTACAGCGTGTCCACCTCACTGTAGTCCTCATCCACTACCAGACTGGCATTGTTTCTCGTCAGCAGGGTGATCCGGTGCGTCCGACAAGCTCTGATGTCCTTTTTGAAGGTGTACGTACTCGTGTCGCTCATCTCCTTTGTGTTGTAGGATACCTCCTTTACCTCGGCAGTAATCTCGAAGTATTCCACACAAGCTCGGTCAGTTGTCTCCCAGACAATCTTAATACTATTCGCCGTGGGAACTACCGAAGTCAGCGTGGTTTTCGGTTCTAGATGTTGCAGAGAGATTTACCTTTAAAGTATTATATTTCGAGTTGATCTACGGGGTAAACTTACGTTTGTACTCTGTGTAGGCGTAGATTGTCTGGTCTGCAGGGGCCTGAGTCTCGGGAACATTGGAACGAAAGGCCACCACGCATGTGAAGAACGTGCAGGGGTTAAGACTTTCGCTATAATTTATAGAAAGAGTATTTGTAGAAAATATTTATTTTTGATAGATCCGATAACTCAGCTCTCTTACCAAACATTGGCTTCATTGGCCTTGGTTTCTTTTCCGGTCGAATTGCGGCAGGATACACTGTTTATTGCGTATTCTGTGTCATCCGTGAGGCTGAATGCGAGGGTATAGGCCGTAGCCACCACCTTAACCTCTGGCTCTAATAATTACAGAAAAAAGCGTGCCAATAGGTTTCCCCATCAAAACACACACACGAAACTCACTGTCTGCCAGACTGGTGCTGGCCAAAGTCGTTGATACCTCCTTACTTTGCCCTTGGGCCCAGGCGATCCAGAGGGTGAAGATTATGCCGTAGACCCAGAATGTTGGCTTCCATTGCAGTTTGGGGTCCATCTCAGGACCACATCGCTTTCGATGCTGTCACGGAGGCGTTGCAAGTTATTGAAAATAAAAAAAAAATATTGAAAAACCGGTTAATTCTGGGATTTTCCCAAAAGCAATAACCTCCACCCAATTGCAAATCGCATTTATACACTTATAATTAGTGCCTACAAAATAACAAAGCACAAATACGTAGAGTTCGCTGTACGATGTAAAACGAAAGGTGATTTGTGGAACGGCTTTCGAACGCTGAACTCTCTTTCCAGACTTCGCGATCATCATGTTTCTGACCCGCGCAACAAATATATAATATATATAAAAGCAATCCCCCTAATCTCTAGCTTAAAATTGACTTATTCTAATTGAAGAAATTCCCCCAGTTAATGAGAAATGTAAACAAATAACGCGACAAGATATCGCATACGAGGGTTCTGCCAACGTGTGACACTCACTGGCTGCGCTTCTGAACATATGAACATATACTTGCAAAGAACTTTAAAAAGTGTCGGTCTTAGCTGAAAAACCGAAGAAAGAGCGATATTCTGATATCTGGTATCTTTCAGCGGCACAGCCTTACATTGATTTATATCTGATATCTTAAAACTAGATTTAAAGTCATCCATCAAGAGTGTTGCTGTTGCGATATTCCAGATTGCGAGCAATTAAGGAGTAAGCCCAATGTCAGGAACGGTGTGTGTGGATTTTGAGAATCTTATCGGAACGAGAGGCACTTCAGATGCCTGAGAGTGGCCAGCAAGTACAGATATTGATAGCAATCTGCTTGTTGGACAACCCAATATATGCAGCTACAAATTAAAAGTGTATAATATTCGAATCGGACACGGGGAAGCCAAGAACTGAAACTACCAATCAAAGCCTAGTTTGCAGTCGCATCACGCATTCCTACACAACTTAATGGCGAAAAAACTGAGATAAATTCATATATGTATTATATACGGACCACTAAATATAGCCAACGTGCGGGTGCGTCACTTGCGACGTTGTTGCTCTAATCGAAGCAATGCCGCGAGAACGGCAGCTCTAATTACCAATTTCTGTTGTCGCCGCAACGGAAGGCGCTAGAGTACACCTCTTTAAAGCAAATAAAGTAACACTTTTTGATAATTATTGATGGCGTTGGCGCTATCTGCGCTGGAGCAAATGCCAACCCAAAAAGCAAAGACAATTAGAAATCACCGACGGGTTGGCTAAACAAATCGCAACGCCTCAAATACTCCAAATAAGCCAATAATAACTATTTAACGGTTACACATGAACAAGGGGCTTTATCAACGGCATATAATCAGGGCCCGATAACGTTCATATGGCCGTTGAAAGTCATAAATTTTCTTTCGATTTCTGTATGAAAGCGCAATAAAGTCTTTAGAATTGCCTGCAGTGGCCAAGGATAAGCTTCCGCTACAGACAGACGCTTGAGCGATTACTCGATCGATGTTCGATCGATGTCTCTCGAGGCGCGAGGCAAATATATGATTTGATCGCTCTGATCAATTTGATCACAACTGATAAGCGTTGGAGCTCTTAATTTTGGCAAGTGATCAACATACATTGGTAATTTGCACAATGAAATTGGCACCTTGCTGACAGATAGCTAGCGCCCAACACTCACGGCTGGAAAATCGGGGAGCTGTTTTCGTTTTTGTTGCTCTTTTTAAGGTGCGCGCGACCGCGAAACTTTGTTTTTGGCACTTTAACGATCGCAAATTTTACGCCGAACTAATTTTAACCGTTTCCGCTGAGCGGTTGTCGAATACTGAGCGTGAATGGGAATAAATAAATGGCTCGGGCGAGCGAGGGAAGATAAGGAAACTTCAGTCCCATTGTGTGTGTGTAAGTAAGATAACATTTGCATTCACCAGTTGCAGTGCTGAAAAGCGATAAATTTTACAAAATTATTGGATCACTTTTAATGAAAAGTAGTATTAGCATGCTTCCGTCCATCTACAGTGGATCTACATTTAAAAAGTAACGGATTCGCATTTTAATTTGTTATCGACTATATTGTTATTATTTATCGAAAATGTTAGGGATGCTTACATTTAACTAGGTGCATCTCGTATAATTTGTTTGCTTTTGAAACCAATTCGGCATGATTTTTATTGTCACCAAAAACCATGTCAGGAACAGTATTGAATATTTGAATCCTATTTTATATATTTATATTTTTTATTTGTAAGGCACACGGGCTCCCATATATCCCTTTATGGCCTTCTTTTATATTTTTTTTAGCCCAAGTGGGCGCGCCGGCTAGTTAAACTATCTTATACAAATATTATTAAAAATAGGTAACAAATAACGAATTTGATCCTCGGTTGGCGTCTAATTTGAATCCTGTTCTAGGGCTGCAACAACGCCGCCGAGAGTGACCGTCGCCCATTGACTTAAGACCAAAAATTCCACATTTTTAACGCGTGACTGTTGAAGCCCGTGCTTGTTTGCGGTTTTCTCACAAAACTCGGCGATTGGTCACACTGACCACTGATTTTCCGTCATTTCTGCGTAATTCCTCAAAATTCGATAAAACATAAATAAATAAGCGTTTTTTCGATTGTTTGAAACAATAGGCGGATGTAAGTATGCGAGTCGCATAGTAAATGCAAGCGGTGAAAGTGTCGCGAAAATGGAGAAAAATATGCTATTTTTGCAACTGCGGATTAGTGTGTGAAGAGAAACGGAGAGAAAGAGAAAAAGTGTCATATGTACATTTTTGGTGTGTTGGTGCGCGCGTTATGTACACGCGAATAATATGAATAATCCGCCACAGGGATTTTTCGCAAACAAATTTGGATATATCCTTTGCCCGATTTTGCATATTGCCTTTTGGACTCTTTCGCTTGGCACCCCGTCCCCCTCGCCCCATCCCCCCATCCCCTGCTTTCAAAAAGATGGCCGTCGTAACAGTTGATTGTTGTTGGCATTGTGTTGTTGTGTGTTTGTTATTGAAAAGCAAACGGAACAACAAGCCAAAAAGAGAGAAAGAGTTATGCAAAACTGTGTTTGAACCAAACAATAAAGTAACAGCAACCGTGCAAAATGAAAATGAATTCAGCAAAGAAACAAAAACAATTACATTTTTTTACAACCACCAGAAAGCGATGACACATCGCCGTGCGCCAGTGAGCGTGCGTGTGTTTGTCCGTGAATGCTGATTTTTGCGCATGTGTTGGAGCATGTGTCCTCCCCCTTGCACCGTTCCACTGTCCCACTACCGCCCGCCCGCCCGGGTCCCCGAAGGCGATTGATCGATTTTTACCCAACTCCCGCTTCCCGCTGCCTTTTCTTCGTCCCCATCTCTCGCTTCCTTGCATAGTTCTGCCAACACCTTTGCATGGAGCATGGAAAACGGAAAACGGAATGGAAAGAAATGGCCCAAACCAGTTCTGCCAATGCTCAAGAAATCTCGTTTCATTTTCCACTCTTTCCTTTTTGTTTTGTTTTTACAGTTTTTCCGTTTTGGGCTGTCTGTATATTTTTTTTTTTTCTTTTTTTTAGTTTTTGTGCCAGGGCGTTCTTTTAGGTATCCAATGAGACCCGTTGTTGCGATTTCCCGGAATGTGTGGAAAGCGCCGTCTCTTGGCCCGACTTTAGGGTCTCCGCTAACCGCCGATTGTTCCATGGGAGTTTATCCAAAGACCTGTCCGCAAGCTTTGTTACCACCACCTTGTTGGCAGCAAGGTTGTTGCAAAAACAATTTGTTGACCTGGCTGGGTGTGCGGTGGAGAAATGTGAATGGCGAGTTGCAGAAATTAGTATGTAAATATGTGGACAGGGCAATCTCCAGCGTGCGACCTGGATACACTTGAGCAGTTGGCAGGCAGGACATCCTGGAGAAAAGGTTAAAGATCGTCCCTGCCTGGGCATGCTCATGAGTTTTTCCCACTCCCGCCAAAGGGTTAAAGTTCAAAGATGTCGGGGCAGCTTTATTTCCTCGTTGCACTTGAATTTATTGTTGCGTTCGCATGCCGTTTGCGTGTGTGTGTGGGCTAATCAATGAAACACGCAAATCGAGTGAGCAAGCGAGAGGCAACAACAACAACAGAAATAACTGCATGGCAAGTGCAAGGTCTGTTGCCAAAATAGGTGAGAGCGGAAGAGAGAGGCGGAGAGCGGATTGCGGTTCCCTATGCGGCCTACTGAGCCAGAGAAGGAAGGCATCCTTGTTGGGTGCGATGCAGCCCTGGTTTTAAGGCTCTCACGCCCCCGCATGTTGTTGTTGTTTTCCCTTGTATGGAAAGCTCGTGTGCATTTAAAATTCAAATGCAGATATGATAATCGAGCCAAGCAAGCGCAGCGCAACACAGTGGGAAACTGGGGCCGACTCTTCCAGTGATTTTGTAATATTTGTTGGCTTAGCGTGCGACCCACACGCCCCCTCTTATTGTTTTTGTTTTCGCTATTCCGCTGGGTGGCACCGTTACTGCCCCGCATACACTTGGAAACGCTCGGCAATGCAGAGCGCATGCCTGGGTGCTGGAATGCTGCTGGTTGCCACAACACAAGAGCTGTTGACTCCGTCCGGCGTTTCGAGGAGGAGCCCTAGAAATATCACGACCCACGACCCACGACCCCTGAACCCAGCCCACGCCTCTGTTCCATTAATACGCGTGACGCTGACGGTTTTATTGATTTTTGTGTGTTTTATATTTAGATGCGCAGTTAGCGGTGGCACACAGCCACCTACAATATTCAAATGTCCAGCGGAGATGAGCACAAATTGTTCCGCCAGCTGATAAGGCCGCAAAAATTCAGCCCAGCCAGTGAGTCACAGCTACACTCGCGGGCAAGGAGTTGGCACTAGCGAGGAGTTGATTTTCATTACTACCACAAAGTCGCAATGGTTGCCCAGGCAATTCCCTATTCTTACAAAAAAAGGTTCTCTTTAAAAACATCAATTTTCGATAAGAAATGCAAAATTTCCAATTGTATTATATATTTTTAAACTGGATTGTGGTGGTACAGAACTCGTTTGGTCAGTTTTCCAATTTGCTAGTTTCAAACAAACGTTAAATATCATTGTGCCAAAAATAATTTGTAAACGTCATTTCCTAGTCAGCGGGTTGAGTGTGTGCTTTGGGCTTGTGAGTGTTTTTGGGGAAGCATTGCCTCGCATGCTCTTTCGCAGCCTTGTTACCTTATTTACCTATAAGAAGTTTTTTGAACTACCGTTAAGACCGGCTAATTGGCTTTTCCTCGCCTTTAGTTGGCAGCCGTTCAACCATCCAGTTAGCCAAGTTGACTGCTGTTCAGGTTGCGTTATCAAGACCACGAGATATGCAATTGTTCGCTTTGATTCCGATTTGCCTGATTGTTGTGGCCTTATGGCGTGCTATACCATACCTGCGATTCGCCCTCCTTGTACTGATTAAAATGGTCTCGCAACATTTTTCCAATTATTAACAGAGAACAAGGCGGTAATCTGTTTAATTTCATTTGGAAGCTTGGATTTTGCGACTGGGGAATGACCCTTGAGCTGCAGTTAATTTGCAAGGTTTCCAAGCTTCGAACTCGAAAAGCTGACAGCTTTTCGATTACTATTTCTATCCAACTCTTGAGGTACACACACACACACACACAGCCCAAAAATGTGTGCCGAAACTGATGATAATGACGATGCTCCGCTTTGGCTTGGCAAACGTTAAAAAACGAGGCAACATGAAACCATAATGACTAGCCGAAAGATGAACACAAACCCAAAGGCATTATAAAAACCAAAAAAAAAATAGACGAAATTATAAAAAAGTTTGAAAGAATAACCCACAAAATGTGGGTGACTTGCCCTCCATGAGAATTCAAACGAAACTTTGTGGCATTTTCGGCATTTAGCTTTTGCGAAACCAATTTCCTGTCTCCAGCGAAGCAATTTATCATTGGGGGGTTTGAGCATCTATAACTCGAATATTTGAAAGCAAGGGAATTTATTTGCATTTGGTTTGAATCATCGAATAACTATTCATCCGTGAGCTTGAAGGAGAAGTAACATACCACTGTAAGTACCCCATCTTTCATTGCAGAACTGCACGAATTGAAGGCGGTAAACCGAATCGAACGGGAGCAGCGAACTTAGCTAAAGCGGAAAACAGTATGAAAATGGTGTTGTCGCAGCGGCAGCGCGAGGAGCTGTGAGTTTAAATCTCAGCATTGTCAATTTCGGCGTATTTAAAGCTCTCTTTCGTTTGTCTCCTCGATTAGTAACCAAGCGATTGCCGACTATTTGGGCTCAAATGGCTACGCTGACTCATTGGAGGCTTTCCGCAAGGAGGCTGATCTCAGCACAGAGGCCGAAAAGAAGTTCGGGGGCCTGCTGGAGAAGAAATGGACCTCCGTCATCCGGCTACAGAAGAAAGTGATGGAACTAGAGGCTAAGCTCTCCGAGGCTGAAAAGGAGGTAATCGAAGGTGCGCCCACAAAGAACAAACGCACGCCCGGCGAATGGATACCGCGGCCGCCCGAGAAATACTCCCTGACCGGTCATCGGGCCAGCATAACGAGGGTGAGTATACTAAAAATAATTGTGCTCCAAAGCACAAAAGCAACAACTTTAATGGAATAAAACATTATTTTTCAGGTAATATTTCACCCCATTTTTGGCCTTATGGTCTCTGCGTCTGAAGATGCTACCATCAAGATTTGGGATTTCGAAACTGGCGAGTACGAACGCAGTCTGAAGGGACACACAGACTCAGTACAAGATGTGGCATTCGATGCCCAAGGAAAGCTGTTGGGTAAGTTCAATCCACTGAAAAGTCCCAGCCAAAATTTAACTGTAATGTGTTTGCTTATAGCTTCCTGCAGCGCAGACTTGTCTATTAAGCTGTGGGATTTCCAACAAAGCTATGAGTGCGTTAAAACAATGCACGGTCACGATCACAACGTATCATCGGTTGCATTTGTGCCTGCCGGCGATTACGTCCTGTCCGCATCGCGAGACCGCACCATCAAAATGTGGGAGGTGGCTACTGGGTGAGTGTGAAAGAAATCAACTGCATTTTTTTCCACTGTAAACCCGATTTTTCCCATATAGTTACTGCGTGAAAACATACACCGGTCACAGGGAATGGGTGCGAATGGTGCGAGTGCACATCGAAGGCAGCATCTTTGCCACATGCTCAAATGATCACACAATCCGTGTTTGGTTGACGAATTCGAAAGACTGCAAGGTGAGTACGGCACTAAAGTTTGGCACTCCCTAGATGCTCACACCAATTTGCTGCAGGTTGAGTTACGCGATCATGAGCACACTGTAGAGTGCATTGCCTGGGCGCCCGAAGCCGCCGCCTCGGCGATAAACGAGGCGGCCGGAGCGGATAACAAGAAGGGCCACCACCAGGGACCGTTCCTGGCCTCCGGCTCACGCGACAAGACCATTCGCATTTGGGACGTGAGCGTCGGCCTTTGCCTGCTCACGCTGAATGGCCATGACAACTGGGTTCGTGGCCTGGCATTCCATCCGGGCGGCAAATATCTGGTCTCGGCCAGCGACGACAAGACCATTCGGGTCTGGGACTTGCGCAACAAACGATGCATGAAGACCCTTTACGCGCATCAGCATTTCTGCACCTCCATAGGTAGGTACTGCAATTGGGTGCGCATGCATTCGTTTATTAACTCTTGATTAACTACCGTTTACTAGATTTTCACAAAGCGCATCCGTACGTCATTAGTGGCAGCGTGGATCAAACAGTAAAGGTCTGGGAATGTCGCTAAGTTAGAGGAACACTTGGCAAGGGTTCTGCTTACTTCTCAATTGAAACATAATAAAAGCTAATAAATTAAATCACACAACCAACCAACCAACACACACTACGCCCACATGAGCGCGCAGTCTCAGCCACCTCCGCGAAAGTTTATTTTCTAGACGCTTTCTGTGTCAGCGTCCGTATGCAAAATGAACATAATTGTATTTGTAAAACTGAATGAAACTGGCGAAAACGAATTATTTATTTAATTGTACAACCTCTCCTAACTAACTAACTACCTACCTACCATATACAAAGTACATATAAATTAATGCCTAAATATATATAAATGCTACATGAAAATAATGCCGAGTGGCCGGGATTTCCATTCTTTTGCCACAAAACAGCCCGCAGCCCGCAGGCTCGCTAAGCAAATTGGCATAAGTTGAGATTTTGGTCGTAGAATTCAAAATGTTCAAAATGTATAAGACAACAAATGTTCATTCGAGGATTAAAATGAAGTTCCAGTGGCATGATAATGGTTTTTTCCATCCATAAATTGTACCCGAGCACACTCAATCACACACAATCGAACAATGTAATGGCGTTGACGTGTTTCAGTGTTTGCAAAAGAAAGCATAATAATAGAAAAATACGCAGAAGAACATTTAAGCGAGGAGAAAAAGTATTTCAACTATTTAGAGAAAACGAAAAACGAAATCTTATAATCACAAAGACAAAATTGTTATTGAGAGTAATTAGCTGAATTGTATTCAGTGAATGTGTTTTACCATGAACGAGGTAACTTGCAATTTCCAATAACAATGATTGCTTCTTTTTACCGTAATTACGCTATCCAAAGTCCTGTTTTGTGTTCTTTTTCGCGAAAGGATCTTCAACAAAAGCAAAAATCTATGCAAAATGCTTAAAAGTTAAGTTGGCTTTAAGTTCAAAATATGAATTACGTTTACGGTTTACATAGTAGAACAATGCTGCAAATTTAATTTTAATAGTTTATTTAAGAGCAACGGCAAAAAGAAAAAATATACATATATATATAATTATTATACTATACATAATTATTTGTGGAAAATCGAAAAGTTCGTATAGATGTATGCAAAACAGCCGCAACAAAAAACAAAATAAACACCATCAATTAGAAGAACAGATTTTTGGATCCACTGAAATCGAAAAACTGAAATCAATCAATAAATGTTTGCTTCTTCAAGAAACCCAAAACACAGGGAACGACTGTTTTTCAATGTCAAATTTTTGGAAAGCATTTATTGTACCCGAAATGCTCTAGTTGATGCACCAAATTAAACCTAAGAAAACGCACCATACCACAATTATATACTGCAAAAGGCTTTTCTCTCTTAAAAACAAGCTGCTTTAAATCGATGGCCTCAGATGAAAAATCCAGGAATACACACGGGCGATGCATAGAGTCGCTTACTACGCATATATTACGAAAAGTACTATGAATAAAACTGCAAATTTGTTTTATTAATAACTAATTGAGTGTATTTTTAAAAGGATTGGGCTGCGCTGGGCTGAGGTGTATGTCAAGTCCCGATTTCCTCTGGCATCTCTGTTATAGTTTCTTCGGGATTTCCTTCGGCTGGTGCGTCCTCTTTCTGAATGTCCTTGGCGGGTACATCGGTGATGTCTTCTGGTCTTGCGGCAGTCGCCTTATCCTGCTGTGGCTCTTCAACCGTCTCATCTTCCGACGCACTTGAACTTGACTCAGAAACCGCGTTGGCTTCGGGTTTCTTCTGTTCCCGCGGCTTCTTGGCCCGCAGCTTCTTCTTCTGGCGCTTGGCCCTCTTTTTGGCCGTCTTTTCCTCGGCGGCCCGGCGATTGTCCTCCAGCTTCTGCTGGTAAGCATCGTCCGCCGCCTCGCGGGCGCTCTGGTTTTGGATGTTCTTCTGGCGGGCGTATTCCTTGCGTCGCAAGTGGCGGTACACATGGAACTCGCCGGAGCCGGCGCCCGCACTGCTGCCCATCACATTCCGCACGAACGTCGGCACTGAGGCCATGTAGTCGCGCTCTCGGCGCTGCTCGGGTATGACCACGGGCTTGTCCTACGCCCAAGAAACCCCAAAAAGAAAAAGGCGCCTATTAAAATGTTTGCTCTTGCAGGAAAAAGATGCGCACTCACCGGATTCTTCATGAGCTTCTCCAGTTTCAGCCTTTGCAGATCCACAGCCGTTTTGACGAAGGTCCGGGGTACCTTGTCCTCCTCCTCATCACTGCCCCCGGATCCCGCATCCTTCTTTTTTTTCCGCGGCTTGTTTTCGGGCTCCTTGACCAGATTCTTTATTAGAGACATGTTTACATCTATTCGCTTGCGCAGTGTGACCAGGTCGTGTGAGCCCCACTCCCGGGGTGACAACCCTGCAAGGTGGATAAGCGCAATCGATAGGTTGCGACGCGACAGGTTATCGGCTGTCTGACCTCCCTAGCTAGTCCAATGTAAAAATTTTTGCTCGTCAGATGGAAAAACGACGCGAAAAATGAAAACGCAATACAAAAAATCAAAATTGAAGTGAAACCAAGTGCAACTACGACGGAGCAAAAGGTGATGTCCACATTGCAGTGTTGACGCGAAAAAAGGCCCCCCGACGAGAGGCGCTCACCCCGTCCCCCGCCCGCGAAACGAAAATAAAGTGCTGCTCACTGCTCCCCTTGAAATGAAAAAGAGCCATAAAAATCGATTCTTCAAAGAAGTCGTCGCACGGGCTGCGTGAGACGAATTTCGCGCGGGCGGCGGAGCCCTTGCGTGTTGCCAATTCAGTGCAGGGACTCGAGAAGTTGATGTACTTTTGTAAATTGTAAAGTTCTTGATTTTTTTGGGAAAGGCTAAATCCGTAAATCAGATACCTGTGCAAGGTTCCAAAATGTGTGTACACATGCGTGTGTGTGTGTGTGTGTTTGTGCAAATTATAATTGTCCGTGTTCCCTTTCCTTGATTTGCTTGTGTGTATTTGTTTTCGCGTTGACTATGGAAATCGGACAGGACACTCGGTCGAAAATCTTAATTAGCTAATTTCGAACAAATATTTGAGTGTGCGTCGCGCAAATAACGGAATGCCAGCGCACATGACAATAAAACGCTGCGGTGTGCGTGTGTGCGACAGTAACAACAAAGCCAAAGCAAAAGCAAAAGCAAAAGCAATGGCAAAAGCAAAAGCAAAACAAAGTGAATGACAAAAGTCGAGAATGAAATGGAAATCCATCCCCTCTGGCTCCCTCTCCTTTTTTTTTTTCTTTAATGCCAAGTGTGCGCGTGTGTGCGTGGCGCTAATTGAAGAGCCCACACAGTTGTGTACACTTTTGGCGCTCCACTTAGTATATACATAGTATACGAATATCAAGTTAACTTGTGTCTGTGAGTCAGCCTACAACTTCCACCTGCTTTCTAGATTGCGTGCTCACTACTCCCGCGAGGACGACGAAACAGCCAGCATAATAATAACAACAGTGGGAGCAGAGCAGCGGCAGCGGCAGCAACCAGGAGCGGAGCAGGCTCTGGCCCAACCAGAAGCAGGACAAGAAGCACAAGCACAAGCACAGCCACCACCCCCGGCCCAGCCCGGCCCGGCCCGCCCCGCCCAGCGAGTGGTGCATGAATCACCCAACCGCCCGCATCATCAATCGAAAATCATCGTCCGGAGGCCTCCGACATGTCGAGTGATAAGATCAAAGTCGCGGTCAGGGTGCGACCCTTCAACCGACGCGGTGAGTGCTTTAAAAAATATTTAGTTTGCCACAGAACGGTTTTTTGTTATGCAAAGCTCCTTTTCGCTGCAAAATCATAACCATAACCATAACCATAACGAGCTGTCACATTCCCTTAGAACAGAGGGTGTGATTTGTTTGACAGGTTTTATCATAGTTTTATCATAGATCAGTATGTGGATAGGAACGCTTTTGCCCTGAAACACCTCTTCAACTTCAATCTGAATCTATCTGAACTGCTGTCATCATTTTGAGAACAAAGCAGATCGCCTGCCCGCGATAATCGCCTGTACAATATTAACTGCAAGGAGTTGCCTTGAGTGGTAGCCCCATTTTTGTGCTCCCCTCACACCCGCCATGGGAGCCATTGTGTTGACGGGCTCAATGCAAAAAGCACTGCAGTTTGCCTGCAATCAATAATGCAAACGGTACAGGCCAAGAGTGTTTTT
The DNA here is from genome assembly GCA_021223825.1 of Drosophila ironensis. Classification (NCBI taxonomy): domain Eukaryota; kingdom Metazoa; phylum Arthropoda; class Insecta; order Diptera; family Drosophilidae; genus Drosophila; species Drosophila ironensis. The sequence continues at coordinate 699,090 of JAJJHQ010008764.1, read as the reverse complement.
TAGGCTAACAACATTTACATGGGCTTCCTCGCTTCCTTTGAAATTCGTTTTTCGTTTCGTTTTTCCACACTCTGCTGTGACAGCGGATTTTTCCCGGGTACGGGTACCTACTGCGGCGGACGGACTGGACTACCTACAGGGCGCCGAGGGCTGCAGGGCTGCAGGGCTGCGCAGGGCAGCCTGCTTGTCCCCAGTTCGTCTGACAAACGATTTTCGTTTCCAGCTAATTTCGCGTTTCCCACTGCCAGCCATGAAGTGTTGCAAGTGCAAAAAACAAAACAAAATGAGACAAGAGAGCTACAACGACGGCGTCAGCGTTTCCAATGTCAACACCGATCATTCATTCGGCTTATCCGTGACTCACACTCGCAGCGAGTGTGTGGCGAGCGGAAATGAAGGATGACAGAAAGGCAGGAGGACGAGGCGGACGAGGCGGAGAAAAGCACATGGCTGTGTGTTGTGCATAAATGTATCTTGTACATACTATACATATGCTGGTGCGTGGGGCAAGGTTCAGTTGGTCTCGCATTATTGATTGAATGCCGAATGTTCATCAGTAGTGGCGCACATTTGTTTATATTTACATAAATTACGAAGGAGACACAGCGATGTCTTTAGCTCCTTTACAGGCAAGCTTCGTTTAATTGCAGTTCTCCAATGAGTCACCGATTTCCACGAATTTTCAAGATTCAAATATGCTTCATATCCATTTTTAGTTCTTATATTTCCCATTGATTTTTTATTGTTGCCCTCGAAGTCTTAAGCTCCTTTATAGGCACTACTATGAGTCACAGATTCCCACGGGTTTTTAAAGATCTTCTAATAGCTTCATATCCATTTTAAGTTCTATTCAGTTGTTTTTCTTTCCTATTGATTTTTAATTGTAGCCCTCGAAACTTTGTATTCCCCAATGATTGAGATCGAGTACGTTTGTCATACGCAATATTTACAAAGATTGATAAAGTTGCTTCCAGTCGAAAGTTTGTTGCCTCACGAACTTGGTTAGCCCAAAATGTATTTTTAGAAGTTCGACTGTGTTTTCAAGTCCCCCCTCTGTTGCCTGTGCGATAGTTATTCATGTTAATAGCTCGTTTGTTGTTCGCCTGATCCGGTGCCGACCCGTTTTCCGCCCGGAATTGAGGCACCCGGACTTCTGCGATAAGCAGTGCAGAATCGTTATCGGGCTGATAAACATTGACTAGTTCGATGATAAGATGGCATGGTTCACACATGCACTGTCTGACTGTCTGACATCTTCCTTGTGCAGGGCCTAGCAAAAGCTTCAGTGCGCGACATTAGTCAATCGTGGGCATCGTATTTGGGCCATGTCCGTAGCGAGTGACCTCTTCATGTTGAACGGCCAGCGGAGCGTAAAATGAAAACAGAAACAGAAAAGCCATAGCCATCATCATCATCGCAAAGGCAATTTCAAACGCAAAGACAGCAAGCAAAGACAGCAAGCAGCTGGCTGGCAGGCAAAATGAAGTCACAGCTCTGACCGGAGCAGAGAGTTACTTACCGAAAAGCTTAACCTGTTTTCACCGCCTCTACCACTCCATGCTTGTGTATGTTTGTGTATGTTAATTTCAAAGTTGGACAATGGCAAACGGGCCGGTCAACCAGCGACAACAGGCGAGAGAAATCCATTTGGGGCTATATGGGTCTCGACAAGTCAGGCCGTCGCTGCTGCTATCAAATCCACTGACCAGAACTACAAATGAGACCATCACCATCGTCAAATAATTTATGGCACTCCTTCCTCGGCCTACGGCCTACGGGCCACGGGCCACGGGCTACGGGCAAGACATGCCGATGACCACAGAACCCAATTTGTGGAAGGGGTCCTTCGACGGATTGGTCCTTTGCGGCTTTCAGTTCCATGTCATGTCACGTTCTCGATTCCGTTGTGTCGGTGTCAGTTCTGAATGCAAAGGGGAACGGAAGTTCCAAAGGCCAGACAGCGTGCCAGCCTGCCAGCCTGCCAGCCAGGCAGCACACACGAGGATATGATGGGATACATAGTATACAGCCGAACATACAGCCGGGTATGAGTTGGGCTACTAAAAGCGTCTGCCGTAACCGTTGCTGTTGCCGATACCATTTCCTTCCCTTCTCTCTACATGCATGTGTTCCGAGTTTTGCTTTTACCCTGCCATTTGCCACTGCTCTTTGCCATTTTCCACTGAATGGGGTATGCGAAGGACATGCGGGGAGGCGGCATCGGACTGAAATATCGGACCACGATTTATTGGCTGGCATTTTTATATGCCCGGGAAGAAGCCACAAGGATATCAGCTTACTATACTTTGCACAAATTGAATATAAACTTAAACTAAACAAAGTGATACACATATATCTAAAGAAGTATTTATAACGACAGAGACTTCAGCTTATTTCATGCTTATCGACTTATGCAGTGTCCGAAGAAGTGCTACACTTATCAGCAGGCCCTCAAATCGCATACAAATCTTTGCCTCAAAGAATGCCAAGGGCGCTCGATATTCGTCTTGCGAAGTAATCTAATCGCGCATTTCAATTGTTGCTGCAATATTTACTATATTACATCGGCTAAGCTGGGGCAACTTTTTGTAGCTTCACATTTGCTTACAATTTATTTGAAAGGTTCTCGACTTGTATTATAGTGGCATTGGGCATTTTATCGCCCCTCCCTCGATTTGTCCGCGACTATGAATCCATTTTTCGCACATAAGTACGAAAACCCCAAGCTGCTGTGCCATTGTACACACACGAACATTTGAGTGCTATGTGCTCTGCTCCCTGGGTATAGCAAAAGTATAAAATTAAATTGTTTTTGCCACTTTGAACTCGTTATCACCCCAAGCGCGGAATAAAGGCGAAATTATCTCAATTTTACACACATCCAATGAATACATGTTCCGGGAAACGTACTAAAAGTCTCGTTGGAATTCCTTTTCAGAAATCGAACTGGGTACAAAATGTATCGTGGAAATGGAGAAACAGCAGACGATACTCCAGAACCCGCCAACACTGGAGAAGATCGAAAGGTAAGCACAGAGACCTTTATCACGGTTTGAATATAAAAATTAATTCCTTCGCTTGACAAAAAACAGGAAACAACCAAAGACATTTGCGTTCGATCACTGCTTTTACTCTTTGAATGCCGAGGACGACAACTTTGCGTCCCAGGAGACGGTGTTCGACTGTGTGGGACGTGATATTCTGGATAATGCATTCCAAGGCTATAATGCTTGCATATTCGCCTACGGCCAGACAGGTAAGGTTCCCGCAAATAATTGCCCCAAGGTAAACTTTTCATTCACATCTAACGTGCTATGCAGGCTCTGGCAAGTCGTACACGATGATGGGCTCCCAGGAGAGCAAGGGCATCATCCCACGGCTGTGCGATGAGCTCTTCTCGGCGATTGCCAACAAGTCCACCTCCGAGCTGATGTACAAGGTGGAGGTGTCCTACATGGAGATATACAACGAGAAGGTTCACGATCTGCTCGACCCCAAGCCCAACAAGCAGTCGCTAAAGGTGCGCGAACACAATGTTCTGGGCCCCTACGTGGATGGATTGTCGCAGTTGGCAGTGACCTCCTACAAGGACATCGACAACCTCATGACCGAGGGCAACAAATCGCGAACCGTTGCCGCCACCAATATGAACGCCGAGTCGTCGCGCTCGCACGCCGTATTCTCGGTGGTTCTCACTCAGATCCTTACGGACCAGGCAACGGGTGTCAGTGGCGAGAAGGTATCCAGGATGTCCCTGGTGGATTTAGCCGGCTCCGAACGCGCCGTTAAAACGGGCGCCGTGGGTGATCGCCTTAAAGAGGGCTCCAACATCAACAAGTGAGTGATAATTGGTTAAAATTCTTGAATTTAATTGACTCATTGCTGAGTATGCAGGTCACTTTTGATGCGATTAAAATAGTACTAAATTAATATGGGTTTCGCCCGCATCTTGGGGACCTGCATTTCCCGTGAAAGTCAATCCTATAAAGCCTATAAACTAATTGAAACCCTCCCATTAGATCTTTAACGACGCTGGGTCTTGTCATATCTAAGCTTGCGGATCAAACAAATGGCAGAAAAGGGGGCAACGACAAGTTCGTGCCCTACCGCGATTCCGTTCTCACCTGGCTGTTGAAGGACAACTTAGGTGGCAACTCGCGTACCGTGATGGTGGCCACCATCTCACCCTCGGCCGACAACTACGAGGAGACGCTGTCTACGCTGCGGTATGCAGATCGGGCCAAGCGCATTGTAAACCACGCCGTCGTCAACGAGGATCCCAATGCCCGCATTATCCGAGAGCTGCGGCATGAGGTGGAGACGCTGAGGAGCATGCTGAAGCATGCGACTGGCTCGCCGGTGGGAGATGTCCAGGACAAGCTGGCCGAGAGCGAGAACCTGATGAAGCAGATCTCGCAGACCTGGGAGGAGAAGCTGGTAAAGACAGAGCGGATTCAGAATGAACGGCAGCAGGCCCTCGAAAAGATGGGTATCAGTGTGCAGGCCAGTGGCATTATGGTGGAGAAAAACAAGTACTACCTGGTAAACTTGAACGCAGATCCGTCCCTAAACGAGCTATTGGTCTATTACTTAAAGGTGAGCTTCCCCGAATGCGTAATCATAGAGAGCTGTACTAATCTATTCTTTTATTAGGATCGCACCCTGATTGGCGGTCGCAGTATCAGTGGCCAGCAGCCGGACATTCAGCTCTCCGGTCTTGGAATCCAGCCGGAGCACTGTGTAATCACAATCGAAGACAGTGGGCTGTACATGGAACCAGTGCAGGGAGCGCGTTGCTTTGTCAACGGATCGGCGGCGGTGGAGAAGACACCGCTACAGAACGGCGACCGTATACTGTGGGGCAATCATCACTTCTTCCGCGTGAACTCGCCCAAAAGCAACAACACGAGCATGTGCACCTCAGAGCCACAAACCCCCGCCCAGCTGATCGACTACAATTTCGCCCGAGATGAGATTATGCAGAACGAACTGAGCAACGACCCAATTCAGACGGCCATTGCTCGCCTCGAGCGCCAGCACGAGGAAGATAAGCAGGTGGCTCTAGAGAAGCAGCGCCAGGAGTACGAGCGTCAGTTCCAGCAGCTGCGAAATATACTTTCGCCGAGCACTCCGTATGCTCCGTACGCACCATACGATCCACTGCGAATGGGCAAGATCACCCCGAATACTCCCACCTCGCAAATGAGGGTGGAAAAGTGGGCGCAGGTAAGCGGAAGAATATAGATTTGTGTATATATAATTATAAACGTCCATACCAATTTAAATTCTTTCTCAGGAACGCGATGAGATGTTCCGCCGAAGTTTAGGACAACTGAAAACAGACATTATGCGTGCCAACTCACTTGTGCAGGAGGCAAACTTTCTGGCCGAGGAAATGGAGAAGAAGACAAAGTTCTCGGTCACCCTGCAGATACCGCCGGCCAATTTGAGTCCCAATCGACGGCGCGGAGCCTTCGTTAGCGAACCAGCTATTTTGGTGAAGCGCACTAACTCGGGCAGCCAGATCTGGACAATGGAGAAGCTGGAGAACAAGCTGATCGACATGCGTGAAATGTACCAGGAGCACAAGGAGCGCATTCTGAACGGACTGGTATGTTTAGGCGATGGATTTATTTTGTTTCATTCACCTGATGGCATTGTGCTGTTTTACTAACCATTTACAATTGTATCGATTCACACACGCATCCAATTAACCCCTGACTACAGCCCCTTGTAGAGCCATTCTCTGATGAAGAGTACGACGACAAGGTAATTAATTCAGCACCCACCACCAAAAACATAAACACCACCCCACCCACAACTAAACTGTGTTTATAGCTAGTACGGTTGGGATGCTATTGATAGTTTCATTATTCCCCACATCCACAGGACGACGATAGCAACAAGCCGCAGGACCCGTTCTACGAGTCGCAGGAGAACCACAACCTGATCGGTGTGGCCAACATATTCCTTGAAGTTTTATTCCACGATGTGAAATTAGACTACCACACGCCAATTATCAGCCAGCAGGGTGAGGTTGCCGGTCGCCTGCAAGTGGAGATTGAACGAATTGCCGGTCAGATGCCTCAGGATCGAATGTGCGAGTCGGTGTCTGAATCTTCAGGCGACTCACGCGATGAGTACGATGATCCGGTGGACCCAACAGCCAATCAAATCACTTGCCGCGTGACCATCAAGTGCGCTAGCGGCTTGCCCCTTTCGCTGTCCAACTTTGTCTTCTGTCAGTACACATTTTGGGGCCACCAAGAGATGGTGGTGCCGGTAATTAATGCCGAGTCAACGGCCCATGACCAGAACATGGTGTTTAAGTTTGAGCACACAAAGGATTTCACCGTGGCCATCAACGAGGAGTTCCTCGAGCACTGCATCGAGGGAGCTTTGTCCATAGAAGTGTGGGGCCACCGTAGCGCCGGTTTCTCCAAGTCAAAGGGCTGGGAGGTGGAGCAGCAGCAAGCCAAGGCCCGATCCCTAGTCGATCGCTGGGCGGAGCTATCGCGCAAGATTGAACTTTGGGTTGAGATCCATGAGTTGAACGACAACGGAGAGTACTCACCCGTGGAGGTGACAAATCGGAATGAAGTCCTCACTGGAGGCATTTACCAGCTGCGTCAGGGCCAGCAAAGAAGGGTCAACGTGCGTGTGAAGCCTGTTCAGAACTCGGGCACTCTGCCTATTATTTGCCAATCGATTGTGAACGTGGCCATTGGCAGTGTCACGGTGCGCTCGAGACTGCAGAGACCCCTGGACTCCTACCAGGAGGAAGACCTCACTGTGCTCCGCGAGAAGTGGAGCGAGGCCTTGGGTCGCAGGCGTCAGTATCTAGACCAGCAGATCCAGATGCTGATTAAGAAGGAGGAGAAGAACGAGCAAGAGCGCGAACGTGAACTGAGCCTGGTGCACCAGTGGGTCTCTCTGACCGAGGAGCGAAACGCTGTGCTGGTCCCTGCCCCCGGATCGGGCATTCCCGGAGCACCGGCGTCCTGGGAGCCGCCAGCTGGCATGGAGCCCCATGTGCCCGTGCTCTTCCTCAACCTCAACGGCGATGATCTTTCGGCGCAGAACACCAACGACGAGCTGTCGATCGCTGGCATTAATTCCATTCTCTCAAAGGAGCATGGCCACAAATTTTACACCCTTCAGATTCTGCAGCATCTGGACAAGGACGTGTGCTGTGTGGCCAGCTGGGACTCGTCAATGCACGACAGCCAGGCTCTTAATCGGGTTACCGAGGCCAACGAACGTGTCTATCTCATTCTGCGCACCACAGTGCGCCTGTCGCATCCTGCTCCCATGGACCTGGTTCTGCGCAAGCGACTGAGCATAAACATCAAAAAAGGCCAGACTTTGACCGATCGCTTGAAGAAGTTCCGCCTGGTGCGGGGCGAGAATGCCATTTCACAGAGCGGCGTTACCTACGAGGTTGTGTCCAACATTCCAAAGGCCTCCGAGGAGCTCGAAGATAGGGAGTCCCTCGCTCAGCTCGCTGCCAGCGGAGACGATTGCTCGGCCAGTGATGGCGAGACTTATATAGGTGAGTTTCCATGAATACAATCCCCAATATTAGATGATTTTTATACCATGTATAAAGAAATTACCTTAGGGACCATTGGAGATTTATTTAGTTAGTGCAAATATATGTAAAAGACAGAAGCTGACATCTCCGATCCCATAAAGTGTCGATCTAGCCTTGTCCGTCTGTTCATATGTATGAAGATATCGTTCCCCGAGATAATAGAGCTAGGAATGTACTTCTTTTCGTCTTAAATCGGTTAAACATGTACGCACATAAAGGTTGTTTACGACGCTCCCCAGCCTTGCACTGTGAAAACAGATTGCTTTTTCTATATTTCTCCGGGTTAAAACTTATTGATCTGCGGAACAGGGTACAGGGCATATCGGTGCTGAGAAATCTTGACTATAGCGTTCCTTCTTGTTTTCTTTAATTTTATAGAGAAATACACGCGTGGTGTTTCGGCTGTGGAAAGCATACTGACTCTGGACCGCTTGCGCCAGAATGTAGCGGTCAAGGAGCTGGAGACTGCCCACGGCCAGCCGCTGTCAATGCGCAAGACCGTCAGCGTGCCGAACTTCTCGCAGGTAAGGATTAGTTGCTACCCGCTTCAAAATCCCGCTCATCCCATTGAGCTGCTGTTGCGCCGCTTTCGCACTACGACGCCGCCGCCGCCGTTGCCGCTGCTGATATTTGTGCTTTCACTTACTCACCTAACACACTTGAGCAAAATTAACCAAGGACATTTGACTAAAACGCAAATTCTTTCTCTTTTCACACTTTTTCTATGCGCTTTCACCAAACTAACCCAAAATAACCCAAAAATTATGTACAACCACCGTAAAACGAAACCAAAACAAAAATTAACCAACTCCAAATTCGGCGCGCACTCCTCGCAACCAATTTTGAATATATATAACTCTGTGTGTATGTGTGTATTGGTATTATCCCTGTCATTATGTTTATGCTGTGTATGTGTGTGTGTTGAACAAACTAAACGCTTATCACTGCGCACATAGACGGTAAAAGACACCACCAATACCGGGAGTGTAAGTAACCAATATTCAGTAACCAGTAACCTGATTTTTTGTTCCGAACTACTTGTGTCCTGTCTTCTGTCTTCTGTCCCTTGTTTCCTTTATCTTGCCTGTCGTCTTTTGTGTCAAGAGTACTGTACATTAAGCTTTAGTAGTTGAACTTTTTTTCAGTTTCCTCTTGACCATTCAACTGTTTAACTATTCTGTGTTAACTAACTATTCTAAACTTCTGTGCGCCCTTCACTTAGCCGTTTTCCCATTTTTGGTGTACCTTTTTTGTTTCTTTTTCTTTTTCATTTGATTTTTGTTTTTAACTCACACGTTTTTGTTTCATCCTGTTGAATAACCATTTTGCACAACCAATTTATGATGCAAGAAACTCATAAATAAACTTACGCAGATTATGCGCTTCGATGCCTCGATGGAGTCGCTGCTGAATGTTGGGCGCTCCGAGTCCTTTGCCGATCTCAATAACAGTGCGTTGGGCAACAAGTTTACTCCAGGTTAGATAACTTAGATATCTCTTTGAAAGTACGAGCAAAATGTAATTTGTTTCAACCTTATTGCAGCAGCCCACGGGGCCGCAGGAGGTGGCAGTGGTGTGATCCGGAATCGCCACAGCTTTGGTGGCAAGGGCAGCAGCGATGATTCCCCCGGAAAAGCCTTTGGCATTGGTATGTATTCATACGGATAAGGACTCTTGATTTCCGTTTACCCGACAGTTTTATTTGATATACTCACCATTAACTTTTGAGCAAAGATGTTGAAACTATAATCCATATAATCGAGTTTTGAATTCACCTATAGATTAAACTAAGTAATTCTGCATATATGCTTATGCGCAGTGAAAGTTATTAAATACTAAACACAGCGTGCGGTCTAGTTGCTCTAGAGCAAGGGATTTATCTTTCTTTAAACTTGTTTAACTATATATGTAGTATATATGATTAGTAATTTGGTGAATCATTTAAATTATAATAATTTATACCTGTACTCGTGCTATTGAGATATTGACTTAAAATACGTAAAGATAAATCCTTTTCAATGTGTTTCTGTCCTATTGCTCGCACAGAAACCAGTTTTCGGCGTGTTTTTGAAACATTGTTATGCTTAACTATGCTTTATTCTCCATGATGAAAGAGCAAAAAGTTTTCCATAATCCCACGGACAACAATATGATTTCCAATCTGTCTCCAATCTATCTCTCGTCTTGCTTAGTTTCAACCTCCGAAGTTTTGTTTAAACATTTAATATCCGCTTTGCTTCGATGCAACACCTGCAGCAACCAAGCAATAGCATTAGCAATAGCAAGAGCAACCGCATCAACTCGATCTGAGGACTCGAGCGTTTCTCCGTCATAATGCACACTACTGTTCTGTTCCCCCATTCCATTTGCTTATCATATAAATTGACATGCATATCCACGAAACCATGATACGTACCAACCATGAAAACGAATCATACGAAGCCTACAAATGTTATGTAGCTTCTCGAACGTACTTATTTACTTACTGTATGGTTTCTCACGATGTCCAACTCTTCTCTTCGCTCTCACGATTAACGTAAATCCTAATGAAATGAAATGAAATGAAATTCTACGGCCAACAGGCTCTATAGCTCTGCTGTCAGGTAAAGGCCAAATCTTATGCCAAATTCAAATCAAATCCGAAAGTGCATTCTTGATTGCTATTCATTGATTGTTAGTTGAGTTTAAGTTTGTCTATCTCACAACCCGAATCACACAATCACGGATCAGTCATCCACACATCCCAGCGGTGGCCCCCATTTAGAAGTGTTTAAATGTAGTTTTGTGTTGGTTCTGTTTGCTGGTAAATCTGTCTTTCCAATCATACCCAAGACTCTACACCCATAAAATGAATATATCGAAACATCATTGATGGAAAGATCATCACCTAGACATCATTTCATTGCCATTATTGATACCACGCAATCCGGCGCACAATACACACAGCAGCCAAGCACAACACAGCACGAGATACTCTAGCACGAACCGCGTATTTGTAGTGTTTTCCATTTATTTATAACTTAGACTCTAGATCCATTGGTGTTACTGCTATCCTAGAGCGTTGCCAGGGCGGGGAGTTAGTCCTCTTCCCTGGCTAGTTTGATCACTCATCGAAGTCTGTAAATTGCATTGTAACTAACCATAACACATAATCATTATCTATCCCCGCCCCCCAAAATTGTGGAATGCAGCGCGTCCAACGTTTTTGAATCTCAATTTAAACTTGAACACATTGAGAAATGCGCCAACGAAACGTATGTGGTTTGTCTAGCCATAAGATTGCAACTAAATGTTTATCAGATCGATGTGATTTACCTCAAAATTCTAATCCATGCACTGCCTTGTTCCCATAGCTTCGCCGGCCACCACCAAGTTGCTTGGCATGCGCATGACCACGTTGCACGAAGAACCACTCGGCGGACATCGATCTCTGGACGAGGAGCCCGAGGACAGCTACAGCGACTCGGAATATGCAGCCGACTACGAGCAGGAGCGACAGCAGAACCGCAGCATTGCTGGAGGTCGATCCCGTTTGACGGCCTCGAAGACCATGGACTCCTTCATGGACGTGAGCAACCACTCCAACCAGAGCTACTTGAGTTACACATCCAGCGCCAATGCGAACATGAAGCATCTGACTGGTCTGGCCACGTTGAGCATGAGCTCTTCTACTAGCAGTGGCTACGGCTCACAGGCGGTTTCCTGCAACAATTTGAGCAACGAGGATATAGCTTCAATGCGTTCCATGAGCATTGATGAGACGCCAGGTGAGCACTGGATAAATGGTTCAAATGGAAACGCAAACAAAAACCTTACCAAATGTTTTGCTTGCCTCTAGATTTCGATCGCATCAATTCTAATTCGCCACCGAATCGGCAGACACGTGTCAATCCCTTCCTAAAGGACATGCCCAAGGCCAAACCCCAGGAGCAATCATCGGAGCTGCATGCCAAGAAGCTGCAGGAAACGTTTACGCACCCATTGGAGCCTCCCAAGGCGAACGCACAATCCGATGAGGACGAGCCTGTAGAGCCGCTGCCAAAGATCAACAATAATAATAATAACAATGGTGACGTGATTAAACAGCCGCAGCCAGAGCCAGAGATCGCCGCCGAAGTAAAACAACCAGAGACGGTCGAGCACCGAAACGAATCACAACCAGAGCTTGCCTCAGACAATCAGAACGGCAACAAGTCTGCTGAGGAGGAGGTGCTTGAGGGCGACGGCATTGTGACGGAAGAACTTCCCGCCGGCAAGGTGGTGCGTCGCAAAAAGTCCAACACGCAGTCACCGAACAATGTGAGCAGCAACAACAACAATGGCAATAGCACAAGTCAGACGCCGCGCGTCAACCACCGCGCTTCGGTGGCCAAAATGGAGGGTCTGGCCGCCTACTTGGACTCGAGCATTATGTCCAGCAGCACAGAAGTCGATGGTCGGAAGGTCTACTTAATAACAAAGGAATTGTATGATAAAGCTTTAAATTTTTTGCAGATGAAAACAAGGAGGTGGAGTTGACGCTGCCCGATTGGATTGTGGTCGGCGAGTCAGTGTTGATACGCCCGTATAATGCCAGCGGTGTCATACGCTTTGTGGGCACCACCGAATTCCAACCCGGGGCCTGGATCGGAGTGGAATTGGATACCCCGACCGGTAAGAACGATGGCAGCGTGAAGGGCATTCAGTATTTCCAGTGCAAGCCGAAGCACGGCATGTTTGTGCGCTCCGACAAACTGATGCTAGACAAGCGCGGCAAGGCGATGCGAGCGTACAAGGCCGCCGAGAAGAGCAACAGCATCAGCAAAGGTGAGACAGTGGGCAAATTATGCACTTTTGTGTCTTTATGAACAAACGATTTGCTCTTTTCAGAGATGAGCAGCTCGATGAGCAGCTCGATGAGCAGCTCGATGACCCGCTCGAAGAGCCGCGGCGAATCACTAAATGTGTCGGCGCGCAAATGATTATACCCGAAGTGTTCGCATCAGTTGCAGCGCTGGACTAATTGCAGGCAATCGAGTGTTACGGTGACAACAACGCCGACGTGCCACCGATTGCGTGCAACCAGCAGCGCTGTAGATGCGAGCAGTCAAGGCAAGAAGTGCAATGCCAATCGACGCTCGACGGCCTTTTAAGGCTGTCCGTTTGAAGGACGCAGCCCGTAAAGCAACGAACAATGCGGAGCATAATCCACAGGCCAACCATACTCTAGCTTACTTAACACTACTCTCACACTAATGCCGCAAATGAAATGCCGTACACTTAACCCCACGCTTCCACAAGTAGTCTAAGGCGGTGTCTACAGCTGAACTTATTACTAAATTACTAGCTAAACTAAACGAAACAAAACGAAAACCAAAACCAAGCTAGGCCAGGCAGGGCGTTTAGCGTTCTCGTGTGCGTAGTTGCAATGCTAATCTATAACAGTAACAAAAATACGAGCACTAAACCTATAATGCATGTGTGAAAAAGAGGATCCTTTGATTCCATTGTTTTGTGTTCGTGTAGTTAATTGTCGTTTTGCTTATGATTATCGATGTGTATATCTTATATATTTTGTAATGGTTCTTTGCCTTATAGTTTAGTTCAATTGTTTTTGATATCAAAGTGACTTGGTTAACGACGAGCTTATATTTTTTAATTGTTATCGACTATATGCAATATAAAAATCATTTGTACATATTTACGATTAAGACTTGCAATTGTTTCGCCTCCGTGTTTCTTTTGCCCCGAGCTCAGATTCTGTTTAGCGCATTTATATACAAATTGTATCAAGAAAAATGTTAGTAATTAATTAATGAAAAAGCAGCATATTCTATACAGCGGCTGCGCCCAGCCCCCGACTAAGACGCTTCGCACTGGCGCAGTTGATGTAAATTGTATTATTTTGATGTGATGTATTTATAATTTCCCCCGTTTATATATGCCTCGATATATAAATAAAATTGATTTTATCTTTATTTGCGATTTTCTAGTTATCCCTTTTCGTTCTTAGCCCGTCCGGAATGTGCAATATAAGTGTTAAGTCCCCTATGTTGTATTAATCAATGTTGAAGGTTGTGCGACTATTTTGTGAAGCGTTATAAAAGCCAAGGCTGGCGCTTGCAGCCCCCAGCTGAGGTGTTAGTCCAAGAAAGCAATAATTGCATGAATATTCAATTTTATGTTAAGATAATGTAATCGTACATACTGCAAGGATCCAGTGAGTGAGTGTGCCCCCCGAAGAAATAAGATATAAAAATGTTTACAAATAGCAGGCACCGGCTGACGAACGTTTGTACGTAAAAACCGTAAACGTATCCATCCATCCATCCAACCAACCAACATCCAAGACACTCCAAAAACTGAGTCTGAGATAAATTGCAATTTAAAAAAAAAAAAAACAAATGAAAAAATATAACCCGATAAGCCGAGCGATTTACACCTAGAGAAACCCAAAAATTAAACTAAAACTGAGTGGGAATGGAAAAAGCCAACAGAAGACAGTTTAAAGACCCAACTGGACGATCTACAGCCATTCATCCAGTGTAAACAAGCATGAATATACACACTTATATAATATATATTAGGTATATTTTTTCGAACTGTTTTTCTACTTGCGTAAAGCGAAAAGCAACTAACAGAATATACTTGAAAATACGTCCAAAATTGAAAATTGAAAATTCAAGGTCAAGATAAAACTATGATTATATACTTACAACTGCATGGATATTCATGAAATATAAATATTACCTACACATATTTACGAAATGATAATCCTAAAGTACTAGAAAGAATGAATTATCTAATTTTGATATTTCGAATACTCCACAGCAATTGAGTGTAATGTGTGTGTGTTTTTTGTAGATGCCGCAATTCCAGTTCTGTTTCGTTGACCATTAAACTATATATTATATTTAATTTGGATTTAATTGTACATAGTGGGACACTAATGTAACGGCTAAATCACTCGCAAATTAAAGCATTTAACAAGCGCAGAAAATGGCATTCAACTAGAGCTTGATTGAGTAATGAAACCCGATAGAAATCGAAAGTTAGCAACAGCACACATTGGGCTTTAATTGTAAAATAGATCGAGAATACATACATAAGCGTAGGCAGACACAGAACCGTACTCAAATTAATGGTAAAATACGTAGCCGTAGGTTTGATTGGAATCGCCGACAAATTGACAAATCGTACCTTGACGTTATTGAAAAGTTATTATAAATCATATTTTTGTGCTACTACCTAGTGCAGTTCTTTCAAGCAATCAGCCCCAAGAAATCAAGTTTGCAGCTCGCGAATAGCACCTAGCATCTAGCATTACGGAATGTCAAGCACACACATATTATATGTACGCTACTGGAAATATATGTAGGAGCGACTTGGAAGGAGATAGCCTTCGAAATATTTTACAGAAAATATTCGTAAGTTTGCGCACTCTTAGAGCTTTTAGCACGGTCAACGAATAAATGTTATTATAAAGCCCAGCAGCACGCAACTCCATCAGACGTTACGAGATAAACTAACCAGAGTTCAGCCGAAATTAATAAACTAATCGTCAAGCTAGATCTGCTTTTATCATACTATAATACAGACGAAACCAGAAACAGAGATACACACTGAGCTAGGCCATTGTTGATGCATTTGTTTGGTCTGGTTTTATATGTAAGATGATAAACCGCGTTGAGTTCATTCTTCACTTGTAGTAATAACAAAAATTATATATGTATGTACATGCCTACATGTAGGTACATACTATATAACAGCAAAAAATGCAAACTTGGAAAATGCAAATGTAGGTGTCAGCAGCGGAAGTCACGAAGATAATTTTAGTAATTTACAATTGTTTTACTCCAATTGAAGTATTTTAAACGCAAACAGAGAAGACAAACAAAAACATATGCGCCTAATCAGCAAATTTAAACAATTTCAGCTAAAAAAAAAAAACAAATACAAAGAGAATATTAAATATGTACTTATATTTAAAAATACAAATATACAAAAATGCAATGAATATTGTTGAATGGAGTTGACTTTAATTTTTCCTTTGCTGTCACAGCTGGACAATGAATGTTTGTTTGGTCAGCAGCCAGAGAGTGTCAGCCTTGAACTCGGCCTTCCGATGCTACGAAACACAGTTGGTTCGTTACATTTAATTATGCCAAAGACCAGCAGCACCTTTTGGCCCAGACCACCTCTTGTGAAATGAAGCCAAGCCAAGCGATTTGACGATGTGCCTCTTCCAGTTGGAAGCGCTTTGTTTGTTATTTTTTATTTATGAAAACAAATGGCAAAAACGTACGTTAGTAGATAAATGCTTACAACACACTTTCAGCTTAAAGTTTACATAGTTGCTTTTGCTTATTTGCATGAGCCTCTCGGTGGAATGCACATGCTACATATGTCCTCCTCGGTCCTGATCACATGGCGACTATACGCATCGGCGGAGCTTTGCACTCGCATAGGATATACCGAAGCGCTGTTCTTCCTGTTTTCGTTTACAACTCTCCCTATTCATATAAAATAATTACACACATAGAATACACAACACACAGTTAATTGTTATTTGCTTTTTCCCCAAGTGACTCGTTTGCGTTTGATTTGCTGGTTTTTGTTTTTGTTTTTGATTTGATTTGATTTGCACTAGCTAACTCCCCTTCTCTGACCTTTATATACACAGTCGGTGTACACAAAATATATGTTCATATTTATAATTCAGATATTTACAAGTTGGATGCTCTAATTCGGATTCGAGTCTGTTCCGTTCAGTCAGCGTTAGTCAGTATCTCTCAGTTAGTTGGTCCCCATCCCCCCATGGCAAATCCGAGCACTACGTTCAGTGCTGGATGATCCATCGCTGCGAATCGCTGTGGGGATCACAATGCGCGACCTGGGCATCGTCTAGGGTCTTGAGGCCCTTGTGGTCCAGGCACATGCCCGTGTTGCTGTGAATTAGGTGCTGTTGCTCGTACTTCCACTGCTCGTTGAACTCGTCATTCTCCATGCACGGCACCATCACCACCCTGTACGGCGGCGACTCGCTATGTTGCACCGTGGCACAGCTTAGCTCGTTGCGCAGCACCTGCGAGTTGGTGAAGGAGAACAGCTGCGACTTCTGCAAAACTTTGCCGCAAGGATAAAGACCGGCGTTATAGGGCTTTTCGTTGTTCTGCAAAAGATCGTCCAGGCATAGATTGCCGCTGACCGCCTGAACCTTGCCCCAGGCATTCACCTCCTGATTCGGCACAAACTTTTCCGGATAGATGTTCTTCAGGTACCAGGAGAAGCTCTTACAGCGCAGCTTCTTGCGCAGCATCACGCGGTGGGTCACATCACCGATGTCCGCGTGGAACTTCAGGTCCGGCCGGTTCAGGAAGAATATGTTTATGTAGTCGTCCATCCACACCAGAGCCATGCGAGCCGTATTGATGCCGTGCGTGTCGCGATCGTTGGGGAATCTACAAAAGAATTTAAATGAGACGGACCATTAGTGCTTGTGTAGCAGATAATATCTGAGATGAAACTGAAATGTCTAAGGTTGCAGCGAGATTTTGTGTTAATCACGTCGCGTTCCAGGACTTACTTGTAGGGATGGAAGTCGCGGAAAATGTGTCCCACACGGGAGCAGGGAATCGTTTCGATGGTGCCGCCACATTGCCAAATTCGGAAGGACATCTCAAGGTTCTCACCGCCCCAGCCGTCCATTTGTTCGTCATAGCTGCCAACCTCCCAAAAGTATCGCCGGTCTATGGCAAACAGGCCGCCGGCCATCGTGGGACTGTACGCAGGACAGATCTCCCGTTGCTGGTTGCACTCCCGGCGCTGCCGCTGCTTCTCCCGCTCCGGCAGGTTGATCCAGTCAAAGTGGCCGTTCCACTGGAATCCGCCAACCTGGAAGGACTTGTACCCGTTGGTGCTATACTGGAAGTCATTGGCATCGATAACGTCGATGATGGGCACCAGGACGCTGGTGCGCGACTCCTTGATGCGTTGCAGCAACGGCTCACACCAGCCAATGTTGCCCTCGCAGTGGGCGTCCAGGAAGATGAGCACATCGCCCGTGGCGATGCGTGCGCCGGCTAAACGAGCTCGAATCAGGCCCAAGCTGGAACGAGAGAGGCCAACAAAACTTTCTTCAGCAATGCCCGGGGAATGTCGTTTCGTTTTCACAAAACAAAAGAAAACAGATTTATTGGGTCAACCAAAAACCTTCGATCGTCTGCCAAGCACGATTTACACTCTTCCACAGCGCTTTTATTCACTTCGGCCCAACTGTTGACGTCTAATATTAAAACGGTTTCCAGAGAGTTTGAAAAATCTTGCTTTGCATTATGATAATAGAGGCTACTGCTTCCGCATCTTTAGCTGATTCCAGCATTATTAATGAGTCATAAATTGTGATTATGGATGGGACAAGCCAATATTGTGTTCAAGAACGTATGAGAATGTTCATAATTCCTTTTGATTTTAGGAATTTGCTCCATATAGTTAATCCACGTGATCTTTTACGGCCCCGAATTGGGCTAATGGTGTGAATAAAGCCATAAAAGGTCTGCAGACGAGTGTAAATGCACGCAGAAGCCAGAAGTCGGAGCCAAGAAGAGTTACAAAAAGCCAGCCAGGCCCAAGCCCGAAAAACACACGTTATCGTAACTTGACGAACTGGTTTTCTCTTCATTTTTTTCTTGGTTTCTGGCTCTTTATGTTGTGTGTGGTTTTGTTGAGCGCTTGACTGTGCGGTTCTGGCCAAAATGAAGATGCTTCTCCGACATGGCAAACAAGTTATTCAAATGAGTTCAGGCCGTGATTTGGCCCGAAATGTGATGAACTTTTCCAAGCCCGCAGGCTCACCCACTTACCGGTTCTTTAGCCGCAGAATGGTCACCTTGCCAGCGGGTGTTCGCGTGCGCACATAGTAGTCCAGTTTGCCGCCCAGCTCGGGGTTGTCGCTGCCATCGTCCACCAGGATGATTTCCTTCAGGGCCTTTGCATTGCAGGTGCTCAGGGTGCTGTGCACGGTGCGGAGCAGCACCGAGTAGGGTTCGTTGAAGAAGATGATCACCACGCTGGCCGTGGGCAGGGAGTCCTCGTCGAAGCGTTGGGCCGCACACAGCGGGTTCCGGTGGTCGCCCACACTGCGGTTGTAGAGCAGCTGCTCGCTGAGCTCCTCGTTCAGGGCGATCTTCTTGTAGATGGCCTCGCCGCGCTCCTTGTCCGCGCCGGTCAGGTGGGCGGCCACCCCCTGCTCGCCCAGGCCGGGCCGCTGCTTCTGCAGGTCCAGTTGGATGGTCAGCTCGTAGGGCGACTGGGTGGCCGGCGGGCGGGCGATCTCGATCTCGTTCTCCCGCTCGTCCGGGTAGCCGTCGAACCGCTCCCGTCCATGGCCCCTTAGGGCTGCCGGGCGCAGGCGATAGCCGCCAGTGGGGGCCTCCTCCTGGCCGGGGCTGCTCTGCTGCACCTTGCTGTAGAGGATGAAGCACAGGGCCACCAGGACGAAGATGATCAGCTTCCCGTAGAAGGACCTGAACCGGGGCAGCATGGTTGTGGATCCGAAACAGGCACAGGTGGGCGGATCGGGGTGTCTGGGCTGGGTGTGGGTGCGGGTGCGGGTGCGGGAATGGCAGACGTGGCTCGTCTCCTACTGGCTCGTCTCCTACTGCTTCATTTGTCTCGCCAACTACATTCACTCAAGTCACTACACANGTGTCTGGGCTGGGTGTGGGTGTGGGTGCGGGTGCGGGAATGGCAGACGTGGCTCGTCTCCCACTGCTCGGCTACTGCTTCATTTGTCTCGCCAACTACATTCACTCAAGTCACTACACATGCGTTCGTTCGGGAACAAAACGCACCTCGTTGCATATGGTCGTGCGAGTTCTCTTTCGCTTTTCCACGACTTCCACTTCGCTGGCGCGGATTCCGGTTCTGGTGTCGCCGCCGTCGTCTGGTGGGGCTTAAACTAGACTAAGTGCTGGTTTTAATTCTAAGCGCGACTCGCCGCCCATAGCGTTAATTAGGCAACAACAACAGATCAGAAAACCGAGTGCTTGTTGCTTCGCTAAAAATAACGAATTTGGTCGGCGATGGTCTCTCTAAGCGAGGGCATTGCCAGGTGCGAAAAGGTTGCGCGCGAGATTCAAGCGAAAGCATTGGCGAGGAACTGGAAGGCCCTAACAAAATTCTCTGGCCTTTTATTTTATATAGTGAAACTTCGGTCTAGGATTCTTTCCGCAAATGTTTAACCTCTTGGCTTGCCTACGACTAACATCATGTACCTATAAATTGTTCGAGGCAAGGAAGGAACAACAAGGACTTTATGGGTTATCTGACTTGTTAGGAATTTGTTATTGCTAAAGAATCAATAATTGCTTTTTAAAGTTTTCAATAATTAAGCCAGATTTCAAAATGTTCCGAAGAAAAGACTGGCAACACACAAATGGTTGCATACTTACGTAGACAGTATGGTAGCCCTGGGAGTGTGGTAAGCGGTAGTGTGGTAACACTGTCACCACACTAAGTGGGAAAATTTAAATTATGAAGCCTTTGAAACATAAAGAAGAGGGCTGCTCTTCCCCATGCTTCTTAAATAAAAACGAGACTTAAATAGAATAGCAAAACAATGTTCACCACGAAACAGAAAATTACGATAAAAAAGGATTTCCGTTTGATGTAGATGGACTAAAAATACTTTCTTCCATTAAAGGAAGAACGAATTTGTTTTAATGCATTGTAATTATTTGTACATGATTATTTAAAACATTTTAACATTTTTCACTAGTCCAGTTTCAAAGCAGTACAAATTAAATGTGGCATTTTCGCTTAAAATAACTGCGGTTAAGCTCTAATCGTTTTCTGTTACGCCTCATTTATGAGTCAACCAAATATGTACAAGTCACTACTGATCTAAAAAACGCACATTAATTTTCAGTTACCCCACAAATTTGTAAGAAAAGCGGAAATTTAAATCAAATAGAGCTTCCTGCCCTCGAGTGCCGATGTTATCTCAACTTAACTGACCTGCACAGAAATTGGACTGAAAACGAAAGGGACTATGAATGGCTCTATGGATGGGCCTGGGACTGACTGATTGACCGGCCGACTGCCTGCAGCGCACTTGACACTTTTGTTGCCACTTAATGCACAAATGGCATGTTCGTTTGTTGTTAAAATGGAAAATAGGTTTCCTATTAAAAACTTGTTGCTCTCCTCGTCACAACATGCAACCTACTTTACGTTGGTCCAAGTAGGAGTTTGACTTGGATTTGTTTTGACTACATCGGAATATAATTCTTGGCAGTTCTCATCGAAACTTTCATTTGGTAATTCTCTGGAATGGTGCAAGACAGCAGCCTGAGCTCATTTCAGCTCGCTTACTGTGATTAATTTTAGCAATTAACGTTGGAACTTGACTCGATGTTTCTGGTGGCTGTTTGGGGAGTGTATAATTAATACATTACGTATACGCAAAGGTATACGCGCTGTGGGGAGCACCACAGGCCAGATCAGCGGGCGGGACAGGCAACTGGCGAAATTAAAGTTCAAAGTGCTCCTCAGCCATGGTAATTGGAGTTTCAGTGGGAAGCAACCGGTTGGCAGCAACCGGCTGAAAGGTGGCAACTGTTTTGCCAATCTTCGCCAAAACTCCCTTAATGGCTTTCAGCGACAAAAACTAGGAAGGAAATAAATTACACTGTAGGATGGACCTGCTTGGTTTCAGCCTTTGTTTTAGCTGCTGCCACCGCGCAAAATACATTAAAAACTAAGTATAAAACAAAAACAGAAGAAATAACCAAAAGCAAATGGGAGATGGAGAAGAGGTCGGATGGCTAGACCAGATTTGGAATTTCATTTCATGTGTGAGTGGTGCTGTGGTGATGCGACCTTAAAATACGAGTTTGTAAAATGTGCAGCAAAATCCGGCATTGAAACTGATTAGTTTCTTCGGTTGAAAAAATTAACACCTCTTAAATTTGAAATACGCTTTTATTATTATGGCCACCGAAAACTTAATATGCATTTTCAGCACATTTGTGAAATTGTTAATGGCCTCAGGTCGTATTAGTTGGCTCTTGCGCGTTATATGAGCCGCAACCGGATTGAAACAGCCACCGGACTTCAAGAGGCTTTGTGTAAATAGCAGAAGTACTCGATAAATAATTTTAAAAAATTACTCTATTCAATAATGAGTGTGTGGCTGAAGCCTCCCAACGAGGTCTCATTAATACACGTACATACAATTAAAGGAATACAAAAGCCGGGGAAAAACAACAAGCTACAAACAGTTTAACCACCGGCAGACCCTGCACCAAACATAAGTGAGGCGATGATTGTGGTTAAGGTGCTCGCAATAATGGCTCCAGCCACAGAAATCTATTAAAGCCAAATGACCCTGGGGATCACACAAGCAGCCCAGAAATGGTCGACTTTAACGATCATCATCCATCAATGGAAATGGGCAGTCAGCGGCGGATAATAACAGAATTTGGGATTGGGATTGCAATTGAAAAATGTCTGCCATAGATTTTACGGATTACGGATTGTCTGCTACTTTCGTTTCGCTCCGAAACGCTTGCTCTGTGCCAAATGTCAAGGGGTTGAGCAATCGGTTGGGCAAGATTGGTCGGTCAGGATGAGTGCAGGTCACAGATTGTTGGAATTTGATGGCTTTTCTATGGCACCAGCCTCGATAACTTCCCATGACAAATTGATCGACCTGGCAAGCGTAATGATGTGCCACATTATCATACGTATTTAGGAGCATGATTTATGGCCAAGTTTGGCCGCGTTTAAAAAAGCGGGTAACAACTAAATCGAAAGTAAAAGATTTCTCGATACGAATGACTTGGCAATGACAATGCCGACCATTGTCTCACCCACTATTTTACCTTCAGGGGGCCGTTGGGGTTACCTAATTTCAAATAGCCGGGAATAACAGTGCCCTAGGTCCAATCAGCACGCGTCGAAGGTGGCGCCAAAGTGACGAACCGAATTATGATTCGGATCAAATATGCTGCCAGAGACAACGCCGCACACAACTTATGGCCGCTTTATGGCGGTAGCAGGTCCGACTTTTGCATAATCCCCGACTGCGTCTGCGACTGAAACACCCGCATTGTGGTCCGTTTATGGGCAAATTTATGTAAGAGCCAATTATGTGAGATGTCATCAAATATTGGGTCGACGACTCATCGCTCGCATCGCCTGGAATGCATAGGTACTCTTCGGGTTTTCACAATCGCAGATGGACATCTATAGATACATCCGATTGTCTTTTAAAACCACATCAAAATCAATATCGCGTATCGATCAACATCCAAAATTGAGCATTGTCTCAATGTTGCCAACCTCCGTCCGATGTGATGATTCGCATCCATGCGGCTTTTGGATTTTGAATAGCAGCCCAGACAACAAAAAGCGCAGCTTCTTCATATCCGCTATCATTTATTGTGCGGAGGTGGCTAATCCCAATTCAACATTTCTTTGTTGTCTTTATGGCTCTTCTTTTGACGAAGGTTGAGCAGAATGAATTAAGCCATGCTAGCGAAACGATATTTTTTTAATTTAATTCAGTTTATGGAGGCAAAAAATATGGAAATGTTCGATAACAACATCAATAAAAAGCAAATTATTCATCCTCGATTGCACATTCTGTTGAGACGGAGTTTGCAGCGTTGAAGGATGGACATGGATATCCCCCAGCGTTCCCACACAAAACAGAGGCAGCTGAAAAGCATGGATCCCAAGTAGAGCGAGAATATCCGTGACAGATCGGACAGGTTAATGGGAGCATCGACTGGATCTTCCGTACTAAAGTCCTGAAGAGGAGTCAAGCCCAGCTTAACCATGTCGTAGAAGCTGCGATTGATCCAATACCTTAGGAATCCGAATTCTTTTTGGCGCAGGATGTGCTCCTCGAAGATATGGCGATAGGGCAGATGCCGACGCAAAGGAATGCTCAGAAAGAAGAACCGGTTTAAGCAAAAGGCATCGGAGTAGTAAAAGACGGGCTTGGTAAACAGCTTTTGTTGCTCTCGGTAGGTGTGCCACCGCACATCGGTTACTGGAAAGATGTAGCTGGCATTGAAGGACTCCCGCACCCGTACAAACTGATTGAAGTCCTCGAACACCTGCACATGAGCCTCGCCCAGCAGCTTCATCTTGTGGTCCTGGTCCATTTGCATTTGCAACATCTCAGGAAGGCTTATGGCGACCTTGTATCTGGAGTGGTCAACGTCATTAAAAGTGACCAGCAACGCTTCTGGCGGTGGACTCGTCATAAAGGACTGCAGATAGGCCTCGTACATGGTGGTGGTCATCAGGCTGGCAAAGCAGAGCAAGAAGCACATTAGTTTTAGTTGTCTGCTGGAGTGCAGGGGAAATGGAAAAGGCTGGCCCAGGAATCCTCGCATACATCTATCGTTCAGGAGCATATAGACCAGGCTGAAACCACTCCAGGACTTGTGCTGGCTGTAGATAAGAAGCAGCGAGAAGATGCAGAAGAGCAGGAGTATCACCGCCAGGACAGCGGGAGTCACTATTCTCGTGTATATCTCGCTATAGGGTAGGGTTTGAGGCAGCGGAATCATAAAGCAGTAGGCACATGTCATGTACGGGTAGGTCAACGTGTCGAAGTTAAGCTTCTGCCAGGTGCTATCCACAGACATGCCAATGTCTAGCAGGTCATCATTTGCCCACTTTGATATATTGCCATAGTATACGTCCTTTTTTGACTTGCTCAGATAGAACTGCAAAGCCAGGGTGGCATTGACCTTATCCGCGAAGTGGTTGAGTACATTGGCCACGTAGCCAATTAGCTTTGTTTCATTGGTTTGGGAATTTTGGTAGATCATTGATCGTGGTGCCAGCAAATCAGCCAGTGTCCGGATGGGAGCTCCGCGCATGTTTCGAAACTGGTCTATGAAAATCGGTTCATCACTCAACGGATTTACCTCTTCGTGGTTTGGGTTTTGAAAAAAGCGGCAAGCGTACACAAGCAGCGAATGATTAATGTTGACTACTGCTATGTTGTATTGCTCTTTTTGGGCGTAGGTATTGCACACATCTTCTGGTAGGGCATGCTCATTGATGTAAACTACACGCCTTTGCCGTTGAAGTTTCATAAAAGTGCGATTGTTGGCCTCCTGATCGTCCTGCAATCCACAACTGAGTATTAGGGTGAGACTACTGAAGCTCCAATCGAATGAAGTGCTGCCTGAAGTGACCAGAACAGTGGACACATCCAACCTTCTTGAAAGGGAATGAAAAATGCATTCCTCTCCATAGACCAGCAGGGTATCAAAAATTTCCTCATTTTTAAGTCTCAAGAGGAATCTAAACAGCAGTTCCTCCTCAAGATCAGAATATTTTTTATCTGGTATTTCCAGTAATTGTGTTTTCAGTCTTCCAAAGAAAAAGCAGACAATAAGCAACCACACGAGGGCCATTATAAAACTGTTTCAAAACGAAGTAAAGCCCTTAGCTTTTGTTTTATTAATTTGCGTGCCGGACTGGGCTGCGTGCTTTTTTTGTAATACAAGTATACTCCCTAGACATGCACTTTCGATGTTCATGTTAACAATCCTTACATGCCTTGGTTTTTCTTAATTAGTTTCAGCAGATTTTTTTAAGCGTATGCACCCTTTGGTGGTACTGATAACTTCCCATAAAAAGCACAATATACTCAGAGATATGGCCACCAGGTATGCTTTCACTATCCACGAGATGTCTTCCATCGAGAGGGCTGGGGAATAGAATTTCGGTTGGCTCAAGTCCTCCAGAGAGGTTAAGCCTAAAGCTACCATGTCGAAGAAACTGCGACCCTTCCAGTAAGATACCAAACCGAACTCGTGCTGGCTCTGGATATGCTGCTCAAAGAGATGGCGATAAGGGAGGTGCGGCCGCAAAGGAATCGACATGAACATAAGATTCGAGAAGCAAAGGTCCCTTTCGAAGTAGAATACGGGTTCCTTGAACAGCTTTTGCTGCTCCGATAGTGAGCTCCATCGAAACTCTGAGACCGGATAGCAGTACGTAGTATTAAACGAATCTCGCATCCTTATATATTCCCTCCAATCGTGTAAAATCTCAACATCTTGGTGGCGCAACTCGTGGAAACGGGAACTATTCATGGCGGCCAAAATTTTGTGTTCCGGTTTGCTGAGGGCTAGCGTTCGTTGAAACTTCTCGAAGTCCTTGAATGTGCGGATGCGAGGTCCGTATGGGGGGTGCGTGAAGTAGGATTGCAGGTACGCATCGTACATTGTTGTAAACATAATGCTGGCAAAGCATAGAATAATAAAGAGAAACTTCGATGGTTTGCTCGCATTTGCAGGGAACGGAAATGTTTGGCCCAGAAGTCCACGAAAAGTTTTGTCATTCAGAAACACGTTTACCAGGCTTAGATGCTTCGAGGACATGGTTCGGCTATATATTAACAAGATAGAGAGCAGGCACAGCAGGATGAAAATAATCGCCAGTACAAGGCGATCCACGATCATTGCATACACCATATTATAGGGCAATGCTTCTGGGACTTGCAGCATCACACAGTAGCGAGTCAGTATAAACGGAAAGCTGGCCGTATCAAATGTTTTGCTCAACGAAGAGTCCAAAGTTATGCCAATGTCGAGTTCTTCAGCAGCCGCTAGCTTTATAATTTCCCTCAAGTCTCTTCTTCCATCGGTTAGGTTTCGAATCT
Source organism: Drosophila ironensis (assembly GCA_021223825.1). NCBI lineage: Eukaryota > Metazoa > Arthropoda > Insecta > Diptera > Drosophilidae > Drosophila > Drosophila ironensis. The sequence goes on along the minus strand of JAJJHQ010008764.1, from coordinate 672,820 downwards.
CAATGGACGCATTTATTCTCTGGGCAAAGGATGTAACTAAATTGGCTACAAAACCGATCGTCTTTACTTTACCACTCTTTGCCTCCCAATAGGACATTGATCGGGGGGCAACGCCATCTGTCACGGCTCGTATTGTTTCTCCAAAAATATTTCGAAATTGTTCTACATATATCTCCTTAATTTTGGAAAGACTTATTTCCTTGACTTTCAAATCCTCATAGTAGCGACAGGTGTAGATTATTTTTGACACATTAAAATTTCCTTTTAACAAGGCAATATTATATTGATCTTTAGTCCAATAATTGCGGCAAACTGGCTCTGGCTCAATATTTTCTTCGAGGTAAATCAAACGCCTGTTCCTTTGAAGTTGTATTAGAGTGCGGTTAATCATCTCCTGGTCATCTTCAGGACCACAAATGAGTATAAGAGCCAAGCTACTGTAGTTCCAATCAAAATTGCTGGTGCCTGATGATAACAACACAAACGGAACTTCCAACTTCCTAAATAGGTAGTGAAATATGCAATCCTTTCCATAAATAAGCACAGTGTCGTAAAATTCTTCCTTCTGCAGCTTTAACAACAAAGTCAAAATGTTTTCTGCCATGTCTTGGGGTAATTTGTTGGTTGTATCTATAGAGTAGCCACTCGTTTGCCAAGCGCAAAAAAGGAGGGACAATATTATTACCAGTGCCATTCTAAAGCTAATGAAAACTGAACCAGCGCCCCCACATTTAGCCTTTGTTTTATTTAAGCAAAACACGTGATTTCCATATTTCTAGTTGCCTGAAGGTCACTACAAAATATTTCAGGTATCTAAACAGCTTGTTACTTTATAAATTCATAAGCATTTCGGGGTTGATAACTTGAGGCTTACCCTTTGAAATTTTAGGCGTATGTTGGAATACTTTTCAACCCGCCAGCTTTTAGGGGAAACCTCAATTAAAAAACACATAACATTGAGTGCCATGGCGATCAAATACAATTTCATTATCCAAGAAATGTCCTCAAACGCAAGAGTAGCATCGTATACCATGGGATGGCTCAAATCTTTTATTTGAGTCAGTCCCAGGGTAACCATGTCGAAGAAGCCGCGCCTCTCCCAATGCTGGACCAATCCAAATTCGTGCTGTCGCATAATGTGATCCTGGAAGATGTGCTGCGATGGCAGGGTCAGACGCAGCGGAATCGATTGTAAGACCATATGGGAAAAGCATAGATCTTTGGAAAAATAAAAGAGCGGCTCCTTAAAGAACTTCTGCTGCTCCGCGTACACTCTCCAACGATTCTCGGCTACAGTCCAACCGTAGCTGACATTCATATCATCCCGCAATCTTAGATACTCCTGCCAATCCTGGAAGATTTCTATATCATCGCTACTTAAACTTTTAAAATCGGAATTGTTTAAAGCCAGCAGCGACTCAACTTCCATGTGGTTGAAAGCAATCTTTCGATTATACTTTGCGATATCTTTGAAAGAACGTACGTGAGGCTCTGATGGGGGATGGGTAAAAAATGTCTGTAGATAAGCCTCGTACATTGTTGTAAACATAATGCTAGTGAAGCACAGTATGGTGACGACCCACTTTAGGTATTTGTTTGCGTTGTTGGGGAATGGAAATGATTGTCCTAAAAGTCCGCGTAACGTGACATCGTTGATGAGCACGTTGGCCAGGCTTAGACCCCGCCAAGAAGTAGTCCGACTGTAGATTAGCAATATGGCCAAAAGGCACAGGATCATGTAGATAACACAGAGCACAAAGGGATCAACTATGACTCCATAGATCAGGTTGAAGGGCAACTTTTTCGGAATCGGGAGCATTACGCAGTGCCGGGTTATTAAGTAGGGATAGCTGAGGCCGTATAATGAAATTGCGGATATAGGCGTTCGCAGTGTCATGCCAATATCCAAGTATCCTTGTAAAATTCTTCTCATAATATAGGAGCTGGTTAAGTTGGTGTCCAGGGGTAGGATTCTTAGTGTGGCATTGACTCTCTGTGCGAAGTTGTTAATCAAATTAGCCACAATGCCCATCATCTGTAGTTCACCATTTTTTGAATTCCTGTACGCCATGCATCCGGGTGCAAGTTCATCTCCCATTGATAATAGTTCATCTCCTTGCATATCCCTAAAGTTTTCTACATATATTGGTTCTCCATCTGACATAGTAATGTTGGTAGGGTACGGATCTTCGAAGAAGCGGCAACTGTGTATGACTTTGGTCTGATCGAAATCGTGTCTCACCATGGCCACGTTATAGTGGTCTATGTCCCAATAGAGATCGCAGATTAAATCGGCTGGAACATCTTCTTCTAACAAAATTAGACGTCTGTTAAGTTGCAATTTCAAATAAGTGACCTCGTTTATGGCTGCGCGTGTTCTGTCAAACTCACAAGTTGAGTTGCAAACAAGGACTAGAGTCAGCCTGCTGAATTCCCATTCAAAGGTGGGATTACATGAGGTCACTAAAATAGTAGATATTTGTAATCGTCTAGTAAGAGATTGAAAAACACAAGACTCGCCATAGACAAGCAAGGTGTTGTAGACCTCTTCTTTGTGTAATTTTTCTAGCAAGCTTAACAAACTGTTTTCCAGCTCTAAGTGGCTTTCATCTGGTACTTGCAAAGCACTTCCACTGCATTCTCCTGCGGAAAAGAGAAAGATTACCAGCAATACCACAGACATCACGAAACTGTTAAAAAACCCGGAAGGTAACCACTTTTTGTTCGTTCGTTGGATTGTAAATTCTATTGAAAATGCACTTCCGTGTTCAAGTCATTTTAATTAAAAATTTACAAGCTTTCATGTTTGCATTTATTATTGCTTTAAATGGGTTGGACCTAGTGACTTACTCTACCAAAGGCGACAAATTTCCATAAAAAAAAACACCATACTCAATCCCAAGGCGAACAAATAGAGTATCAAAATCCAGGAAATGTCTTCAAGCAACAATTTATCATCATGACCTATTGGATGGCTTAGATCCTCCAGAGGCGTTAGTCCCAGAGCTACCATATCAAAGAAGCTTCGCCTCATCCAGTGGTCTACTAAACCGAACTCGTGTTGGCGCAGTATGTGGTCCTCGATGATATGGCGATAGGGAAGATCTCTTCTTACAGGAAAGGATAGGAATACCAAGCGGGAGAAACAGAGATCCGGGGAAAAGTAGAACATGGGGTCCTTGAACATCTTTTGATGCTCGGCATAGACTTTCCAGCGCACTCCGTTCACAGTGTACCCGTAGCTGCGGTTAAATGAGTTACGGAGCTGCAGAAACGCCCTCCAATCGTGAAAGATTTCCAGATCATCCATGCGTAGTGACAAAAATTGAGAGTTATTAATGTCTTTAAGTGTATCCGCTTCAAGGCGTGTCATTGCAATTTTCTGATGGTATTTACCAATGTCTTTGAACGAACGAATATGTGGTCTGGTGGGAGGATGTGTAAACAGGGAGTTGAGATAGGCATTGTACATTGTCGTGATCATGATACTGGCAAAAAACATAATGCAAAATATCAGTTTCAATCGTTTGTTGGAGTTGATTGGAAATGGAAAAGGTTGTCCCAACAGCCCGCGCAGACTGATACCGTTGAGAAGAATGTTGCTAAGGCTTAGATTTTTCCAGGTCGAGGTCTGACTGTAAATCAATAACATCGACAAGAGGCAGAGTAAAAGGAATAGAATGCCAAGTACCAGAGGATCGACTATTATGGTGTAAAGCATTTTAGTGGGCACCTTTTCGGGAATTTCAAGCATTACACAGTATTCGGTGATCAAGAACGGATATGTTGTTGTGTCCAAGATAGTTTGAGGCGTCGCAAACTGTAAAGTCATGCCAATATCCAGGTAACCGTTTTGAACATCTCTCTGTATGTCCTTCACGTTGTAATTTGCACTAAGAGGTAGAATATTTAAAGAAGCATTTGCTTTTTGTGCAAAATTGTTTATCACATTTGCCATATAGCCACTCATTTTGCGCTCCCCAGTTTTTAAGTCCCGGTAGGGCATCGCTCCTGGCGGCAGTTCGTCAGCCATAGTTACGATCTTTGATCCTTGCATATCCCGAAAATTCTCAATATAAATCGGTTCTTTGCCAAAAAAAGGCACTCTTTCAAACTTTGAAGCTTTCCAAAATCGACAAGAATAGATGACAATAGTATGGTTAATACATTCTCGTACCATTGCTATATTGTGTAAGTCTTTTGCCGAATATTTCTGGCATACAGACTTTGGTTGAATATCCTCTTTTAACAATATAAGCCGTCTATTTGACTGAAATTTCGGAAAGTTTTTTATGTCATTCACCATTTTGCATTTGAGCTCACTCTCTGGGTCACAGCTGAATATCAGGGTTCGGCTGCTGAAGTTCCAATCAAAGTTAGTGCTTCCAGAAGTTATCAAAACTGTCGGTACTCTAAACTGGAATACACACTCGTTTCCAAAAATCAAAAGGGTATCGTAGAATTCCTCTTCCTGTAATCTACTAAGAAGGCCTGACAGTCGATTGTCTAGGTGTAAGGGACTTGAGTAATTTTCATCGAGAATTTTTAGTAAATCACTTTTTGTTTGGCCACATAAAAGTATGACGATGATAACCCTAGTCACGGACATCTCGAAACTATTTGAAAATATCGGGGACTACCATGCTGTGTTTATTTTTTAGTGGCTGCCTATTTGGAATTCCGTGTTAAGTCGGTCATGCACATTTTGTGTCGACAGAATGTCGACATTTATCAGGGGCGATAAAATTAAAAATTTATACAGTGTATTTGGAACAAACAAGAAACTTTAAAAATGATGTTTATTATAAACGAGAAACGGTAGGACGTTTTTAATAGTATTTTTTTAGGACAATCTTTGAAAATATTTTTTAAAATTTTATTTTACTTTCTACAACATTTCCACATGCGTTTTAAGCTTTTCCCGCAATGGAGGGTCTCTAAAACAAAGCAGCAAAAACTAATGCCCATTGCTGTAGCATAAAGTTTAAGAATCCAGGAGATGTCCTCCAGCAAGAGACTTTGAGCGGACTCTTTTTTCTGACTAAAGTCTACTAGAGAGGCCAAGCCCAGATCGACCATTTCAAAAAAGCTACGAGCCTTCCAGAAGTTTACCATTCCCAACTCATGTTGTCGGATCATGTGAGCTTCAAAGACATGCCTGTAGGGCAGGTATTTGCGCACCGGAAGGCTGAAGAACATGAACTGGGTAAAGCAGAGATCGTAGGCTAAGTAGAATGTTGGCTGTGCGAAGAACTTCTGCTGCTCTTCGTAGCAGTCCCACCGATCCACCGAAATCGGGAATATAAATGTACTGTTAAGGGAGTCGCGCAGAACCATGTAGTCGGCGAAGTCATCGAAAACCACCAGGTCATCCAAGTTCATCTCATGGAAATGCGTATTGTTTGTGGCGATCAAAACATTCATCTCGTATCTGCTAAGGGCCATCCGATGAGATAAGTTCCCGACAGCCGAAAAGTCCTTTATCGATGGCTCTGACGGAGGACGTGCGAAGAAGGACTGCAGGTAGGAGCCGTACATCGTGGTGATCATAGTGCTGGCGAAACACAGGAGAAATATGATCAGCTTTAGGTGTTTGCTGGGATTTTGGGGGAAGGGAAATGACTGCCCTAAGAGGCCGCGCAGGCTCTTGTCGTTTAACAGGACATTGGTCAGGCTCAGATCCCGCCAGGACAGGCTCTGGGTATACATTATGAGGATGGAGAATGCGCAAAACATGGCAAAAATTATGCTAAGCACCACAGGATCCACTATCATTGAGTAGACCACGCTGTAAGGCACATTGGCCGGAACGGGTATCATTAGGCAATACCCCGTCAACAAATACGGATACGTAATGGTGTCCAAGTTATTATGCTGCAGCGAACTTCCCAGTCCGCCACCAATATCCAGAAGGTTCTCCTTTGCAAACTGGGCTATATCTAGAAAGGTGGCTCGCCTTTTCAGACCCAGATTGGATACATCCAAAATATCAAGAGTGGCATTTACTTTCTCGGCATATGTGTTCAACACATGGGAGAGGTATCCTAACATCTTGAGTTCATTGGTGACTTTGTCTCGGTGGATTATGGTTCTAGGAGGCATTAAATGCGGCACTGTCCTTATACTGGCTCCCTGCATGTTGAGGAAATTCTCGATGTAGATGGCTTTGTCTCCAAAGAAGTTAACCTCCTCATAATTGGGGCTCTGAAAGAAGCGGCACGAATAGATAACATCCGACTGGTAAAAGGTTGACTTCACCATTGCTATGTTTGGCTGCTCATTAAGATTGTATTTTCCACAAACTGATTCGGGTTGTATATCCTCCTCGATGGCAATCAAGCGCCTGTTTAGTTGAAGTTTTCGCAGAGTTTCAGCGTTCTCCTCCAATTCTGCTGATGACGTGCAAGTCAATATGAAAGTCGAGCTGCTGAAGTTCCAGTCGTAGTTGGTGCTACTGGAGGCCACAATGACAACGGGTAATCTCAAGGGAATTAGCAGAGAGTGAAAAATGCAATCACTTCCGTAAACAAGAAGAGTATTGAAATCTTCTTCGAGGCGCAAGCGCTGCATCAAGCGTATGAGCCTTTCCCTCAACTCTGACTCTTTAGGGCTGGATATATCCCAGAAAAAGGCTCTTGACTGGGCAAGGCAGCAGAGAGTGATTAAAAACCACCCAGAAGCCATTTTGCAACTGTTTGCAGAGCGCAAAGGACATGCACTTTATATTATCATTTCCAAAAAGGCTGCCGGCAGACATGCCATTTCCATGTTGCCTACATTTGTTAACCCATTTGTGCGGCAATTAACACGGTGCGGTTGCCCTTTAACACGGTTGGGACCCTGAAATTAGCCCCTCCTGGGGGCAACCCATTCCACGGCCGGCCTTGTGCGTGTGACTGGCCCATTTGGAATCTCTCAAAAGGCTTTTAACAACTTCCGCCCCGAAGTTCGCTGCGATGTCCGATGTCCATTCCAAATCAATCTGCTGCAAGTGTTGCATGTGCATGCAGATGAGAGTGTGTGTTTTGTAAGCAATTGGAAAGACAGACAGGCGAACAATTCGAACGAATTTCCCGGCAATTTGGGCGCCAAGTCAAGCTCATTACATTTGATTTTGTGTCTTTGGGCTTTGGGACCCGCATGGAAAGTGTAGTCGAGGCAAACATTTAATTTTATGCTCTTAATTGCCGTGCAAGTGGATTTCAATTATTCAAATGAGTTGCTTCCCTGGCGTGCGGCTCCACTTCCGAATTTTCGTGTTTCTGTTGGAGAAAAAACCATAACCCATGCAAACTGGTTGATGCCAAGGAATTGGGATTGGGGGACCTTTTCGGATGGCAAACTGAATTTCTTCTGTCCCATCCAACGTATGGCGATGATATCGTTTGCTTTATCTGTGGCCTGGCTTTTGCCATTTGGCTCTCTGCAGCCGTTGTTGCTTTTGGGAATGACGTTTCAGCGAAAGTTGTTACGTTACCCATCGACAACCATCCAACCACCGAAGGCCTATGCAAAACCGGTCGGTCATTGATTTTCGGTTACTGCAAATTGTCTGGCCATGACCAGCTGCAGAGCACAACTCATCTCCATGCGACTGCAACTGCAGCAGCACCAGCCGCCTTGGCGATGGCAAAAATGTCGTGTTGTCACTTGTAGCGCCGTGCAGCAATCGGCGTATGCTTGATTTGGCCGTAATGGCTTTTGTGCGTGCGAGTTGCGCGGCGAATTTGCAATTTATGGCTGCTAAATGTTTACCAAATCAACCAGTCTCTCTGGCATATTGTCCAATATTTTCCAAAGCAAATATTTTTGCCAATAACCCGACATCAAAGGAAACCGTGCGTGAGTGTATTTTTATTTTTGATTGGTTACAGTTTTGTTTGTAAACAATTCGCAGATGCGGGGAATTACTTTCGTAGGGATCATTAATAACTAAAACGTTTTATTATGTCTTTTTTTCCTGGAAGTCCACCAACGTAGTGTTTTCTTTCTGCCATTTTGAGCAGCTAAAAGGTCGGGCCAATTAGTGCAAATAACTTTAACATACTTGTAGAAACCAAAATGAAAGGGGTAATAAGGTATTTCTATAAATACTTCAAATAAACATTTTTTGTTTTAATAGAAAATAGATTGAATAGAAATGTTAACCAGGCCAACGCTTGATCGCAAGTTTTACATAAATTTCCGCTGAATATTCAGACTCTAATTCATTGCCCGACTGACCCAAAAAGTTTGGTAATCAAAATATCGTAAGAACGGTAGTAGTGTTATAAATAGTTTGGAATAACATAAAAACGGGTTGCACTTCCTTTCACTTTTTTGCGACCTGTCAAAATCTCTTGTAATCCAAGGAGCTATAAAGCCGAGTCAAGATCTAAAAGCCACCGAAATCTGCACGAGCTGTTCATTAGGTCTTCGATTGTGTTTTTGTTTTCCAATTTTTTACCCTGCTGTTTTTTTCTGCAGCACGATCATTATATGTATTTTTGGCGTGGCTCTCTTAATGTGCCCACTTTAGAGTTTTTGTTTGTCGGGCAGTTTGCCGGCGTTTTTAACACACATTGACCAGACAATTGTGCTGGTGGCGCAAATGCGGTTACTACTTACTACTCTCGTTTATGGCTATTTCCTTGGACGTGAAACTGAAGCTCAAGCTGAGGCTGAGGCTGAGGCTGAGGCGGAATCTATAGTTGTAGCCGAAGCTGATGGCGTAGCTAAAAGTGAAGCATGTGCCATTGAAAGTAAAATCGCGGTTGTTGTTGTGGCATCCAGATTCACTTTCGATGCTTTTTGATTGAGAATACTTGAATGCGGTGTAATGGGATTGGGCTCTTTAGGTTGAAGCGAAGAAAACTCACCACGAAATGTGTGGCTTCGCGTTCGTCTTCGGGCTACAGCTCTCTCGGCTGCTTCTCTTTCTCCCTCGGCTTCGGCCGCTTGCTTTTGGCCAAGTTACAGTCTGCAGGCGGTTTCAAGTTTCAGTTACAAATCGGCAGCAACTCGGTCTGGTTGCAATTCAATCAACAGCTCCGCGTGTGCCGCCCCGTGATTCTGTGTTTATCCTGTACCGCGTCCAAGGATAATCACCAAAAAGAAGTGGGTGCCAGTGCAATCCCGAATCAATCTGTAACATCTTTTGATTTCGCGTGTGCTTGTCATATTTTCAGCAGCTGATTTCAAGCCTCTCGGGATTATAAACTGCATCCTTCCGCGATGAGAACTCTGCCATTGCTGGTAAGTGCGTGGGTGCATGTACAATGGGAAATGCCCAGCTAATTGGGAAATTATGCAACCATCTTGTCTCGTTAATTTACACAAACGTGCGAGGTGTTGACGTTTGCTTGACCTACGGCCTGTAAACGGCGACCTGCAACCTCTTCCCCCTTCGCTGACATTGACAAATTGTGTCATTACATTGCGGCTGGCCTGAAAGCAGCTGCATAGTTTGCTCTGGAGCGAAGTAAGCCAAGTGTAAATTGCCTTCCGGCCTGCCTGCCTGCCTGCCTGTGACTCTGAGACTTCAACTTGGCACTTGTTACGCGAAGAAATGTCTGCGTATCTCGCGGATCTGATCCGTATCCATGCTGTGCACATGGCCCATGTGTGTATACAAATTGTCTTATTGTTTCTCCGACTCTTGTTAGCGCTGCTGGGGATTTGCATTGCTTAAATGGGAAATAATTGATGTGAATTTAAGAGTACATTTGATTAGAAAATACTAGGAGGGGGTAAAAAATATTGTTTAAATAACTCTCTACGAGTATGATTCTTTAAACATGAGAATTGATTGAAGAACACCAGCAGAAAAAGTTTTCGAAACTAAGAATATGTTAATCAGACATTTACTATGAAAAGTTTAAATCAAATTCTTTTAGATGTATCGAATTGAAGTCAATAACAATATCGAGTTTGTATTTAAAATTGTACACGGGAATATTCATTCTCTTCAGTAAAATCATAATGCAATTTCAATCGCTGAAAGTCAAGCGAAAAATGAACGTTTTCCACACAACCAATCCCACATTGTTTACACAATCACATCCCTTTTGCAATATCAAATCACCTGCAATCAGCCACCTGCTGTAGAATCGCTGACAGGGGCAGCTGGCAGAGCTCATTTAACATCTTCATCGCCATCATCTGCATCATCAACAAAATCAACACGAGACCCCAAGCACATCTGGAACTGTCCTCCTTTCAATCTCTGCCTCTGGGTCCATGTATCTCTGTTTCTGTATCTTTGTGTTCGTCTTCGTCGTCGCCTTTCGAAAACGTCTCGACGCCGAATGGCCATCAGATTTGGCTTTTGCAAAACCCAGCCAGAGATGACTCTAAACATTTGCGCCAAAATCCCCATATTGATCATCGACGGCCGCTATTTGGATCATGTGTGTTTGTAACCTTTACAAACGCCGTACAAGTGACTTCGTTTATTGAACTTCTATTGTAGGTTCGCATAAAAAGAGCCAAAAGCTAGAGCTCGCAAATGCCAAAGTGTAGTTTGGCCCAGAAAGTCATTATTTCAATTGTAAGTGTAACCATTTCATGGCTAATTTACGGTCACATGAGAAAACTAAAAAAGAAAATGCTGATTGTCATGGTGCATGTTTGTTTTGGGCCAAGAAGAATGGCTAGTTGGCCGACTGGCGCTTGGCTTTCTGTCTGTGAGGCTTTTGACCAACGGCTATTCACGACACCTGCTGCTGGCTAGCTGGCTGCCTGGCTGCCTGGCCGACTGACGGTCTCGTAGTATTTCCCCAAATAGGCCGAGGTTGAGCATATTTTAATATGCTGCACGCATGCAAACTGTCCATTTGGGTGCTTGGAGTGTAGAAAGTTGATTGGATTTATTTCGTCTTCAGATTCGAATTTGGATTTATTATGAATTTGGAGTGCAGCCCTGCGAATCGCCGGACTTGATTGCTGAGAAGGAATTCACCTTTCACTTCCAGTTCAATTATTTCCCTGCCGGGATCGAAATCGAATCCGAAATCGAGAGATGCGCTGTTGTCCAGCCACCGAATACCAAAAATCAGCGACGAAAAGGAAAACTTTTGCAGTTGAAGACGACTTGTTAGCAGCCAGTTTTCGGTTGGCCAAATGTGAATGTACCATCTCCGCAACGCAGATCCACGATGAGCTGGCTGCGCCGGCGACACACGAAATTCATATTTTGGAATGCGGTTTTCGACCGCAGACAATTTTTGTGTGCAATTACTGTTGCCGCCGCAACAAGTACAACGAGTATCTCCCAATTCGGTGGCCAGTGGTCATCCAGCGAGGAGGATATGTATTTATTTAATTAAATGTTGCTCAAGTGTTCAGCATCGGCATCTGTGAATGCACAGACTGCACACATCCAATGAATATTAATGATGAACCGAAATTGCTCGGATGTCGTTTAGGCTGACTACTAATTTGCGGCGTTAACATGTTTAGGGGGCTCCTAATTATTGCTTTAACTTTTCACCGGCGATGAGAGGGCGAAAGAGAGCATTACGTAATGGTCGTGAATGCGGCCAGAGTTCATCGTGGTTCCGGCTGGGTGGCATACCTATGAATGTGAAGATATTATGGGGCTATGTTGAGTCGCGACCAGGTTTGTTTAATTTATGCCTGTCTTTTTCCTTTCGGGGGTTATCCGATTGTTTATTTGATTTTTATTTATTTTATGCAACGACCTTGCTCATCGCTTAGGTTAAGTAATTAAAACTGAGACATAAAAACCGGGCTTAGCACCGACTGGCAGCCACTGACCGCCCTCAACCGAAAATTGGTTGCCAGTTAATTGGGGATTGTATCATTTGATTGGTTTTCCTTCCAGTCGTCTTCTTCAGTGGCTGCTAAATTAGGATTTGCCTTTCAAGTTTGTTGCCCAAGTCATTTGTTTTTGCGGCCGTTTTCACCTCCTTTTGGTGGCAATATTTAAGCTGGCCAATTGTTTTGTTGCCACTTCTGCAGTCAAACAAATGGGCAGTGCCTTGTCATTCGTGTCTTACCAGTTAATTTGCTTGATTTGTCGCCGTTTGCATAACGCGATGTTGCTTTTGTTGCTGCCCATACGCAATGTTTGTTCGATTGCATTTCAATTCACTTATTACCTGGTAATTTGCAATTGACACATTGCACATATGTATATGTATATTGCAAATATCTTGCATATACTCTTGAAATATCTTGGCTGTCGAAGAAGTTGGTCAAATTACAATTGAGATCTCGGCTGTCACAACGGCTGAGGCGCTCTCATTCGAATGAGGAAAAGCCTGCAATCAATTCGAGAGCTCCCCCGAGTGGAGTGGAGTGGAGATCCCTTTGAGTGGTTTGGACAACTTTTACATTTGTTCATGGCATGCAACAGATTCCAAAGTGTGCAGCCCCATCATCTCCCATCGCCAGCACTAGTAGTGGCCATTATGCAGATCAGCTTCGCTGGCGGGGCTCACGCACAGGTCCAATCCGCTAAAGAGAGATGCGGCGTAAAGATACTTCCCACACCCGCTGAGCACGCACGGAGCTCGAAAAGTTGCCACTTGTCGGCAGGTGGACCTTCTTCATCCGCAGAGCTTTCTCGGGGCCAAAGCATGTCACGTTGGGGTTTTACACACAAAAAAATAAAGAAAATAAAATAAACTTTAAAGGTTAAGAATGTAATATTTCGGATATGCAAGTTTTGCATGATTTTAGCGAATATACCGATACCAATGTGTTTTATTAGATTTTTTAAAATTTGTATATTTTGTCTTTATGTTTCAAAGATCGGGTATCTCTTCGTACCATTATTTACATTGTATTGTGTAACATTATCATTTATTATAACCAAAAATGTGTTATATTGCGTTATGATAGCCGGCACTTTCCTCTTTCGAGCATGTCCCTTATCCATTATTGTTTCTCGGTGTGTATTTTTAGCTCGAGCTGCAGAAGCAGCAGAAAAACACTTTCATTTTTCATCTCATTTAATAATTCATCATATTTTTCACCTTTGTTTCTCTTTGCCGTCATCGTTTTGGCGTTATCTGAACTGAGCTGAACTGAACGAAAATGAAATGAGGCCCTCCCCCATCTCCCCAGAAATGGTTTATGGCCTGGTCCATATATTTTTCCCGGCTGGCGTGTCGCTAACTTCCGTTTTCGTTGGCGGCGGTGGTGGCGGTGGCGGTGGCGGCGTATGCCACTTCTAAAAACACAATGACGACGCCGTGAAAACGATAAATGTTTTATTTTCGTCCATGGCGTTTTTACACCATTTAGTTTGGTTTGGGTGAGCGAATAGCGAATAGCGAATTGCGAGTATCGCTGAGCTCGCACGCCAGGTTTGTCGCTTGAGTCTTTCGTTTGTTTGCGCAGTCGCACATTTTCTACACCTCAATCCGAGCGGGGCCACTTCCTTTCTTCATTCCTGGCGACTGCTGCCTGTCTGCCTGGTCGCGCTACAGTTATTCCATTTGGACAGCTGCCCCGATCCGGGGTTTATGCAACCAGGGCCTGGGATTTAATTATAAGGATTTACCTGATTGTTGGCAATTTTGCGCGCAGTGAAAACGAACGCGAAAGTGACGCATTATATACATCCGCTTCGGTTTTTCTGCGTTTTTTGTTTTTGTGAGTGTTTCTTTTTGGCGTATGAGGAAATTATGTCACTTACGTGCTATTGCGTTTTTGCCTAGACTGTAGACGGTTCTCGTTGGCATCTGTCTGGACACTAAAGATATTTTTTTTTTTACTTTTTGCATAATTTGATGCCATGACTGACGGTTTGGGTAATTGGCCTGAAGACAAGTTGGCCTGAAGACGATTCTTAGCATCATTTCTCACATAGATGACTCCAAGTTGCGCCCCAGAATAGTGCCATGTCAGAGGCTGCATTGTCTTTGTGGGACGTGGTATCTGCAATCTGTTCACATGACAGAGGAGGACTAACAATGGCAGATCAACTGGCACATATCATAACTGAGGTTATGATGGCTAGATTGCAGCTAACCGGGTCTGGTTTTTTGTGATGGGCTGTACGGTATCGCAAGGCAGTTGAAAATAAACACAATTTACATGAGAACCACTTTGCACAATTTGTCAGTTGCAATTTTCCGACAGCTTGTACTTATCCAGCAGATTTCACTTGGCAAATAGTCGAAGAAACCTCAGAAACGTGCCGCTTGTAGCAGCCACTCTTGGCTCACTTAGCCACATGCCACAAGTTGTAAGTCCTGCGGTCAGCCGGTTAGCTGTTGTTTATTTCACTGGCTTCTACGGCCATCCCCCAAACAAGCATTACACAACGGCAGCAGCAGACGTTAGAGAAGTGTCAAACGCTGTGTCTGGACTTGATTTACACTTGCCCACTAAATGCTTGCCAAAAATTTTTCAGGTTTCGTCTTCTTTATTTTCATTTATAAATTTGTTGCATAATTCTCGTTTTCAGACAAAACCGAGAGGAAAACTCTAGCCAGCTGACATCAGATTTATTGGCTTGTAAACATTTTCGTTATGTTAATATGCCAGTTCAGCTGTCGAGTATTTTGGGGGTCTGGCTTTGGGTCTGGCTTTGGCTTTAGGTTGCGAGATGAGATGATTTTTGATGGTTTTTGCTCAGTAACTTTCTCCCATTGTTAGCATCTTTCTTTTCATGAACTGCTTTTGGCTGCTCGCTATGTCGATGGAGCTGTTGATTTGATTATTTTGTATATTTTTTTTGAAACTTGTATAGTTTTGGGTTTGTTTCTTTCACGAATGTGTTTGGCTTTGTTTTGGCAAGTCTTTGACATTTACTCATTGTATGTGGTCAGCGGAGTGTGAGCTTTCTTTGGGCGGCCTCTGACGAGTAGCCAAAAACACTCGAAGTCAGTTGAGGGCATAGCCAAAAGCATAGGTCAGTTAGACGGTCACCGGTATGGTAATGGGGCAGCTGCTGGGAAGACACTGTTGAATAACCGCTTTGTTTGTGTAGGTTTGATTAGCATATAGTAAATATTATGTGTGACACACAAAAGGTTTTGTAAGGCATAGCCCCTACTCCAAATTCACAACTCCCCCTACAGCAAAAAGTGAGTGTTTGAGTGACATCATCGCAGACTGCAGCTCGTAATAATTGCAATTAAAAAGAGTGTCATTAAGCTGTCAAAATGCGTGTTCAAAAAGTGAGCATAAAATGTGAAAACAATGCACACACAAAGGAACACGGGCAGCGGCGCAGTCGTCTCAAGAGCTGTCAAAACACGGGGTCTCATCGGCTTCCGTTTTGACATGACACTGGGCGGGATGTGGTACACGGATCGGGGCAAAAACAATGCGACACAGATGCCATAATCAGCCAACACTACCGTGAGATAGCGCATACGCCACCGGTGCCACTGATCGAGAGACACAAAGCTCGATGAATGCACGAAAAAAAAAGAAATGATTTTACGGTGAATTTTCGGAAAAATATGAAGTGGCTGGTGTTCCTTGTTATTCCTATATTCTACGCTGATTAATTAACTTAATTATTTTCATATTGGGACAATTAAATATTTTCGGAAAACTTCGTGAAACTTTTCTGTTTCTACAATAATAGTTAAAGTATTTGTAAATGCCTTAAAGATTTACCATCCTAATTCTGCTTTTTACCCATTGTGTTTCTTTCGGTGTCTGGATGTGGGTAACTCTCATTGTCGATGGAGTGTGTATTATTTTCACTTCACTTTCGGCTGGGCCATCAAAAGGTGTTATTGTTTCTACGCGTCGTACACTTTATTATTTAGATACAAATCAAATGTCAAGCGCGCCCACACACACACTCGGCCCATTGGACTGACATTTGCAGTCCAGGTGCAGTTTGGAAAGTTGAGAAAATTTGAAGACAGAATTGAGTTTTCCTTTTGTGTGGCTTTTGGCATTTTTGCGTGGGCGTGTCCAGAAACTGGCTCACAGAGCCGCGTCTCTTTTTGGGGCCGGTCAATTGAAATTCGTCGCCTCACTTCGCGGCAACTTTCACGGCTAAACTAAAAAAACAAAAACAAAAAAAAACAAAAGTGAAAAAACATACACCAATAAAGGTTGTGCTGTTTTTTCCGCCAACTGACTGCGCGATGATTCAATGCCTCTTGCCTCTGCAATTCACTGATTAACCATATCGCCTCAGAGCGCTTCAGGTGAGGCTGAGTCTTGCCTTCGGCCCATCATGCTGGCATTTTTGTGGTCAAGCATCTCAATTCCCTGCCCCTCCAGCTTCATCCTCTTCTCAAACCACATCTGTGTAGTCATCTCAGCCGCAACTTGACATTGACCCAATGCAAAACTTAAATAAACAGCGAAACACGTCCACATTTTGTCGAGCTAATTTGTTTGTGCCTGCGTTAACTGTCCGGTGAAGTTTGAGCTTATTGCGTTTTTAATTCGCATGTTTGGGCATTCACCAATTTGCTTTGCCATCTTCTATTTCCAGCGGGTAAAAGTATTCGGTTTCGGTCTTTTGTCGGGGTCTCGACCTTGTCAGTTATGAATTAAAATATTAAAATACGTATTTGCCGGGATCCACGGTGTAACGTTGATCTCAGATTTTGGCTCCCAGCAGCTTCGCCCCAAAAATGGGTTTTGATCTGAAGGCTGATTTGTGCCTCACTACGGGTAGTGTCTTGTGTGTGATTTAATTCAAGTTCCACGAATTTTTAATTAAATATTTTTTTCTGGCATTTGCATGAGTGTGTCGTACTAAGACGAAACTTTCTTTTCAATTTTCAGTTGGCGCTGACGCTGCTGGCCATTGGCGCTGCGGCAGCTTCATCCTCAACTACCACCACCACCACAGCGAAACCAAAGACCGAGGAAAAGTCAAAAGTTGAGCCTGAAAAGCCAACCAAACAGCCAGCGCCATCGCCATCGCCATCGGCATCGCCATCATCCAAGACGACGCGACAATCAAAGTCTCTGAAGCCGGGAGACAATCGCGGCAAGCGGACGTTGTATGACTTTGGAAATGCCGGTTACTTGTATCCCGAAGTGGCCAGCCGGAGGACGGGCTATGTGGACAACACAGCAGGTTACTACCCCCAAACGGGCTACTATAACGGACAAAATGCTATAGGTATTTACAGAACTTTCAACCGTCTTTAATTACAAAGCATTTCATTATTGCCTGCTATGCAATTTCAGCTCAATACTCCAACAACTTTGGTCCCGCCTATGCGCCATATCCTCAATATCTGGAGGCTCCCGAGCCCATAATCGAGATCATCATTAAAGACGCCAATGAAACGCTAGCCGAAGAGCCGCCCCAGACCATTGTTACCAAGAAAAAGAAGAAGAAGGAGAAGGTACATGTCTTCTATGTTAATTACAAGAAGGATCAAAACAACAAGTTGCATCTGGAATCGCCGATTGCCTCGTTAAACAACGATGACAATGAGGAAGAGGAAGAGGAGGAGGAGGAGGTGATTCAGTACCCGGCCACTCCTTTGCCTCCCGTGAAGTCAACCACCCTAAGGACCATTATTCACCCGGACTCGGAGAAGTTTCACAGTAATTCCGGGATCCATGTGTCGTTTGGAGCGGAGAACAAGCAACAAACGGGTCACATCTTGGAGGAGCACGACGCTGAGAGTATCCAGCGCCAGGTGGTGGCTTTGCCGCCTTCAGTGGGCAACACTCGTGCCGACTACGGCCGGGAGAGCAACTTTGGCCGGGGTTCTGGCCCCGTTTTAAACCAGTTGTTTGGAAACTACCAGCAGTCGGGCATCAACTACCAGCATCAGACGCATCAGCAGCAATTGCCCACTCAGCACGGCAATAATTACTTTAGGCCACCTCAGGCTCTGGTGGGCCCACCGCCCAGTTATCCCAAGCCGGCATTGCCACAGGTTCCCCAGCAGCAGCAACATCAGCAGCAGCAACTGCAGCAGCAACAGCAACAGCAGCAGCACCAACAGCTCCGTCCTAGCATCACCCAGCAGCAGTTACCATCCACTTCGTCGCAGACAATCTTCAACAAGTTGGTGCAGCAATCGCAATACTATATCAACCATAATCAGCAGTACCAGCAACATCAGCAGCAGCAACAGCAACCAGCACCGCAGCAACAGCAATACCAGAAGCCGCCCAACAAACAAGTGCAGGTGCCATTCTTTCCCACAATTCCGCCAAAGAATGTCAGTCCAGCGCCATATCAGCCGATCAAGTTCAGGCCCACGCCTGCACCGGCTGCCCAGGTGAAACCTTTGCCATTGCCTGTAAAGCTGGACAACGTAAACTATCAGCAACAGCCACAGCAACAGCAGCCACAACACTATCAGCCCCAATCGCAGCAGAAGCTTCCATTGCAGCAGCAATCGTATCAGTTTGTTCGGCAGCCCCAGTTCGTGCAGCAGCCACAGTTTGTAGTGCGATCGCCCACTCATCCGCCGGAGTACTATACGCAGCAGAAGCAGCAATCCCAGCAACAACAGCATCAGCAGCAGCAACATCACCAGAGTGCGCTCAACTACTTTGACATCAAGCCTTCCAAGGAGACTGAGCTGTTAAAGTCTATTCCCAAGTTTGAGCAACACATCACCGAGACGGTTCATAATCCTGTCCAGAATCCCCAAGTGCCTCAGCAGCAATATCAGCATCAACAGCAGCAAAATAAACAGCAATTTGCTTACAGCAGCACACGCAATGAGGTGATCCATGATGTGCCCGCCCCCAACCTGGGTCCCACGGTGTCGGGACACTACATCACAGCTAGCTCGCCGTCCGGAAACCTGCAGCATCAGCAGCAGACTTCACATTTCTCCAGCTTTCCCAGTGAACCGGCTTCCCCACAACCGCCTGTCTTTGCGGAGTCCACCCATGGCCAAAAGGTGATGGTGGTGACCCCTGTGCCTCCCTCCTCCAACTATGTGACATACAGCCAGTACAACCAGGCTGCCAACGAGCCAGTGGTCCATGTCAACGCCCAACCAGCTGCCGCCGCTTTGCAGGCGCAGGCCAGCACGAATTTTGTACAACAGCCCAGGCAGCCGGCTGTCTCGCAGATAAGTGCCTCCTCCACGGACAATTCCCCCTTCAGTGTTTCCACCTTCCATTCGGACGTGTTCAAGGAACTGGAGCAACGCAACCACCAGAAGGATCAGGCTACCAAGGCAGCACCACCAGTTGTTGCTCGTGCTCCCACAACCACTCCTGCCACGTCTCCCAATGGAAAAGCCTCTCAGACGCTGCTCCAGCTGCCCGACGAAGTTCCAGAGGATCTACGCCAGCAGCTCTTTTCCTCGGGAATCCTCAACAACGCGGATATTTCCATCCTCGACTATGACAAGCAAGGAGATATTGCTTTGGAAAACCTGCCGGCCGAGCACCTGCAACACTTTTACGGTGCCGGTGGTGGCGCCCAGATTGCTGAGACCAACAAAGTGTTGACGGTGGTCAAGCCCAACGGCGACAAAGTGGCTCTCAGCGAGAAGCAATTGGATCGCGTGAAACAGTCAAACACGCTGCCGCAGAAACAGAATCTCGATGTCAAGGTGGTGCGGTATGATCCCGCCCAGGAACAGAGCGTGAGCGAGAAGTACCTGCGCACGGATGCCACTGTGGTCACGCCGGTGGATCTGGCCGAGCGTCAGCAGTACAATCGCTATCTTCCCCTAAAGATAAACGGAGCCCAGTTCCCGATCCCCGACAGCGAAGAGTTGCAGGGCAAGCGGATCGTCAGCGTGGTGGTCCTTGCTCCTGTGGAGGCCACGGCTTCGAGCAGTGAGGCGAGGAGTGCGTCCTCGGACAGCGGAAAGGAGGTCAAGTTCCTGGGCGGCGAGCTCATCAAGACGCTGGTAAAGAAGCCCACGAAGGAGAACTTCAAGCGTTGGCTGGAGAAGGAGGCGCGCACAGACCTGGAGCTGCAGTCCGTGGTGCTGCTGGTGGCCAAGTAAGTTGTTTGCTTATTAAAAACTATGAAGCCAGGATGTTATGTAACAGCATTAATTGTTTTAGAACCAGTGACACCTCTGCGGAGCAGGAGATCTTTATGTACGACATCGCAACGGGCGGCATCAATCGCCTCAACGGCGAGCTCTCCAGCACCTTTGTGAACGTGGCCGAGGAGAATGCCAGTACCGAGGATCTGGAGCATGCGGCCACCTTGGACCAGAGCTCTCTGGAGTCCATGATGCATCTGCGCCGCAGATAAACTAGCAGATAAGGGGAACGAGTCGCGCCGCCGCAGTCCACATATAAATGCCATTTAGCTACTCAACTAGATCATTGATCATTGTGCGCCCCTGAAAATCTGTTTCGAATACTTTTAGCCCTCTTCCTTAGTTTTTTTTATCCTTTCGATACTTTTCTCCACCTCTCCTCTCAGGTTGCACATTTTCCACAGAAAAGAACGAAAACATTGATCACGGCATTGCATCCAAAATCCTCTTGTAGTATTTCCATTTTGTAAATATTCTATGCTGATGTTACAATTATAGTAATTTAAGTTAATTTACGTAAATCTATTAAAATAACATGAAGATTGAATTGACTTCTTTTTTGTGGGTTTCACAGCGGAAATAACTTAGGTTTGAATTTAGATTTAAACCCTTAAAATCGAAATGAAGAAAACAATTGTCAAATGTAGAAGCCCCATGTAAATAGAACGCAATGCGGCATAGTTTCAAAAACCGCCAATTCAATCGAATGGCGCCACTGTGTGCGTAAGTAATTACAACGTAAATAATTGTAAGGAAATGTAAAGTAGGTTTCTACATTTTTGGTGAAAAACAAGACGGTTATTTTAAAATGATTTGTTTTTTTATGAATACAAATCCACAAAGCTACAATGTTCTAGAATCTAGATTCTAGAACATTAGAGATTGTTTTGAGAACAATTACCCTGCCAGGCGATGGCGATTTAATTAGTTTACCACATGCGATCAGCATTGATTGCGATTGACCGTCAGATCACCCCAGGCGGGTCCCCTTTATTCAGGCCAAGGTTAGCCGGTGGCCATCGCAGACTCCGCCGCCGCCTCCGCCTCCGACTCCTCGGCAGCCTCCGCCTGCGTCTGGCCCGCGGTAAACAACAAGAGGTAAAACGTGTCTGCGTGAGCCACTTCGATAGCAGGACAAGATTTTGCAGCGCCCACAAATCACACGCATACGTGACCCAGCTATATTGGCTCTATACCTATCGGTCGACGTGACTATAAGCTGGGCCTAAGAGCAATGAGGCTGGCCAAAGAGTGCGCAGAGCTCGGACATCTCTTAGGCGTCTTAGGCGATGACGCTCTCAGTTGCTTGGCGGGTTTGAGTATCTTTTGGATTGGTTTTTTGGACATGGCCCGAACCACTCTCGGTAGGTGCAACAAGTCGCTGGCAGCGGCTATAATTACATGCAGTTTATTTTTAGCTGCAACTACTACGCACGGCAGCAGCAGCAGCAGCAGCAGCAGCAGCAGCAGCAGCAATTACAACTCGCAACTCCGCCAACGAGCAGCTTGCTGCTTGCAACGACTCGCGTAGACTGGCAAACAGCCAAATGCAGCGATAACAGCACAAAAAGTGCAGCACATACTCGTAAACCCAAAAATAAGAAACAACAAGCGAAGCCTGGTTTTTCATGTTGGCTGAATTGGCGCTGCTGTTGCCAAGAGTGAGTGGAAAAGCGGCGAAAAGCGGGCCTTTGGCAATCCGCTTTGAATGTTTGTTTGGCTTATGCAATGTGCGAGAGTTTTTCAATACTTTGTGGTCTGGCCGATGCGAAAAGTTCAACCCCGCGAAAGTCATGAAGTCACTTCGAATTTGCAAGTTAATGAGTGTTGCTTCTTGCAGCTGGAGCATGTTTTCCAAAACCCTGTGGATTTTGATTCGTAAAACTAAACAGAATGCAAGGCCATTCCATAGAACATTCCGGTTAAAAAATATGCAATTTTTGTGTTTCAATGATATTCAATGATATAATTAACGGCTAAAATCAAAGACAAATGTAGCTTGCGAGGTGAGGTTCTTTGTCTTGGTAATATTATATTTGCTCGCTCCAAATATAAAAGAAAATGTTTATGCATGGTATGTGTGAATGAATCTTGCTTGTTGATCAATTTAAAATACGAGTATTTTAATTTGTCACAAATCGAAAGCTTTCCTTCATTTACTCGCTTATCGGTTAGTTGATTTTAAAATTTACGGGGATCAACTGTGTGACTGTAACCCACTTTTAGGGCCCGAATCTGAACCAGCTGTCTGTGTGAACGCATCCTGTCATCTCGTTGGGGGCTTAAGGTAAACTCCAATTTGCCTCACACACACACACACACACACACACACACAATCGCTGGGGAACACACCATGTGGCCATGTGGCATGCATTCATCTCGTTCGGTTGAGATGTATTTTCCGTGCTCATCCCTTTTGACACATGTTGTTTGAACTGCTTTCGATTTCTTTCCTTCTTTGTTGGCTTGTTTTTCGTTTTTTCTCAGCCCTCAGATGAACGGCGAACGTCTTTTGGCTGTAATTTTCGTATTCTGTCTCCCACACATCCCAAGCGTTACGTTCTTTTTGGGTTTTTTGATTTTTGCACACTTTGTTCGGCTCTCTGCATATCGACTTGACTCGTTTGAAAATTGGGTTACAGACCCCCAAAACCCGCTCCCTGCTCCTAAAAAACAAAAAAACAAAACAGAGGGGCCACAAAAAATATAGCACACGGCCAGCAACAACAACAACGACGACAAATGCGAAAGCAAAAACAATACCAGACGAATGCAAAAATCCGTTTGACGCCGTAAGCCTCGTGAGTCAGAAGAGCGATGCACAAATGTTGCACGATTGCTGGTGCTTGTTGTTTTCGTTATTGTTGCCTGATGAAGGAGAACCTCTCCCTATCGCCCACACCTTGTTCTGCCTCTTCTCCTGCTGGTTCCCCTTCACAATTCGCGATTTCTCTTTCAGAAGTTGCTTCCTTGGCTCGTGTCTTTTGGACAGTCCGCTTGCTTTGTTAGTTCGATTGCAGCATTACTGTTATTTACCGACCTTACACAGATAAAAATATATAACATACGGGTAACTTTAAACTTAAGCTTTTAAGGGAACTTTTAACTTAAGCATTGGAAAATGCTTCCCTAGTAGCTTGACTACACGTGGACAGTTTGTCGGGGACGACTTGTCTCCTCTTCAATTTTACTTTGAAAACCACAAAGAAACAAACATTTAATGAACATTCTGGCAGATGACATTACAATGCAGCACAAGTGGTAAAATGGTAAAATGTATGCTATTTCGTAAACGCATGTTTGACCTTTAAAAAATGTTCAATAAAACAATTTTAAAATATGTATATAACAAATTTATGAAAGGCGTTATGTTATTATAAGATGAAAATTGATTGATTTTTAATTTGTTAAACGAACCCCTAACTTAACTTAAAAGATACTAAAGTTCTATGTTGTCAATCAACTTTACAAAATTTGGTTTTAAAAATAAACTAAAAACGATTCATAACCATGTAGTTTTTTTTATATTCGAGAGATTCCAAGAGCAAAATTTGATCCATGAAGTGTACAAATGCCTATCTGGTCTTTTGTAATCAAACATAATACAAAACTGTTAAAAAACCTGAGCTTTATAAGCTTTTAATATGGCCTGTACGGCTGGGCTCTACTTTGACTTAATGTACGATCAATTCACATCCGGATTTTTTCGGTGTGATGTGCGCTTTAAGAGATCTCCCCACTTGGGGCGAGTTGAGTCGGCCCGCCAGTTGGCTGCGCTCTTCGAAACTATAGTTCCGTGATCGCTCGGCCCGCTCTGAAGCGCTGAAGTCGGCCTGCACGCTGGAACCAAAAGCTCAGTTAATTTTGATCGGTCGTCGCAGCAGGTTCGCTAGTTCGCAATTCCTGGTGGCTGGTGGCGAGTCTCGAGCAGAAGCAGCTGAAGTCTGACGCCGCCTGGCTCGGTTTTTCGGCTTTTGCATTAAGGGCGCGTGCGCGCGGATTTGATGCTAGCTAAGTTTTTTCGCGACATAACGGTTTTTGAGCGAACTAGTTTTAGAAGGCGACTCGACGCCGACAAATATTGCGCAACTAACGGACTAAATCGCAACTGTTTTGTGTGAGATCGCGGCGAGTGAAATTTGATAGCAAGACCCAAAGCCAAAGTCGAGAAACGATCGAAATCAACGGCGCCGAAGCCGTTTTAAAACAAACGAAAAAGCACAGAAAAACTATAACTATAAAACCCAAAACCAGACAAAAATGGCGCCCTGCGTTTGCTGCGCCAGAAACCACCAGCAACTACAACAGCAGCAAAAGCAGCAACGGCAGCGACGCAACTGCGGCGCAGGCGCCGCCGCTGGCAGCCATCAAATTTTGCACATTTACAGTGCGTGGGCGTGGATCACGCTCCTGATCGCGAGCGCCGCCATCGTCCAGAGTGCAGCGGTCTCCTTTGGTTAGTTGGTTGCAGAAAACCCAAGGAAAATTATCTTAATTTGGCTGGGAAAATGACCGGGCTTTTAATCAGCTGCCTGCATTGTGTGCAAAATGAGTGAAGAGTGAAGAGTGGGGAAATGGTGAAAGGGTGGGAGGATGATGAGCACAGTGGCGAGGGAGGAGGAAGTCTGGGTAAAAGTGGCGCCCAACGTGTTCGCTTGGCCATAATTTGCGATATGGCAGCGGTCCCGAGATTCGGGGAAACAGTTGCCCCGATCACATGATTGGCCTTAAAGAGGTATTTCCCCGGCATCAAACGAAACTTTCATTTCATTGTTCCGACGAAAATCACTTCTTCTTCGGGGATCCAATTTAAGTGTCTGGTAATAAGATCAAGTCTAAAAATGAAACTTTCGTTTTACCAACCGTGCACACAGTCGCAATTCCACGAGTCACCGCTTAAGTTCGATCAAACATACTCCAAACAACCTAATCAAATATTTATTCGGTTTATTCAGCTTATGAGTTTTTTGCCTCTTCGTTCTTGGCTCTAAATGAAACAACAAACACGCAAAACTCTTAGTCAACTTCAGGCAGAAAATGTATGAAAATACAATATTGCTATGAAATAAACCCCCCACTTGCAACAGCTTTACTGTAGACCCCATGTGCCTTTCTAATCTTCACTCTTGAGCCCCGCAGATTCTTTTTAGTCACCCCTACCTTATATGGAGGTGTAGAATACACACGTATTACGAACCACTGTCATTTGTTGTGTGTGCTTTTAATTTTATCACCGATTATTTGTGCTGTTTCTGTTTCGGAAACCGGTTGTCCGGGGACCCAATACTCGATCTTAACCGCAGTGGACCGCTCCCCGCACATGGCTCGGCCACCATGATTCGGCTTTAATTTCGCCCAAAAGCCAGATTCGATTACAGTCACCCACCCGGTCCAGCCCAGCAGCTAGGCCAGTTGTGCTGATAAGCGATAAAATTGGTGAATCACTTAATGGCTCCAAGCTAGGCGTGTAGGATGGCGGCGGCTGCAATAAACATCGGGAAAAGCGTGAAACCGTAAACAGTCACGCGGAAGTTTTGCGGCAAGAAATTAAGAAAACACAAACAATGTAATGCAAATAAACGAAACAAAAAATACTTACTTTTGTGAAACTTTAAACAGAGGGAAAACTGCTAAAACAAAAACAGAAACAAAAACACAAAAAAAAAAGACAAAGCGGATGGAACACGGCAATACAGAAACGTCTCAGAAAACGCAACCCAACCACCGCCAGACGACCTCATTGCCATTGAAATACAGTTATGGCCTAAACAAAGAGCCAGAATGGCAGCGAACAGCCGGCTACACGGCTGAATCTGCGATGGAGGCTTAATCTGTTGCAACGGCTACAGCGGCTTGAAGTCGGCTTGAAGATCTTGTAACTTTAAGCACCGAGGGGTCTCGTTTGACATTTGAGGTGCCTGTGCCCAATTTAAATTTCTGTTAAAGAAGATCAAATTTTTAATAACTATGCATTTGGGTTTGTGAATCGCATTGCGAACAGCTTATTTAATGGTTTGATATCGAATTTCCCAGAGCTGAAACCTTAAACATTATGAAAACACATTCTCCAATATCACAAAAATAGTGCGCAGCCACGGGTTCTGCTTAAATTTAAATCCAAATCTATAAACGAATCTTGACTCTGAGACAGTGTTTACGCTCGGAACACAATCACATGGCGCTTGCCGTGTTATCCGGGCCCGGGCGAACTTTTTGGCGAGCACAACAAACCTACGAAGTCGGAGTCGCAGCTCCGTGGTGTTATTTATCCGGCCATAAACATTCATATGTATATTTAGCCATACCCAATGTACACACACGAGAGTGTGTACTATTGTGTATGCAAACTGGTTTCAAGCTCTGCTTTGCCGTTGTGCTGTTGTGGAATATCAAATAGAATTAACATATGTTGCCAGCCAGCGCACTAGCGCCAACACCAATGGCAGCAGCAGCGGCTTGGAGAAGTTCGCCCCAAAAACTAGTGTTTTTTATCTGAGAAATGGAAGCTGCTTGCAATGCAACTGGATGTCATCTGGGTTCAATTAGATGGCAGTTCTCCCCAAGCCCGCGGGTTTTACCATTTTCGTTCAAAGCCTGAGCAAAAAGGCACTGAACTTTTTTCGCAAAGATCAAGGGAAGAGCGGGACTGTGAAAAATAAAGACTGTGAATCGCTTAATTAAAATGCAAATTGTCCATACAAATTGGAAATAGAAAAGCTGGTTTGGTCGCGGCTATTGAGGCTATTTTTGAGAAGCTTGTAGCGGCTTGAGTAGTTTCCTGGCAACTTATTAGGCGGTCGATTCTGGATATTTTGAGAAAATGTGCGACGGGTAAATTGGCGGTAATCTCCTGTAGCAGCGGGGGAAGATTTTCCCTGCCATTTCGGTTTTTCAATAGAACGAGCATTTTTCTGCCGAGCGGGGAAAATGGGGCTTTGATTTATGTATGCGGCCATTAGAAGTCATGTTCAACTGGCTGCCACGCCACTCTGACTGCTTGGCCAGTTAAGCAGCAACAGTTGCCGTTAGGTCTGGCAATGTGTTGCACGCAACACAGAAGCAGCCAGAACCGCAGCAGCTGCAGCTGCAGCAGCAGCAGCAGCAAACGGCGAGTTCCTTGCCTGAATTCTTGTTTGTAGTACAATTTATTTATTTTGTCGTTCTTTAGCTGGCCAAACAGACAAACGACAACGCCAACGACAACTACAGCCACAGAAACAGCGCGGCTGCGGAGGCTGCGGAGGCTGCAGGGGCAACAGCGACAGAAGCAACATGATGGCACATTCGCTTGACCTATTAGGAAAATTGGCCAACGGGAAATGGGACTCGCTGTCCGCACGTACAAGCGGATGGGGATGTGAAAGCGAGGATTGTGGAGGAAAAGTGGGAAAAGCACAGGGGGCAAGGTGCGCGGGCATGGAAAGAGACGATGACAGAGACAACAAGTGGATGAGGACGAGGAAAACGTAGAGGGACAAGCACTTAACCCTTGCCATTCTGACTTTGATAGTTGACCCAATTTCAGCAGTTTCACAAATAAAAAATACAGCACATAGACTGATGTGTGCCCAAAGCAGAAGATTATATGCTCTAAAAAATTCAAGGAATCCCATTATCCGATTTCAGGCTAGGCTAATCGCAAATATGTTGGTTTTAACGATTTGATTGAATTCCATACATTTAAATCTATTCCATACGATACCCCAAAAGTTCTCGTCCGCAGTTTCCATGAATTATTGATTTTTTTACTCGAAAGTAAAACTTTCAAGTTTTTTCAAGTTAAGATGCGAATGACAAACTATATTTTCAGATTACTTTATTGGGGTTTCTAGGGAAACGTGGAGTATACCCTCTAAAAGTTTACATGGAATCACTTTAATAGAGAATATAATAAACGTCAATCCATATTGTAGAAGATATGTACATGTACATGTATAAATGTCTTATAAAATGTAACAAAAACTAAAAATGTTGCATATTGCATGTGAAATACCTGAATTGGCTGGAGAGTATAACAAACTGCACTTGAAGACTGTTTTTGTTTGCTTCTGTTTGTGCGTCGAGTGGCGTTCAGTGGGCTATGTATGTATGTTCGCTCTCTGCGTTTGTGTGTGCGCGAGTGTTGTGTAATTTTAAACAACAACTTTTTTTCGAGTGTCTCTTCATCGTGCGCTTTTACTGTTCCCCCTGTTCCAGGCCCCGCCACGCCCTTTTCGCAGGCAGCCGGGCGTAATTATGACGAGTGAGCGAAATCCACAGAATTCCGCATCCAGCATCCAGCATCCATCCATCCAGCATGCAACACGCGTCCGCATCGCGTGGCAGCCACAGAATTTATTATTCCCAGTTGCCACTCAAAAACAAAAAACAAAAAAAAAACCAAGCCCACTGCTTGACAATCTCTGCACGAGCAGTTGCAGTTCGCTCTCGGCCAAGTTCCGTTTTTGTCCAAAATCTGAATCTAAGTCTGGCCCACTCGACTGTCGGGTATTGTGCTTGTGTGTGCGGGTATATAGAGCTACTACCGCTGGCAACTTGTGGATCGGCATTGACAACGCATTTTAATGTGCCCTTTTCAAATTGAAGTGGTTGCTGCTGCTTGACCTACACACAGATACTCACAATCGCACACTCACACCGGCAGCTAAAGATACACATCGCCAGATATTGGCAGACAAACAGCCACACAACAGTTTTCTGTAAATTGTTTTCCATGTTTGTCTAGCTTTGTTCGCTGGCCTATTTGCCTTATTTTTGTGTCTCCGAACTAACCTTGCACAAAATGAAAATGTTGGATGTTTCTCTTGGTTTCCTACGAGTATACCCCAATGGTATTGCTGGGATTGTCCCGGGAAAGCGTTCTGCTTTCCCCTCAAACCAATAAAAACACATGGTTCTGCTCTAGAAACGTAGACAAATTATTAACGGCTTATTTAGCTAAAAAATTGGGTGAAACTGCTACCAGCGGGCCCTTTCTTTCGTGCGCCGCTTGGCTGGTTAACCCCGAATCGTAAACCCATTTCTACGGGAACTCCCCTTTGGCCCCGAAACATTGGCATTAGCCCTAATGTACTAGGCCGATCCCAAGTCGGCTGCTGGATTTATTGTGCATTTGGCTGCGAATGAGTGCGTTCGCATATATGGAACGCACTGTATGCATAAGTACATACGAGTATGTACTCGTATGTATATGCAGTATATTGGTCGGTGGGCTTTTAACCCAATTAGCGACGACGCTTTACAGCTCTCTGTTGGCAGTCAAATAAGCCTTAATCATTACTTAACTGTACGGAATCCATTGTGGAATAGTGCTAATGGCTTTTCATTCAACAACAATTGCGACTAATTAAAGATTTTGTAGCTGCGCTCGTTGCAAAACTCATTTGGAAATGAATGGACATTATTTGTTTATTCATGGGCGGGTGGGGAAAAATCTTTTAACTCGTCATAGCCCTGGATTCTAGAAAATACAAGCTACTTTTTATACAATGCTAGAGTCCTAATTCTTTTTGCTTTGGGTCCGTTATTTGTGTACGCAGGTCAAGTTTATTATACATCCACGCCCCTTTTCGCCTCCGCAATATTCATAAAACTCTTTTTTCGTCCACAAATGTGACAATATCTCCGAGATGGTAGTAGCTAGAGACATACTTATTATTGTTTTACGTGCGTTTAGCATATACGCAGAATATGTCGTTTTTCAATTTAAATCACGCTTCTAAGATAAGATACGACCAACAAAAATGTTCACCGTCCATTATCAGTGTAAATGCCTGAGGGCGTCATGCAAATATCTGCTTTGACTTCAGTAACTTTGGGGTAAAAATATTGAAAAGGATAAACTAATGGATAATGAAACTAGGTCCATGGTATCTCGTTGTCGAGGTGCTTGGATATTGTTTTGAATATTGAAACCGTTTGCTGAATCGATCAATCTAAAATGTGTAGATATTATGTGTTAGGATCGCTTGTAAGATCGCAGCTCTCCATTGAACAACTTAATAGACTGCACAATACGGCGTAATTGCCATATAAAACTGTCGAAAGAGTGTCATTAACCCGCTTGTGATTGTGTGCACTTGCCCTTAACTGCTGTTTTGGCAAAACGATGATTGAAACTTCAGGCAGCACGTGTGTGCGGTCGATCTGCTTGGCTATTAATGTCAAGTTCGCAATGAGAATTAGCTGGCAAATTGCACCCATAGAAACGCACACCCAGCCGAGCCAGGGGTTGAAATGCAAATTGTTTTTACATGGGCAGGCGAATACGACCATTTTTAATAGTTCGCAAATGCTGTGTGGCAATTGCCCGGTCCCACTAAAAATGGGAATATGGCAAAAGGAGCGAGGGCGGCCAAACAATTGTAATAATAATAACAAATACAGGGACAGTGTTGCTGCAACGGCCCGCAGCAACAATATAATAATAGTGTACGTATGTGGTGCAGTCAGTGACCCAGAATATCGTATGTGGAGTGGATGCGAATAAGTTTGTTGGGCACAATGCAAAAGTAGTTTTCCAACACCACTCGCACTCGTATTTCGAAGCCAACCGACAGGCAGACAATAATGTGCCTACGTTGTGCTGGTGTATTTGTATTTTATTAATTGAAGTACTTAATAGTGCTTGTGTGATTCTTTAACCTTTCGAGGCGCAAAGTTCGCGAGCGAGTGCAAAATAATTGAACGGAAAGCCCCTACTCGACTCGACTACCCGTGCCCCCAGCCCCCAGCCACCAGCCCCCAGCCCGTGCCCCATGCCCCTTGCCACGGTTATTCAATTATCGTAGCGTAGAAGCCATTCGCATTAATTGAATTTTGGTTTCATCACCAAAAACTGGAGCAACGGAAAAAGTTAATATTGGAAACGTGATAAGCACCTTCGGGCGCCATCCATCCATTTCCATTTCAATTCACACAAAAATATCTATTTTTAGATTTGTCAAAGCCAGCTTTTTTGTCCTTTGTTTATTTGCCGCGAGAGTTATTTATTGATTGACAACTCGCGGATTCGTCTGCAGTCGGTTGGCCTGAGTTATGGCTGTGATGGATTCCGCATACAAATAGCCATTCATCAGCCACCCGGCGTGGCCGCAGAAATTAACAGGGCGCTGTGAATTCGATCCCAAGGCATCTGCTCCACTAACCGAACCTTTTAAATCATTTTCTTTTTCCGATAGGCGATTTGCTGTCACATCCGACTTTTAAGCCGCTCTGCAGCGCCCAGCACGAGCACTTCATCGAGAGCGATGGCAAGGAATCTAGTCTCATCATCGAGCTCAAGCCGGGGGCCTATGGCTCCGAGCACGCCTCCTGCTCCCGCATCCTGAGCGCTCCACCCAGTTACGGGTTCATAGTGCGCCTCATCCTGCCGAAGCTGCGGCACAGCAGCCAACAGGCGTCAGATGTGGACACCACGGGTCCGCCCACCAATATTATGGCCGCTGCCAGCGGCAATTCGTCCAAACTCCGGCGCACAGCCAAATCCGGTGGATTGGTGGAAGCTGCGACTACTTCCAATACAACAGTCGCTGGAGCCCGGGTGATGGGACGCACCTGCCCGCTAAATATTGTAAGTAGATGGGAAAGCCCAGCCTTTGATTACAAGATGCTCAGTAAGTAGAACCACAATCAGATTGAATTACAATTGGGGAACCAAATCAGCGGCTTTTACTGCACAATGTTCCTGTCAGTGTAGGTTCGAACGGTTATTAGTGCCATGTTGCCATTTTCTGCACCTTCCGCCTGAATTATTCACTCCACTCCATTTATTTGCCAGTTTCTTTGATCTCGATCAACTGGCTGGGATCTGCCACTTGGCTGCGCATGCGCGGTATTCAAGGGTGCGAGAATCTCAACCGAAAAGTTCAAGAAGCAGAACTCAAAAATATATATACATATATATGTTCATTTGTGTATGTTACCCAGAAGCTAACATGACTTCATCTGTCACCAATTATTGAACACGCTACCTCACTGCCTATAATGTATGCCATGGAATTGAGAATTTTCATTTTTGATTCCATTGTCAAATAGATTATACCCGCAAGTTTGGAGGTGCCCAACATTACATTTCACTTGGATATCGGTTATGCAAGTATAATTTAACGCCCGACATTGTTGTTTTTTGTGGCTTTCCTGTGTGAGCCACTTTGACATCGCAAATTGTCTCCAATTACCCGGCTGTCTCACGCTTGGCAAGGCGAAAAGTGTTTGCCAAAGCGTAGTTCGTCAGCTGATCATTGACATTGTCAAGGTGTTCTCGATTAAATAAGAAACTTTCCATGGACGTCAAGTGTGGGTATTGACCCTCAACCGCCAGGTGGGAGTCTACTTGAGAAATACTTTTCACTTTCTGCAGACACCCAGCCGAATAGAGTTGCTTCCTTCCCAAATTATCGTAGTGGCCACAGGCGGGGTGAGCACTCCAGCTCACCTGCTTCAAATAAATAGGCTTAGTTGTTTAGAAATCATTATAACATTAAAAGTTCTGAAAGATCCTAACCCAAAAATTGATTATTTCAAATGTTTAAGAAATATACATTTTAATTTGGCTTAAAAGTTACATATTTTCATAAAACACCTGCTTATCAGTATTGCTTCTATATTTTTCCCCTGAAGTGTGTACGTATGTACATAGTATTGTACACACCCACCCATTCTATGATATTTGCATAAGCGCGCCAGTTTCGACCGTTCTGCGGGGGCTTTTTCATATTTGAGACACGTTTGTCTCATTTGGCCAGGGAAGCGAAACGCAACAACAGCAGAAGCAACAGAAATAGCAGCAGCAATGGCAATGGCAATAGCAAAAGCAATCCAGCAGTAACATCGACGCCGCAGCAACACTTTCAGTTACCAGTGCGGCGTAGCCATAAATCCGTCGACTCAACTTGCCGGACTTAGCGACCGTGCGACTGACTGACAGACAGGCAGTTGGCATCGCCATAAAAGCAAACTATGCTTCTGTGAAAACCGTAGGATTGGATGGGTTGGGGGATCTATAGGGTAGCAAGGGGCATCAAGTCCGCGCGGATAGGCAACCACGTTTGCATGTCAAGTATAGAGCTCTTCTTTGTTCGGTCGTCGGCGGCGAGAAGTGCAAATTGATGCGTCGCATAATTACAGAATTTTCTTCCTAATGAGCAGAGTAGAAGCTACTGCGATGCGCTTGCCTATGCGACGACACTGTCGATTGTTGTGCTTATTCTTGTTTTCATTTTGAAACTGGTTTTGCCGACACACCCGTACTAATAGTTGTTTACTACTGAGATGCAATCAATAAAAACCTTACAATGGGGACCACCAAGTGGTCCGAGTTATTGAACCTACAGCACTCACAAAGCGCGTTCTGAGCCCCGTGTATCTACGTAGAAATAAACTCGCGTTTCGAGCTTATCGGGCGGATTGTTCACTCCGCACGTGACGCAACTGAAACTGGATGAAAGCAAGAAAAATGAATTCCATTCCAAGAGAATCACAAAACAGAACAGATACAGCGCAGATATTATATTATATCTGTATACTTGTATGCCCGGGCATAGCCGCTGCTCGTAGTTCTCGTTTCTGGCGTGGATTTCACAGCTTTTTGTTTTGTATTTTTCCAGCGTAAATATTTAATTTTGCATTATGTGTGTTTGCCTCAGCTTTGATCGGTGATCGTTGATCGCAGATCGCAGATCGTTTTGTTGAACTTAAGCATTCGTATCACGTCAGTACACAATTTAATCGAGTGGGCGTGTCAAAGGCAGAGAGGCGAGAATTTTAGCGATTTGGCATTTCGATCGTGTAAACTGTTTGCTATACGCACTTAGGACGCACACGCTTTTAGCCAACACCCCCTAATTAAAAAACTCAATTTGCTATTTGCCCGCGACCAATAATTACAATGTTCCACATACATTTTCTCGTTATCAACTACACAGTTCAGCTCGCTGGACCCCCACACGGCCCAGTGGCGGGTGGATCCCNCAAATAATTCACCAAATTTTCGTTTGTGTGCGGCATGCCGTTGCCTAGGGAAGGGGTGGGTAAAACTTTAATTGGCCATATCTTTTATATTTATTGTCCGATCTGAACGTAATTTTGCATGCACGTGTTTGACGATCAGCAGACTTATCGGACTCAAAATTATGCCTCTAGCTTTTTTTTTCGAACATATCGATTTTTTTGCAAATACGAGGGCGGAAAGGGGCGTGGCAAAAATCCAAAAATGACATTATCTGCGCAATAGTTAAACGGATATATTGCAAAAAGAAATAGGTATCTACCTCTTATTTTGTGCAAGTTATGGGCTAATGTGTCGAAGAACATTCAGTTTTATGCAAATTACGAAGGCGTAAAGGGGCGTGGCAAAAATCCAATAATACCATTATCTGCGTTATTGCTAAAAAAACATAATGCAATAGGTCTCTAACTCTTATTTTGTCCAAGTTATAGGCAAATGTGTCGAGGAACATTCAGTTTTATGCAAATTACGAAGGCGGAAAGGGGCGTGGCAAAAATCCAATATAACCATTATCTGCGTAATTGCTAAACAAACATAATGCAAAAAGAAATAGGTCTCTACCTCTTATTTTGTGCAAGTTATGGGCTAATGTGTCGTTATGGGCTAGAGGTACATTCAGTTTTATGCAAATTACGAAGGCGGAAAGGGGCGTGGCAAAAATTTGAAATAAACTTGATCTGCCTGCAATAATAACACACCAAAAGCAAAAAGAACTAGACCTCTAGCTCTTACCATCTCCGAGAACGAGGTGTTCATACATACAGACAGACGGACAGACGGACAGACGGACAGACGGACAGA
The DNA here is from genome assembly GCA_021223825.1 of Drosophila ironensis. NCBI lineage: Eukaryota > Metazoa > Arthropoda > Insecta > Diptera > Drosophilidae > Drosophila > Drosophila ironensis. Next base: position 638,089 of record JAJJHQ010008764.1, on the reverse strand, counting down.
CGGACAGACGGACAGACGGACATGGCTATATCGACTCGGCTGTTGATGCTGATCAAGAATATATATACTTTATGGTGTCGGAGATGTCTCCTTCTGGCTGTTACATACATTTGCACAAAGTTAATATACCATTTGTACCTTAAGGTACATGGTATAAAAACTCAATTTGCTATTTGCCCGCGACCAATAATTACAATGTTCCACATACATTTTCTCGTTATCAACTACTCAGTTCAGCTCGCTGGACCCCCACACGGCCCAGTGGCGGGTGGATCCCTGCCAGCTGGAGGACACCGCCTCGGAGATGGAGGACCCCGTGCGCTTATTCCACGGCCGCGTGAGGATCGTCTGGGAGCATGGAATGCACGCCCTGCGCTCCAAGCTGATGGTCACCGTGCTGGGCAAGGGGGAGCAGTGTAAGGATGGCAGCAAGCACCAGTGTCTCAGGATCGGGTGAGCAACTAAACCCTTTTTAGAAAAAGTCTTTGTTTCCCTGAAAATTTGGCCAACACCTCCTAATAATTTATGAAAACGTTAGCCGCACGTCCTGATCATATTCGATTTTTGCAGTTATGGAAGCAATTCTAATGATTTGTATTTTTCCAGCGATGAGCCCATCTTGTGCATCTCCAAGGAGCTGGCTTGCGACGGCATCCGGCACTGCCCGTACAGCAATGAGTACGACAGCGACGAAGACTACGAGCTGTGCGCCAAGCAGCGACGTCCGGGAGCAGGCCATCTGCCCGCCGGCCTGGAGTCCGATCTATTCGAGCAGTTCGCCCTGGAAGTGTTCCGCAACTTGTTCGCCAACGATGCACCCACAGCCCCCGAGGAGCAGCCATTGCGCAACGGAAGCAACGTGGTCAGTGGGGCGATGGACAACTCCACGTCCACGACGGTTACATCGACGACCACTCTGCGTAAAGTGCACACCAAAGACATGAAGAAACCCTCGCCCGGAGGTGACGGGTCACCAAACTCCATTTTGCCCAACATGTCGGCTTCGGCCGGAGCTGCAGCCGCGGCGGAGGGCGAGTCCTTGCAAAACAACGAGACGACGGAGATGGGGGGCACAGGAGCCGGCAGCGGATTCACACGCCGCAACTCGACCCGCTCCGGCCTGCACTCGGACCTGTCCAAATACGGTCCCTGGGGCTACCTGATGCTCGGCATGCTCCTGTGCGGCGGAGCCCTGCTCATTTGCGGCCTCTGGGGTACGTTCCATTGCACACTTTTCTAAGGCCCAAGTAAGGCACTGTCATTTGCGTTGTATTTATGCGTTTTGAAATCTGCACATCATCACACAAAAACGAAACTATGACTTCTGGGCTATGACCGTGTCTAACTTTCTCGCCCGCCAATGCCTAAATTTCACATACTCTATCTTATATGTATCCTGTGACAATCGAATCCTATTATCCTATTCCAATTCCCTTTCCTATATCCCATCTACAGTTGTCTGTTGTCGCTTGAGCTCTCACATTGAAACCATACGTTCCCTTGCAGCCTCCGCATCCCAGCATGCGGTCAATAATGAGCGGGAGGCGGCGCTGGCTGCCGCCAATGGATCGGGCGGTGGGGGGCTGGACCAGCTGGGTACCACCTCGCCGCCCAACTATGAGGAGCTGGACCCGCCGCCAGCCTATTCGGTGCTTTTCCCCAACCAGAAGGCGGCCAGCAGCAACACGTTGAACTTGGATGCAGCGGCGGCCAGCACAACGACCGCAGCAGCAGCCGCGGCAGCAGCAGCAGCAGCAGCGGCGGCAGCAGCCACAGCCCTGGGGGGAGCATCTCTGGTAGCTGCAGGTGCAGGACCTGGAGAGCAACGTCCCTCCCACGCACATGCAAATCCGCAGGAACAGCCAACGAACTAGCCTGTAAGCCTGACAAGAAGGGGTTGCCTGGAAAACCTAGATTCCATGGTCCCCACAAGAAACAAAGTAAAACAAAACAAAAAATATATCTATGACTGACTCTGATGCAATTAGTTTAAACAAAACCAATTTAGTGATAGCTTTAAGATGTGACTATTTGTATGCTAAATGTTTGACTACGCTAACCTAACGAGATCCTGTGCAACCGTCCTGTTCCGAGAGAATTTAGAAAAAAGTACTATACTGTATATGACTAAACGAGAAGCAAATTAATAATGATTGTAAAACAAAAACTGCAGTTGCAGCAGCATTAACTGACGAATCGACTAACTTTTGTATTTCTGTTAATTTAAAATTTAATGTGATATAAATATAATGCTGAAAAGGTGAATAAAAAGTGAGTTATTAAGTAATATTCTGCGTTTACGGGAATTTAATTGAATGAAACTAAATTTAATGAAATAGTTGCAGTTTTTATTGCATGTTGTGTTAAGCGGAACCATAACTGCGCTAATTTGTGGGCTGTTGATTGCTTTTCGTTTAAAACCAATGACAAGCGAGAAGTAAAATGAAATCGGAATATTCAGTCTACTGATAAAATGTGCATCTGTGAATATTAATTAGGGTCAACATTTTTAATTTTTTTTCATTACATACATTCACGTCGGCGACTGTCACCTGTAAGGGACGTACTCACGTGCCTACTTTCGGGCGGCAAATGATAACCCCCACTAAAAACACCAGGTCTTGTTTGTTTTTATTATTTTTTCACATCGAATTGAACATCTTTTTATTTGCAATTCAGGTAAATTAACAAGGGTCGCTGCGGAGAATCGGGAATGGGGAGGGGATGGAGTGTTGTGTTAGGGTATCGAATTCAATTGCAGGTAGTGCTAAATGAGTTGAGTTCAGTTTTGTTTCGCGTTTTTCGCTGTCTGCCGCTCTGTTCCTTTAACTGATATATTACGTTGCACTGATATTAGTATATTGTTCTCGGTTTTTTGTTTTATTTTTACTTTTCTAGTTACTGTTGTTTACATGCAAGTGTACTCGTATGTTTTGCTTTTTCTGCCTGCTGCCAGCTGCCAGCTACCAGCTGCCAGGTGTGCCGCCGTCTAAGTCGGACGGCAATAACTCTGGCCCCGGCAGAGCAGCCGTAATACCTCGAATCCCTTAATCGTACTATATGTATAACGAAAAATTTACACTAAAAACCAGAAGCAGTTTCGTGAAGTCCGACCCAGAAAATCGCTGCCTTTGGGCCATCCTTGGACTATGTCGCGCTACTTTAGCAAGTTCGTTTGCTTTTGTTAGCTTTAGTCGCAAATTTCTACTACATTGCATATATGTACATAATCGTACATATAGTATATATGTGTATACCTATATACTTAATTGCCAATTTCAGCAGTTTCGATGCCCGCAGCTCGATGCTTGCGCAGAACCAGCGGTTATCCTGTTTGAATACAAGTTTTTCGGCTTTTTGCTTACATACTCATAAGATTTGGGCGTTTTCGTGTTTGTCGATTCCATTCATTTTACAATACAATTCGGTCTCTTAGTGTCTAAATGTGTGATCGTAATTACTCGTTACGCGATAGATACGTCGTACAATTAATTGGGTGCAAGTATGTGGATAATTCCTAGATTGGGTTTTGTGCATAGTCCCCCTTGGTTCTCCTCTGTTTGCTTAGATTTGTGTGGTCTAATTTTTGGGGAAAAAGGGCTTGGGGATAAGTATTCACTTACTAGCTAACTGGTAGGCCATAGGGTACACTTAGCAAATAGTTGCTTGTTTGTTCTTCTTCTTCTTTTTGTGTTGTATGTGGTTCAAGAAAAGTTTAAATAGATAAAAAACGATCTCTGATAAAATGGTTTGTCGTTTGTATTTGGTATTTTGTATTCAAAAGTCTTTAAAAATAAATTCAAATTCAAAATCTTCTTGCACAAGGAGCTCTTGTGCCAAAAAGTTCTCTTACGCTTGCATTGGAATATGTGATTTCTCTTGTTTTTGTTAGTTAGCTTACGTACTACAAAATACTCGATAGTTTCCATACTCAATAGTTTCGATTTTGTTGGTTTTAACTAGACCCCTACAATAGTTATCATGTAAAATTGGACGCCAAAAAACAATTAACAAAAGTGACGCAAAGCCTTAAGCTTAAATCTTCATGAAAATTCAATTGTTACTCCCGAACTGTTGTACAGGGCTTTTTGTGTTGTGTTTAGGTGTAACTGTGGTGTAATGCTGTGAGTGTAAAGTGTGTAAGTTTGAGGGTTCAGCTCATTGGGTTTTTTTCGTTTTGGTTACTCTCAATAAATAAGGCCAGTGGATACGCATACATCATAAAAGTACAATTCATTTTTATCAGATTCAATGTCAAACATTGCGATACAAATCTAGTTAGTTTATAAAAAGCGCTCTATCGGGTTCGCAAACGCATGCTTATGGAATGCCGCCACATAATCCTATCATATACATACATATATATTGCACACAATACTGTATACAATATCCCTTCTAGTAGCCGCAACTTATCGAAAAAGCTTCTATCTTTAACGCTCCTATCCTTAACGCTCCTATCAATTTTTTGTATTAACTGCCATTCCGTTTAGTAGATTTCAAAGTTTTTTGGTATAAAAAATAGAAAAAATTTGGTGACAATAAAAACGGTTTCTCGCCATTTAGTATGGGGTTTGTTCCTCCTTGCATGGCCTCTCGGAAATGTGGCGCGAGAAGTGCCAGAGACTTTGAATTTTCATCATTTTCAGTACTCATAAAATCGTTTTAGCTTGCTACAGAGTAAGGTATACAATATGTTCATACTGGATTATGAAACACGATATGAACGGCTTAATACATATACACACTTTCAACTTAAATCTAATCTGTTTTTGTATTTGTTTTCCATTTCTATTAAATACGCTGTTGATTGCTTAAAAGTTGCTCGAAAATTAGTGTATCTGTTGCTGTTGCTTCATTTAGCTTGGTAATCATCATTGAACTGCAATGCTGCGACATTTCTAGCGATTTGCGAAGCGAATTAAAAGCACATTGATTGTATACACGTGTGTTATAGGGAGCGGGTATTGTGTTTCCTTTATCCTAGCCGATCCGGCGATCAAATCGTTACTTGTCTAATCCTACGTTTCTCTTCTTCGAGCTACGACATTTCCGCGACTACGCTGTTAGTTGGTCATGTTGTAGTTGCAACATTTTCTGCCCTGCTGTTGCTGTTGCTGTTGTTGTGCTGTTTTCCAATGGTATGGCTGTAGTTGCTGTTGTTGTTAAAGTGGTTTTCCTGATGCTGCAGTGTTTGCTGTTGCTGTCCTTTTGTTATTTGGCGACAACGATGATTCGATGGTATACAAACATACACTTGCCCTGCTCAAAACCAAAAGCAAATTGTGCGGATGGACATGGACATGGACATGGACATGGACGACGACTACGAGTGGGTGGAGTGGAGTCCAGTGGGTGTTCAGAAAGCTGAAAGGTTGAAAGACGCCACCGCTGCCACAACGGATGAGCCGGTATCCTTAGCCAGTTGGAATCTGGGATGCCTGGTTCGAGTGTTTAATTCGTTTGTCTTTCGATTTGCTTTGGGCGGGACCCAGTTTGTGCGTTTCGCAAGTCTCTTGGTCAAGTTTTTTTCCCTTCCCCCTCGAAACTTAACAATAATTGCCATTGCCATTGCCATTGCCATACCACGGAAAGGTCCAGCACCATCAGTGCGGAAGCATCAGAGGCCTCGCCGTGCTACTCAGCCTATGGTGATGGGTCTTCTCCGGGCCACAGCTTCCGCCGTAATCCTCGTAACTCAGAAGTGGCGAGATCTTCAGGCCCGTCTTTTCGGGAATTATTTTAAAATGCGGCTGATCTGCGCTCACCAACAGCGGTCGCTTCATTGATGAGTGCATATAGTCATGTGGATGCGAAAGCGGAAGCTGATGCGGGGTAGCTGCCCCCAAAGGACGACGCGTGCTGGGCACGTTCATCTTCTTGCACGGCTCCGGCTTGCTCTCGAAATTCATCTGACAGTTCTCCGGCGAGTACTTGTTCGGCTTGTAGATGGAGAAAATGTTGTTGATCAGACTCAGTGCCGAGTGGCCACCGGCGGAGGGATGATGTATGCCTGCGGTCGGCTGCTGGGTTAGCACGCTGCCCACTGTCGGATGGCTGTGTTCCGGATAGAAGTTGTTGTACTGATACGAGGGAAGCGTGTCCATTGCGGGATAGACTTTGTGCCCGTAGCCGTATGATGGCGGACGCGGATGGTGAAAGGCGGGAGCGGCGGATGTTGCGCCGGCGGCGTTATCAAAAAAAGGATATCCCCCGGCATTTGTGGAGGACTCGCTGGACTCCAGCTGCGGCGGAGAGGGCATGCCTTCGAGCAGCGACTTCTTAATCATCAGACGCTCGTGCTCGCGGTCGTGCAGATCGATGGGCTGACCGTTGTTGTAGCAACGCACATTCACGTTCTTCACCTTCAGACTGCTGTGCATGTTCCGGCGCATGTCCATATTAATGGGGCTGGGCGGCTTGTCGAGCTGCTCCCAGTACTTCTCCAGGTCGATGTTGAAGTCCTCGAGGTCGATTTCCGTGGTATCCGAGCAGGTGTCCTCGTCAAACAGACGCTCTGGTGGCAGCTGCATGTCCAGCAGGGACTTGCTGCGCGAAGCACGTTGGTAGTTGGTGGCAGGATACCGTCTGCCCGGACTTCGGGGCGCGGCTGCGGCCAGGTAACGCTCATCCTCATCGAGGAACTTGTCCTGCAGCATCAAGCGCTCCCGCTCGGCGCGAATAAAGTGCTCCAGGTCGGTGTCGTATCGGCAGTGCATGTGCTCTTCCTCCTCGGCGGCCGGATGGTGGCCAGGACAGTGAGGCGCAGCTCGTGAGCGGGTACGGGGTGCAGGAACCGGCACCGCCCGCTGTTGGCGGTGGCAGCAACAGTCGTCTGCGGCCGAGCAGCAGCAAACAACCGTGGGCACTGCCGGCGTCCTTTGGCGGCCATTCCCGCGCTCCTCGAACAACCAATCGGCCGCACTGAGATTCCGGTTGCTTCCCGTACGCGTCCGCGGCCTAGACCCTGGATAGATGTCATCCAAAAGGCAGCGGGCACTGGTGCACTGGTCCCGGGCACAGCATCGATGGGCCAGAGTCCTCTCGTCAAAGCTGCTGCTGCACAGGAAGTTCATGTTCCGTCGGTAGGCTTCACGCTTCTCCCTCCGGGTGTTCGTGGCCGGAGGGAGCTCGTAGTCGATAATGTCAAAAGGCATGGTCTTGGTGGTGGCACTAAACGAATAAGACTTGGGAACACCGGCTCGGTTCTTAAGAATGGAGGTGGTGGGTGGAACGGCGCCGCTACCAACGGCACCCGTGCCGCTCGCACTGGCTACTCCGCCGCCCGCTTCGAAGACGTTGCCCTCAAAGCACCAGCTCTGCGACTTGGGATACTGAAACTCTTTACAACTTTTAGAGCGATGCAGTCCGTAGCCGGGAGAGCCTTCTCCCTCACCTCGACGTTCGTCGTTAACGCCGGCGCCGCTGCCGGCACACTTCTCGTCCAGCTCGTGGATATCGCGAAGCGGACGAAAAGGTCCGTACTTCAGACAATCTGGCACATAGTCTTCGTCCATGTCGTCGGAGCGATTCGAGTAAATGTTGTCCGTATACCAGGTAGGGTCCAGCTGCTTGGGCCGAGGCTTGGCCTGCATCAACTTGTCCTTCTTCGACTGTCGATAGCTCTCAAAGCAGATGCCCTTCATTTTCTCCAGCTTCTGTTCACGAATGCGCTCCCAGTTTTCCCAGTTCTTGTCGTTCTTGTTCCTGCGCCCGGAGAGGATTAGCACCTCGCGGTCCTTGTCCCAATCGGCGCTGCCCTCCTCTCCGTAGTCGATGTTCAGGCGCTTCGTGTCTACTTCTGATTCTCGCGGAATCTGGTGGTGATGCGGGTGTTGCGTGGGTGGGGCGGTTGGTGGTGCGGATGGTGCGGGTGCAGCGCTACTGTCAGCTAAGCTGTGGTTCTCGGAGACTACGATTCTAATTCTACGCTTGGTCTTGTCCGTCGCCCGCGATTGCGATGACTGCATGGACGACTTGTACGGTCTGTCCCGCTCGTCGAAGGGCGGATCGTCCTCTTCTGGCTGTCACACCTCCTGCAGATACTTGATCGGGCAGTAGCCCGATCCGTGCTCAGCTGCGCGGATCATCACCATACCGTTGACTTCGTCGCCAGTCTGGTTGAGTGGCAAATGGGAGATTGTGTTTCAATTGAATCCAGAGCACCTTACCTGGATGACAATTTGATCCCTCAAGAGCGTCAGATTTTCGCCGCGTTCGCTGTCCGAAACCTGAAGATTGTGAGTCACTTGCAGTGGCTTTTCATTGGCATTCAGACGCACGCAATACTTGGATGGAAAGTAACCGACGCGCCCGAAGACCTTGCCCTTCCACCAGTCAGGATCCGAGTTGTCAATAACGGTTACCTGTTTGTAATGTTTGCAATAAGAATAGGAAATGTGTTGGTTTATATTAAGATATAGCATTTGGAATATTGCAACTTGAGATATCGTCGAACATTTGGGGTTTACTCGTTTGCTCGTTTGCTCGAGGTGATAACAAGAGAGATTAATATTAATTCAAATTTCAGGTTGGTACAGCAAACACCTGGCATCAAATACGTGAATTTCTAGCTTTGTATAAGTCACAGTTATACTTTTTTAATATTGGTCAAAGCGAATTTAGTTTTTCCGTTCCACACTCTTGAATTCACATGGAAAGTTATAAAGTGTTCTCTAGTGCCACGAAAAAGGCTCCTATCGATCCGATCCGGCCAGTAAATTCCCTTGAAAGCTGCCATAAAGCAAAAGTTTGGCTGCCAGTGAGTTGCTAGTTCGCGGAACAAGGACGAAGCCCAAACAAAAGCTAATCTGTAAATATTGAACACTTTGCCGGCGGCTGCAGTGCAATCAGAAAATGTACACAAAACTCGGTAACTACTATTATTATTTCTTCTTATTCGCTGTTTGTTTTGCCAGCGAAAAAGGGGGAGCTCGTCGTCCTCATGTTTATATACCCGGTTGTGTATGATAAATAAACAAGTTTTTGTTGGGCATTGTGCTCGTTTTAATATTCAATAAAGAACGCGGCAGTGAATATGCGTACGAGTGCTTTTATATGTGTTTCTGATTTTGTTATACCAATTTCCTGGGCAGCCATTGTGAGAGCTAAGCGCACCGCTTAGCGGATTAAACAAAGCGCTTTGTTTATTATTCATACACTCACTCAATCAGTCGGTTTGAGTGGATTGAGTGGGTGGATGTATGGGTGCGAGGGCCCGGCGTGATTGCTGTGTCCACTGTCCGGCTTGACTCACCTTGTAGCCAGCCTTCAGGTCCAATTCGTCGGCATGTCTAGCCTTGAAGTTGTAGATGATAACGTACAGGTTTGTGGGCAGCAGCCGATGCGTTTTCTGTGCAAGCGAACCAAACAAGCGGGGAACAAAAATTATTAAAAGGATGGAGTTGGAATTGATGGGATTGCAGGGAGGCTCGAATCAATCGAAGAAGATGAGGCAGGCAAAATCAACACGGAAACTGAGGAATAAGCGGATGGGAGACTACCTGGGGATGTCTTACGGGTGAGAGGCACGGCGAGGTGCTGGCCGAGGACTGGGACTTCTCCATCTCGTCCGGCAGATCGACGCTGCCGCCACGCATTCCTCGGGTGGCGTAGAGCAGCTTGCGGCCCGGATGCGAGGGGCTCGATGGCGCTGTAATGGTTTTGGACGTGTTAATCCCTGCTCCAGGACAGGCTCAATTGGTTTTGGTTAATGCAAGTAGATGACGAATCAAAAGATACAAACAAGAACAATAAGAATACATGAAAGAATAAACAGGATTATAGAGATATATAGATATTGGTGTTGAAAAATTATACGCATACATATTACGGCGGTAGGAAGAGGGATGTCCCCGTAGAAGTTGTGGAAAATGTGTGTTTACCAGCAGATGAAGTTGGTCTACGCTTGGCAATAGTTTCAAGTAAAAGCCGAAAGCTTCTATCAACTACGGTTCGAACTACTTAACCAAAAATTACTTTACTTGACGCTTACTTTTGTGTCAACGTATTTACAATAATCGATAAACAGTACTTTATAAGCAATTACATAATAAGTATTCTAGCAAATAGAAAGTCAGAGGTGTTAGAGTATTTCAGTGTCCATACATACTAGAAGTTCATTAGAAATTAGAGACTTATTGAGAGGGAAGTTCTTTAGAGGCCGAAGGTGGTGGTGGTGGTGATGGTTGGGTGCAACATTCGTCGGTGTCCGGCACCGGTACCGGAGACGGAGACGGAGACGGAATCGGGTTCGGTTTTTTTGGAAGAGAGGACCGGGAAACGGATCTTACTGGTTTGCTACTTACAGTGCAGCCTGCTGTTGTTCGACGGTGGAGTGCTGTGCTCCAGGTGGCCTCCAGAGCCGCCGTGGTAGTAGCCGGTGCCGGCCGATGTCGAGGCACCCGTGCCCGGCAGCTGAGCCCGCCTTCTGAACTGACCGTGCAACTCCGAGGATTCAGGAGAGTCCAGGCTCAGGGATTTCATGCGTAAGTTCAACTTTTGACGGCGCGGTGAGTGCGGTGCTGTTGTTCATTTATTTTTAAGTTTAAATTTGATATTTGTTGTTGTTGTGTTGGATCATGGTTTTATTGTTTGATTGTTGATTGGACAATACACAACATGGGCAATTTGGTTCGTTCGCAAAAATGTGGAATAAAAATTGGTTCAATTTAATTTGGTTTTGTAAGCAATTTCCGGTTAAATTTAGGCGTCTACAGAACTTTACATAAAAACCCAAATAGAGGAAAATATCTGGAACCAAAATAGGTCAATTTAAATCGAAATAATAAAGTTGAACACTTTGCCAGGAAATTAAGAGAAAGTTTAAGATTTAGTATTGAGTTTGAGAGCAGAGGCGGGCCAGATGCGGCCGTTGGCCGGTGGCTGCTAACCCAAAATATCCAAATATGTATCTTTGCCCGCCTCTGTTTCGGATCAATTTGAGCTTTTAGGTATTAATTTTATGTTATTATCTTTAAGAAAGGCACAACAAGTGTATCATAAGCATGTCCAGTGTACTATTTCTAGTCATCCCGTTTCAGTAGCCACACAGAAAAAGCCAAAAAAATGAATAGTTTCTTAGCTAATTGCGTCTGTGTTTCATAGTGTTTGTGTTTGACCAATGCAAATTTCGATGAAATAGGAAAATAATATGCACACAATTGTTTCCATCGCCCTGTGCCGGATGAGTGTTACATACAAATATGAAAGCCGCGACGAAATAATACAATACCATCTTGAGCATTGAGAAGAAGTGTTTCAAAAATATCGTTTTGCTTTTATTCGTGTTATTGTCATTCGTTTGTTTGGGTTGACGTGTGCGATATTTACAACAATCAGACACAATATTCAGAATATAGTAGAGTCGTGGCTTGGTGTAATCAGAAATGACTTAATACTTTAATCGTAATATACATCAATAATGTGGCTCTCTGGCTTGTGCAAAACCAAGAGGGTACGGATACTCGCACAAAGTTCGCAGAATCGTAAGAATAACATATACTATAGGTGTGTGTAAATATTAAATAGATACAGGGGTAGATTTAACTATATGTGGAGTATTTTATAATAATTACTGTGCTGCATTCAAAAACATCAATTGGACTACGTTTCATAGGGCTAGGTGGTGTCTAGGGCATAATAATGAGAATAATAACTAATAATAATCAAATATTTAACTTAACAGTAGAACGTAAAACGATAATTTTGATATAATTATTTATGAGCTGCTCTTGGGCCATCTAGTGAATTTCATTTCTTCTTGTTCTTCTTCAATCCTTCAATTCGTTTGCCCCGGGTATCAGTTGCCTCTGGATTGGTGTCCGGGCTCTTGAGGGTAAGCATTAGGGGTTCGCCAAAGGGCCGGGTTGTTTCCGAATTCGGACCTGCTGGGGCTGTATCAAGAATATTTTCGTGTTTAGTTTTCGTCCGAATTAGAAATGCGAATTAGTAGCCCGATTTCGATCGATTGCCAGCTGCGAGACTGCCCGAGCAATGTGGAATGTGAATCAAAACTAATTAAGTTAAATGAAGATAAGATGCCCAAAAGAAAATATTAAACGCTATGACAGCTTTCATGCATAAAGCAAACCAAAACAAGCCGGAGGATTCCGACGGATGCAGGAGAGCACGGCGTTGGAGAAGGCAACTGTGGGAGGGGCACAGACAGACTTCTGGCACAAGTAATAGAGCAGAAACATAATCCTAGCAAAATAAGTGCGAGCTCAGAGCCTGGAACTTCTGCGGCAAGGAAGTCGACAAAGTACACACAACTACAACTACGCAGCGGGCTGTGCCAGCATGCAGGACGAAAAGGAGCAGGAACCTAACGAAAGGCAGACCCAAAAACAAAGAAAAAAAAAATAAAAAACGAATTTTAAGGAAAGCCCAAGTAAGGAGGAGCAGCGCAAAAAGATTGTGTGTCATAACAATTTTTAGCATAATTATGTTCGGCCTGGGACCGACCGAGGTCCCAGCACTCGCAGGACCCAGCCGGATTCCGCTCCGCCCCGTTGTCCTTTTCTTCCTGCCCCATCCGATGAGAAGTTACTTTCTGCTAAGACAAAAAGTTGGCTGCGCGCGATTTTAGCTTTAAACTTGGAACTGGGAGCGAGCGAGTGCCATTAAAAATGCAGCAAACATTAAGCGCAAATGAACTCGCGCGTTGGCGAAAAACTTTTTATTTTTTCATATTATTGTTTCTTTTTTTGCGTTGGTCCCTCGCTTTCGGCTCAAAGTCTGAAACATTTGTATGCAGCTGCAAACACCCCCAACCCCATTGGAAGTTGCGCGACGGCGTCAGCGGCTGAATTTTTGCACAAAAGTTGACAATGGCTTGTAATTTACACGGCAGTCGTCCTGGGCAAACAGCGCGGAGTCAGGAGCAAGTTTCCTCTCCTTTCCTTCCGTTTCGTCTGCAGCTGCAGGCCAGAGCCGAATGTTGATGAAGCTGCTTTCAGTTGTTTTCGGCTGCGAAAGGAACTCGGCCATGTATACAAATGCAGTTGCCTGCTGCCTGCTGCCTGCTTGCCGCTCGCCGGCTGCTGACGGAAATGAGCCATTTGCTTGGAGTGTAAACTGGGTTAAGACTAATTGGCATTTAATCCGACCATTGTTTAATCGGTCTCGGTCTCTGAGCCAGCGCTCCGAATTAAAATAATTGAAACGCGTCTCGAGTCGACTCGGAGCCACACGAACAAATACACTTGAGTGCTCTACGCAATCAGACAGACACAGTGGAATAACTCCTTTTGTGTTTGGGTAACGTACGAGTATAGAGTGATACGAGCTAGTTCTAAAAGATACACAAAAAACACGGAAAACATTCAGACGCACACTTAACATCGATGTTGTGGGGATGGGACTACAATTCCGTTGCATGTTCGGTTATTTTCTATAAATGTGTAGTGAAAAGTCTCATGTTCTCCTCACAATTGCAAAGCGATTCCCGGAATAGATGTGCTGGATGACAGGGATGAGCGTGCTGGTGATGGAGCGATGGAAAATGAATGGGTTTTTAAGGGTGAGGGTGATCGTCGCTGCTGTTCTCCCCAATCCTCGATTTGGTCTGGATCAATCTGAATCTAAGTCTGGATCGTGTCTGGTGGTTGTGTTCGTTACGTATTTACTTTCTGGTAGCGAAATCGATCGATGCTGCGACGATCGCTGCTGTCGCAGCCGCCCGAACACGGACAGCGGCCGGATTCCGGCGAACAGACGCCGCCGCAGACCCGGATCGTTGGGCGGATAGCCGACGCTACTGCTGCCTCCGCTGGCACTTCCGTTGTTGCTGCTTCCAGAGTGTGTGGGTTGCTGCTGTTGCTGGTGGGCCGGCGATCCGGTAACCGAGGACGTGGAGCAACCTGGAGCCACACCTGTTGGATGTGCCACGTAGCTCATCAGCTGCTGCTGTTGCTGCTGCTGCTGCTGCTGCATTTGCAGGGCGTTGACCGTGTAGTAGTTTATCCCGAATCCGTTGTTGATGTACGCCGAGCTGGACATATTCGAGACCGGGGCAAAGAACTGGCCGTAGCGCGGCCCTTTGTGTTTTTGTTTGATGTGGTTTGGTTGGGTTTATTGGTTGGTTTTCAATTCAATTCGATTATGGTTAGTTATAGTTTTGGCAAGCGAAACGAAAATTAGCAAAAGAGATATGGACACGAAAGAATATATAAATATATATGTGTTTTCATTTAAGGCGTAGCAAGTAATGGTATTTATCTAAGATGTGGGTTTAGTGTGAGAATCGGGATAGACTTTGGTGTCTTCGCAAGAGAATCGTTTAACCATAAATAATGAATGTTTTGGTACAACCAGCTTGGGTTTCCTTTGAGTTTAATTTCTTTGAGGCCCCAAATCGCATTGAGACGTTCCTAAATTACATTTATGAATGTTGCTTGTCAAATTGTTGATTGTTAATACTCCGATATTGGGCATGGTATACAGACATTCTTGAGAGAAGCGAAGTTATACCCAATTTTGTGTACTGTGTTTGCTTGCGCTTTCGATTTAACGCCAGCATGCTACTTACACCTAATCGGGGTCAGGTCGGGGCTACCGCTGCAGTCATGGAATATCTGCTGAGGAGCTGAATGCAATCTCCAATCAATCAGTGCCTGGTCGCATTTACACTTTCCTAATTGGAATAATGTAGCTGCAGGCCGCAGGGGAATGAGGCAGATGCATATGCAGTTGCAGTTGCAGTTACAGTGCAGTTACAGTGCAGTTTCCATTGTAGCTGCAGTTGCAACTGTCAGTGGTTGTCGGTTACAGGGGCGCAAGCAACGACAAGGCGGTGGCAGAGAAGCTGACGCAGTGGCGCTAATTATGTGCGCACTTGCCAAGATTTAGGGCACTTTGCGGCCGCCAAATGGGAGGAGGGGAGGAGAGGAGGAGAGGAGACCTGGGCGGATCCTGCCCCGGAATGTGGCTTCTAAGTAGGCGACAAAACGGCAACGTCATTCCACGTGATTGCTCTTGGGAGCCAACCGAGAATGTGTCTTAATTGAAGCCCATTCCCACTAAGATACATCCGCCGACTAACATGCTAACCATACAATTTGTTAACATGAACAAGCACACGACCATCAATTCACTCATTCGCTCATTCGTTCAGTCGGTCTAACGCATTGTGTGTTGGCTCTTCAGGATTCATTGTTTGGATTCGCAGAGAGCATTTGCTGTTGCTATTGTGGAAACCAGGATGATATGATATACGAGTACAAGTAAAACAAAGTGTTTGGCACATACAAATTAATTACGTTCAACTAAATATGATGCGTAGCAGCTACATATGTATGTTGTTGGCTTATATATGGCCATAATTGATATTCAGCTAAGCTACTAAGTTTTTTTCGGCAACTGGTTTTAGTCAAATCTAAATTCAAATTCAACTCTAGAATAAATTATTTATATATAGTAGTATACACAAAATGCATATTGGTATATTGGTATGTGTTTGTTTGTTTACTGGCTTGTTTGTGTGGGTAGGTAGGTATTCATGTGCGTATTCTGGCCAAAAAATAGCAAATCTAAATCGCAAGCGCTGCAGTAGCACAACTCCAAAGCGAAGCAGTTGCAGTAATGGACGCAATGGGGCGTATGAGCAATTATTTGGTTAGCGCAATGTGAGTGAAATTGAAATTGTTTCACCAAATCTAAATATGTTCGTTTCTTGCCAAAGGGAATGCAATTGTGTGTGACTAATGCAGAACTATGTGTGTAGAAAGATGATCTAAGGTTTCGGTGCTGCAAATAATATACGAGGTATACGATAGAGAGAACCCGAGGACGAAACATGAGGTCACTACAATACTGTATCCAAACTGCGTGTGATGGGTGTGAGTGATAAATTTAACTGTACTTGGATGGTTTAAGCGCTTGGGCACTGAGACGGGATACAGGACTTGACCTTTACGTGGATTCAAATTGGGAGGGGGTTGCTGGTTTTTGGGGGAGGGGGAGTTGGAAGACACACAGAGTTAGTTTGAGATAAAGATACAGAGAGTTAGAGAAACGAGAAACTACAAATAATTTCCGAAAAATTATGAAATGAGTGAAATCAAATGCAGAGATACAGAGAGAAAAGAAAAAGGAGGAACAATAGAACTACTTGGGCGACTTGTCGGACCTGAGCTACTAGATATATCTTGGGTGGGCACCGGTAGCCCGCCGCGCTGCTGCTGCAGTTCCTGCTGCTGCAACTGAACGCCCAAAATGGGCATGGCCACGGGCGGTGGGCGGACACCTCTACCCGCACGCACGGCCGCCGCCTGCGCCACCGATGCCAGACTCCTCTGCGGATGTGGATGCGAAAGCTGCTGCTGCTGTTGCATCTGCTGCTGCTGTTGCTGCGGCTGCTGCATCTGCTGCTGCTGCTCCTGTTGGGCCAGCTCCGAAACACTGACAATCGGTATATCCGTGGGCGGGGCCCGGCCCATATCGCGATCCGGAATCGGGATGGCCACGCCGCCGACTTCCTTGCCCTGGACGGATTTGTCGCCTGCTGCAAGATTCGAGTGCCCGGATTTGAGTTGGCCGGCTTGTTTCAGCACGCGGTAAATTTGATCGACTTCGGTAATTTCTTTTCAATCGAATATTGAATTTGAAATATTTTGTTGGTGCCGTAGTTTCATATTATTTTGGAGGGGCAGTTGACAAGTTCACAAGTACGGAACGTTTTGTACGGTTTGTACGGTTTGTTGTGATGAGGGCCATTTTTGATTTTTGATTTTTTGATCGATTCGATATCGTTTTTGAATCGCCGGTTTCGGATTCAGATTCGGGATGATGTTGATGTTGATGCGTTGTTGAAGTGCATTAGTAAATAATTGCAAGTGGTTTGATAATTGGTAATGGGCCTGAGTTGGGGGCACTTGGGATACTTGTCATGAGTTTTACATTTGATATATTGGATAAAGAATGTGTGGTAAATAAGGTCAGGGGCGTATATAAATTTACTCTTGTTGTTCCAAGCCATTTGGACGCCTGCGAATGAGCCAGTTTCTAAGATGGGGTTGTGTTTGTGATTGTGGTATTACCCGAAATAGTTGTTAATAGTAGTAGTACCCTACGGATATCCAAGAGTAGCCAACACAACATTTATGCGAAATGAGGCGTGATTTGGCAAAGTTCTAGTGAGCTGATACTGAGTTACTGAATTACTGAATTACTGAATACTGATATTTGCGGCTATTACATGCTCAACTACTTGAACTCTTCGTTCGTCGTCCCTCAGCTCATTTGTTGATTCTATTTTTGCCGTAAACTTTGTGTCTGGGTAACTTGAACTTAAGGTGTAAAACTTGTGTGAGTGTGTTCGAGTGTGTGTGATGGAGCTGCACGTTTTGGGTGTTACATTTTAGAGCTGGATGGTTGTCATTCGCTGATCAAGACTCGCTAATAAAGTGAATCAAAGCGCAACAGTCAAAACACAAAATACTGAACACAAAATCATAAGGTTCAAGCGCATTTCAATTCGAATATCTGGCGCATACGAGTATACATACATATACACATATGCTATTTACTTGGATACATACGAGTAGATGTTGCGAACGTACGTTCATGGCACAACTAAATACATATTGGGTAATAAACACTATTCATATTTTGGATACCTAGTTGCGCAATGCGTTGCATGAAGGGCGTCTTTTGACGGAACTTAGCATTTGGCACATTCAACTGATTTGCGCTGGGATTCGCATTCGTATTCAGATTCGTAATCGTATTCATAATCAGATTTGGATTCGGATCATCTGGCTGATCTGCTGCTGCTGCTGCTGCAACAAGCGACTCCTGCGGTGAGGCTGTATTCGGTATTTGTGTGTGCGATTTCAGATTCGTTTCGTTTGTTTTTGGGGAATGGAGGGAGAGAGGATTTCATTTCATTTATTCCATCAAATAAATGTCGGTAGAGAGTCTGCAGTTTGGAATTTGTGTGCGGTTTTGATAAACTACAATACTACATGAATCGCCGCTGCATCCTCAAGGTATGCAACTGATTCTATTTTCCTCGTCACAATTGTTTACTGTTCACTGAGCAGGAAACGGAAATAATCATCATCACCATCTACGGGGGTTCTATGGATATTTCAGAATTCGTATGTATTTGCGAGTGTGGGTGCGAGTGATGCTTGTGGATTTGTTGGTTGCATGTGTAATGGGAAGGAGCCGGAGAAAATTGCAAAAGTTCTTGTTCGCTGAGGTCTGGAGAATTGCGGCACAAATCACAAGTGCCACAATCTGTATGTCCCACGAGTGCCATAAATCCATTGTGAAATCAACTGATACCAGGCAATCGCACCCCCATCCCGTCGCTCGACATTTTGTCCCCGCTCTCCACCCTCTGTTTTCTGACCAACACGAATCAATAAATGTTTGCCAAACGACAAACAAAATGTTGCTGATGCGGTTTGGACAGAAAAAAGCTTTCAGGTGGAGCGGCAGTGGCGAGTCCGAGCGGAGCGGAGCGGATCAGATCGGATTCGATGGGTGCATGCATACGGAATGGAATGCAATTGTTTCGCAAGAATCAAGGTGGTCCCGCGGGATGCTGGGCGAAGGACGTGGGACGAGTCTAATGCCTTGGATGCAAAACACGGTTTGGGCACGACAACTCGAGCAAATGGAGTGGGAATTCAAGTCAAGCTTCAGATTTCCGCTCGCCTGCTTTGGCACATTGCACTTCCCATGCAAGGCGCTAGCCATCAGTGTTAGTAGTAGTAGCAGTGGCAATGGCAGTGTTTGGTTTCAGTGCTCTGTCTCTGTATTTGGTATTTTGTATCTTTGTGTGTTTTGTGAGCAGTAAGGCTGGGATTCTGTTGCATGTCAGAAACTTACTTTCTTCCTCGATGTCGGCACGATTCTCCAGCTCCGAGGTGCTCTTCTGGCGCCGCAGCAGTTTTTGCTTTGGCTGGCAACGCGGCAGGTTTGGGGCGCAGTCTCCATGGGCATTTAGTTTGCAGATGCGGCACCGCAGTCCCTGCCGGGTGTGACCTGAAATCAAGGCGGGAGAGCCAGGGAATTAGACGATATTTTCACACTGGGTGTGTATGCCATATTTCTAGGTTAATTTACACAAATTATGTCTTTATTAAAATCATATCTTCGGCTTTCTCCACTCTAAGCAAAGTTTATGAATTACGTCCTGCAGTTGTGCATGGCAAATGGGAAAAAAACCTTTCCAAAGTTCCCAAAACACAAACGCGCTGAAGTAGATAACTTGCTGTTAACTTTTCGACCTAGAAACAAGAGAATGGTTGAATTGCTCCTGGGGTACGTACCTCGCAAGATCTGGGAGCAGACGTCGCAGGCTGTTATCTTCTTGTAGGTGTACTCCTGCAGGTGGTGGCTGCCATCCAGGTTGGGTCGCAGCGGCTCGGAGGCTGTGCTAGAGGCTCCATTGCGCCTGTGAGGGAAACGGATTGCCGGGAATTAGAACGTACGTGAGAGCACTTGAATGGAGTCGCTAATGTTGCACTTTTCCCCATGCCTGGTCGATCACGACGGTGGGATACATTTGCCAAAATCGCACGACCAGATACTGAATTTGAAGGCTGCTTCTGTATTATTTACGAGTATTTCATGTATTTGTATATCTTCATAATTACCCCAAATATATACCATATAGTACATGTAGAGTGTGTGTAGAGTGACATCACAAACAATAGCAAATGGACAATGGCCGAGTGTGGACAATAGACCGAGGACAACGGACAATGCACATTAATCAAACCCTCGGTGCGTGTGCGTGTTTTTCTGCTCTGTTCCGTGAATATGTTTGGACAAGAAACACATTAAAAAGAATTGTATTTAAAATAAACACATTTTGTGCGCTACTCAACCTAATTGGATTTGCTGGGAATTGGTCGATTTATCACTGCCGCCAGGCAAATAAACTGTTCGAGAGTGTTTTATGTTGGCGTTCGCATGTATATTTACAACCCAGTGATCTCTCTCGTGCCTCAAACAAACTGGATCTCTCAATCCACGGTGCTTATGCAAATTATTGTGTTATTTATATTGTGTACACATCGAATTCATTTCAGCAATTTCATTTCATATTTATACAAAGATACAACCAATTTGCAGCGGCTTCCTCTGCTGCTTCCTGCCAGCCGCCCACCATTTGGCACTTTGTTTTATTCGCCAGAAAAACAGAGGGCCGCAATGAACACGGAGAGAAATGTTTTGACATCACCCATCTTTTTGCAATATGTCAATTAATTTCAGGCTGAGCTTAGATACTTGTGTCTTTCGATACCAAGAATAACCTTTTGATACTCTGAAAAAGAGAGTCCAATAAAAGTACAAGTTGCAGGGATTTTTCTCTGTTTTTCAAGGAGTGGTGGGACGAACAATGGAGCAATTGTTGAGGCAGAAGCAGGCTCAGAGGCCTAGGAACTGCTCTGGAATCAGAGCAGGGAGGCCATGGCTCGACGTTGATTGTTTGTAAGTGGCTTATGCACACAGCCTGGCTCGCTGGCTGGCTGGCTGGCTGGCTGGCTGTTTGGACTGGCAAATAAATTCAGTGGAGCCCACTGGCGGCGTGTTTATAAAGTTGTTTGTTGAAAATGCGTAAAACATACAGTCACACAAGAAATCCTTCTCATCCTTTCATAACTTTTGGGCCTGGGAAAAAGTGCAACACTCCGATTGACAACTACAAATGAAAACTGACGATATGACACTGAATACGAGATTATATTGAGAGGATGTTCTTAAACTAAATATTGATCAAACTATCAATTTGACTTGGCTAGCACAATATGCATAATGCCCGAGGTGTTTTAATTAACTAGGCAAGTTACATGTATGTACTATGTGTTGTATGCACAATTGATATGTACAGTAGATTTATCTGGGTTAAACTGAGGGGATTTTAGTTATAATGCAGACTTAAGGGGTTTATCTAGTTATGTTTAACTATACATATTGACTATTGGCTATGTTTATTGTTGGAGTGGGTTGGGGGGGATGCATCCATTTGCAAAATGCTTAAGCAAAAGAGAAACAACTTTGGTTAGACATAACGTACTTGTATACGATTATTATGGTTTAATTATAATTATTCTCATAACATATTTATTATTTGGTTTGGCTGAGTTTGAATGCAACTTAAAACTTTTCTCGGTCTCGGCAAATAAATGCAAAAATATCAAAATAAATGAAAGCAATCCACAAATGCAGGACCATGGCGAAATGAGTTACTGGTTTGTTTTATGTGTTTTTTCCACGGCTCCTGGGGGCGGTTGTGGTTTAGTTTTTCGGGCATCTGTAATTTCGAAAACTTTTGCAATATAACAGCAATGAACTTTTGGCAGCGATTTTCTTGTCACGTTTGTAAATGTATACGCATGGCCACAGAACGAGTATTTATGCCAGCAGCAAAAGCAACGAGCTGCGAATGCACGAGTATTCACAATTCACAACAAAGTTTCAAAAGATACAGTCCACTTAAGCACCCCGTACTAAGCCGTCCAAATGCCCGGTCCGATTTTCCGATTTATCATCATTGGCTGTGAGGGCGGAATTAAGTATTGTGACCGTTGTCGTTGCAGTTTGCTATTTGCTATTTGCAGCCCCAATGTGTGTCAGTTCAATGAGTTGGGCGCCTTAAAAGGGTTGGGTAAAATTTATAGTTTTGCAATTTTTCGCATATTTTTCAATGCTCCAAGCGAGCGGAATTTACTGGCCCTGGGTCGCAGAGGAAGCTTGTCCGGAACATCTGGAACACACCCAACGAGCCGGCGAACGAGCGGGCGACACATTTATCCGTAGTTATCGAACAGGGAAAACTTTTGTTGGACTGGACTTGGAACAGATCCAGAACCAGCCCCAGAAACAGAACGTACGAGTATATTCGAGTGTGTAGGTAACTATTGTCTTTGTGCCAGTTTAACTAGCTGTGGATTTTGTTGCAGCGTCTGCCTTTTAATTGCTGCCCCGAACGAGCGTACGTGATTGATGGCTGGGTGATGGCACAGGTGCTATTTACGGCGCCCCAACAGGACCCAATTGAATGTGTGCGGAATTGAAATTTTAAATCGATTTGCCACGAGAACAAAACAAAAGCAAAAAAGGAAGCAAATAATAATAGTGTCGTGTGCTGCGACAATTGATGTTTGCATATTTGAATCCAATTAGCAGGAGACCAAGCGGGTTGTCAATGGGAGTGGAGTGGAGTGGTGTACGGGTATCTCTGCTAATTCTACGTATTTGCGTGCAACAGTATGGCAACCTGAACGGCTGCTGCCAAAAGTACAATACAATACAACGTATGATACTCCGTCGGATAGTTGGTACGAGTATTGTACGAGTATACTATATATACACGGGTATGTATGCAAATACAGTTAAATGCCATTGGCTGAGTGAGTTTTGTAGTGGTTGGTGAATTTCGGTTACCTCAAAGTCAATACGGTTGATACAGCGTGGTACATTTGATTTTGTCGGGGTGGTTGGCTGATAAGTAGTTCGCGATTTGGTAACGAGACATTTAGGATTGTCAAAGCATTTTGAATGCATTTGTTTCGTTTTTTCGTATTATTGTTTCAATGGGGTGTACGTGTTCGTATGGGATGTTTGTAAATACGTAAATTTGTATAGAGAAAAAGTTTAGAGAACGTTATTTTTTAATTGGCCATTAAAAGTCTTATGCACTAAGCTTAGTCTATGTTAAATTGGTCTCGTTAAGGTGAAGAGTGCCTGGATTATCTTGTGAATTGAAATTGCAGCATTGCATAATCCGGAATTGTGCAAATATTAGGGATTCTTTTTGTAGCAGTTTTATTCCGGCTCCTCTCCTTGAATGCTTGAATAATTTTTCGCGTTTTCCACAAGCTTTTAGTCATATTAATGTGCGGGCCGCTCCCCCTCCTCCTCCGTCTTTTCCCTTTTTGCCGCACTATTTCATTTTGTATCTTTTTACTGCGACGCCCCTTAGAGTAGATAGTTGCAGCAGCAGCAGCAGCAGCAGCAGATACTCTCGGCTGCTGCTGCGGTTTGCATTCGACTTAATGGGCTTGGTGTTACCCGCTCTACCCCGATAATGTTTTGTGTAACAGTTGGGGGTATGCTGGATTGGGTGTAGCAGTGGGAGTGGGTGTGGATGTGGGTGTGGGTGAGGGTGAGGAGGTGGTGCCAGAGGTGGGTCTAAATAGAGGCTGCCCCATCCGGCTGTACTCACCTATCTGCTTGTTGTGCTGAACCAGAACCAGCAGGCTTTAGGCTTTTAAATGCTTTCAGCCACTTTGTTTTCATCGATGGCGCTGTGGCAGCGGAAAACTTGCGTTCGTTGCGCGGCGACGTCGGCTCAACTTTGCTCACGAATAGATCCTTCTGCAAGTAGACAAGGGGAACGGGGAGAAGAGTTGTGAGAAAGCGCATTAGTCCAAATGCAATTTCCATTTAAACGTCTCACGTTGCAGTTTAATTACAAGCCATTAACACTAGCAACTCCGCTGCCTTCCGTTCCGTTCCGTTTCGTTTCGAAACTTTATCTACGGCCATTTGCCACCCATTTTGATTTCAGTTGTGCATTCTGTTTTAGCCGAATAGGCGCACATGTACACACAGAGAAATTCAAATAAAGAGCTAAAACTAAGAAAACAGTTTTAAAATAAAGAGCCAACCTGGAGACAATAACAGGACCAAAAGCATTGTTTTTAAATGGTATAAAGTGGACAATTTCATTTGACAACTTGGCAGATTCTTTTTAAAGGCATCATTTGGAGTGGCCGCTCAGCCAAAGGAATGCTTAAATATTTAACTGATACTTTGATAACGCATTTGTGTCGACTGTCAGGCGTTGAATAAAGCCATTTTAATTAATAATCAACACTTTGCCGTATGCCACAAAATGTAATTATGCCTTGCTCATACACACACAGACGTCCTATAATAATAATTAAAACCACGTGTGACATTAGGTCACAGTTTAGTAAGCCTAGTTATGCCGACCGTGCATGTTGTTATCGTGTGTTGTTTGTGGCGAATCGTTGCCGGCTGTCATGTGCGTTGGATAATTAGATGAGCTTTGTAATGCATTTAATTTCCTCGTTTTTATACCATGCACCTCACGGTACAAATTGTATATTAAGCTTGTGCGAATACATGTAACATCTCCGACACTATAACATCTCCGACCCAACAGCCCAATCGTCTTTGGAATTTCATATTTGACTATATCTCTGAAATGGTAAGAGCTAGAGACGTAGACCCGTTTAACACACAAGATTACCAGTTCCATTTTAAATTTAATAATTTAAACAAATAATAAAAATAGATACGCGGCATTTTGTTGTTGATTAATCTTGGATGCAGAGTTGCCACTGGTTTTATCTGTTCTGCAGCAAGTGAGAATCACGATAAGAATCACGATCACGAGGCATGAGGCAATCAACGACATGGTTTTAAAATAGTTTGCACAATTTTTGTGTTTTTAAATGGTATTTTGAATCGAGAAACAAAATTAAATATAGAAGAAAATAAGCTCATTGATAATTTGGTTTATAATTAGCACCATATCCGCTAACAGTACAGTCCTGCCTTCGCCCATTTTCAGATTGCAATCATTTTAAGACCTTCAGCCTTCCAAAACCACTGCGTGAGCCACCTAAATCCATCACCCGAAAGCAATTTTCGTACTTCGCCCCGAATTGGGCCAGACAGGAGTCAAGCGTGATTTTATGATGTCAGAGGCGAAACGAATTGAATCGAATCGAGCCGAGGAAAGTCAAAACAAGTAGGAAATCATTGCACTCAATGCAATTGCGGTATTTATAATGCAGCAGAACGCGCTGGGCTCGGATTTCCGCTGGCTTCCATTTTTTTGTGTGGGGCTTTTCGATTTCGCTTATATTTTTTTGTTCGCTCTGGCTCCCCCATTTTCGACATGTTATTTTTAGCACTTTGACAGCCTGACAAAAGTTGGGGCGAGGCCGCACGCCCATACACTCTGAGGTGGAACAGTGGGCGGTGTGGGCGGTGTGGGCTGTGTGGGCGTGGGCGTGACTCGCTCTGACAGGCAGGATATTAAGGCTGCCATGCATTCGGCGCCATATGGTTGGCGCAGCACGATATCGAAATCAATGTATCAGCAAACGCAGCAGCGCGACTGACAACAAAGGCCGAAACTCAGTGGAATGCCATTTTTAGTGATTGCCAAAGAATGTGCTGATATAAAAATTAATTCACTTGCTGGCCGCTGCAGATTGCATACTGCATATTGCATATTGCAATTAAAAATTAATTTCTCCCGCCATGGGCAGGCTAAAAAGAGCAGTCATATTAAATGAGTCATTTTCACGCGTGAAAATTCCTTTCCCAGGACCGACCGGAAATTAAAATATTGCCAGCACAAAATATGTTTAATCGTTCTGCTGACGCACATTCCCCGCGAAGATAAGAGAACCGAATGTCTTGGCCTTCTTTTCCCTCTACCAGCAGGTTAGAGTGCCGCCGTCAGCCATCCGGCAATTCAGAAATCATGGCCAAGAGGCGACGTCGTCGGCTGGCCATAATGGACATGTGCCTGTCATGTTGCCTTTGTCATTGTCGTCGCCATTTGAAGGCGGGTCCCGGGCCATAAATTTATGCATGCAGTGCATAAAATTCAAATTAAAGGAGCTGCAGCAGGAGCCGCACATCCTGCCAGCGACAAGTACACGTTTTGACACTTTACAACAGGCCAAGTCCCATCCAAAAGGCGACGTCAAAGCCCGCAGCCCCAGCTGCTAAATGGACAGGGGCATCCTGGATGGGGAGGGGCGTGGTCGCTTGGGGATTTGGGCGGACAGCTGCTGTGTAATGTGGGCCCCGCCGCACCCCTTGGCTGTCTCCGCTCCCAAGGCACTGCAATCAGGAGCAGCTGCTGCAACTATACTGGAATCAAATGTTGCCGGCTCCAAAAAGGCTTAAAGTGCCGTCCCCAGCAGCGCGCCCGCTTCCGCTCGCCGTCCTCTGACATAAATTGCGACCTAATTGATTTCACTTGGCTTTTTAAGCTACTTTTCTAACCAAATGGGAGAGGGCGGGGCACGGAGATGACGATGGAGACGGGAAGGGGGGTGAGGAGGAGTTGTTACCAGCAGTTTAGAAGCCAGTGGTGTTCCTTTTCACTTTTATTCCCTTTTTTATTTTTTCGGCCACTTTAATTATCTGCTATCTCTCGTCTCGGAGGAGACCCAAACAGAATTTATGGCTGTCACAATTTTTAATTATGTTGCCCATTGCTAGATTGAAACCACAAAGGTATCGTAAATTGCCAACTCAAGCGAGCCCCGTCCAGTGGCCCGACCGATGGAAATTTCCTCATTAAGGCCACAACAAAGCACGCCAGTCCAACAAAGGGGAGCAGAGGCTTTGTGATTCCATGCTTGATCTGCTTAACCACAGACCGATACCAGATCCAGATGCTATAGCTGCTGCTGCTGCTGCTGCTGGTGCTATTGCCACGCCCCCGCCGGCCCACCCACCCTCCTTGTAATAAGCATTTCAATTGGCCCACGATGAGCCATTCGAGCCCGGCAATATGAAAGCATATTTTATTGCCACTTTGATGAGCATGAAGCGCGCGAGCAGGGAACCAGGAGGAGGAATAGAAAAGCTGAAGAGAACATTCAGTTTTAACCTATATTTTTCTAGCCCGGTGCAGTCCTTTGTAATCTAGACTAAGTGTAAATATGTGCGATTCGGATGGAGGGGGATGCGCTGGTTTATCCAGCGATGCACAAACAAAAAACTACCCGTATTGATTGTGGACAGTTCAACTTTTAAAAGCAACTGCTAATTGGAATAGTGAATTAGACTAATTGAAATTTTTAAACAACTGTTCCGAACAGCATTGCCAATGATTTATTTATATTTTTAACTGATTAATTTCGGTATATTTTGTTTATGAACACGGTCCTGAACAAATACATATATCTTTGTCTAAGCATTGACAATGCATTCTTGATTTTTATAATAAAATGCTAATCAGTTTAGTGTGCCCGACAAAGCGATGAGACTAATTTTTGCCCAACTTGTAAGTTATACAATCTGGCAACGCCCAAGCTTTTAAATAGCAATCCCGATATTCTATTGCATATTTGCTTTATTATTTTAAATAGTATTTTCTTCAATGGTTAGACTGCTAATTGCTAAACTACTTTAATCAATATCCCGCATTCAGTTTACTCTTGTATTTATGAATATCGGTATGTCCAAACTGCAAAGCGCCCATATTTTGATATTTTTTATCCAATAAATAATATGTACCTGCGGAACTTCAGAGGTCTCACTTTGTTTCAGATTTCAAGGGCTTTTTGAGGAGACGGCGACAAGATTTTCTCCCCGTGTGCCACTTACTTCATGGCTTTTTAGCAGCTACAACTAATTGCCGCTGCCGTAGTTATCCTGGCTGAGGAGTCCAAGAGCTCCGCAAACAAGCCTAAGACAATTTAGCAAACAGGGAGCTGGGGCTGCGTTCGCAAAATGGGAGGAGCAGGGCAAACAAGGAGAGCAAAAGGGACGGGGCGGTGGCAGTAGATAGAGACGGAATGGGAGCGAGGGGGATGGGCAAACAAACATTTCCGTAAATTACACGCATTTGTCAAAACGAAACAATGTGCAAAGTGTTTATTTGTTTTTGTGAGTGCTTTTGAGCGCGAAAATGACTCAACACAAAAACAGGACGCACAGGACGAGAATGGGATTTTAGCGAGAGAAAGCGAGAAGATAGGGCCGCGAAAAGGGGGCTGGGAAAAACCGTTGCAACTTCTAATGGCTTTGCTGCCCCGCCGCCGCTGTGTCGTTGCATCCCCGATCAGTGCAGCGCGGCATGTGGAGCAGCGTTTATGAAACCGCATCGCTACGACGAAGGCATCATCGATGCAGCAAGGCAAGCATGGGCTCTCATGACGTATGCGTAATGCGAGTGAACACTTTTCCATTTTCATTAACTGTGCCAGCAAATTGCTTGTCTCAACTGCAACTGCATCTGACACACTCGCATGGACATGGCCAACAAGTGGGAAGACGCCATCATACGCATTGAACTCATGCGAGTACCCTGTTCGCATATTCTGCTGAATATATACGAGAGAATCATAAGCCCCATGGAATTGTCAATGATGATCGTATCACTTTACACATAGGATAGTGAATCCACTTTTATTATTATCTAAATCACAAAAGCCAACCATTAAAATCCTTTGTGACTCTCTAAAAAACACACGGCTTGTTGTGAATGTTGAAAATTATTTTCCCGATAAAAGCCCCTGAAAAGTATACCCGAGCTCTTCAAAAGAACCGGGGTAGCAAAGGAGACAGAAATCTGAGCCGGCACAGTTTGCATTTGACAATCAACAACTGCTGCCACAGCACCAAGCACCAAGCACCAAAACCAGAACCAGAACCAGAACGCCACCGGCAACAATAACGAATGTCACTTTGGGATTGAGAGAGCAAAGATTGAATGCCGGGTGCCGCCGGATGACAGGAGCAAGTCAAACCTGTCCAGGTGGGTCATCCTGTGGGCTGTGGGGTTAACCACAATTCGTGCCCGCTCTGCCATATTTTCCGAGCACTCAATAAATATGTAAGGTCGAATGCCATCGCTCTCAGCATCCTCTTCATGGTATATAAAATTTATTGCCGACAATTAAAATTGCAGAATGCTGTTGGCTTTGGCCATCGGGGCTTGAATATGAAGCTATATGCATGCCGCATACGCATAAGTTATACCTACGTATATACCTGGGTCAGTTGATAAGCATAATCGGCTCACGCTCAAGCGCCTCTTCGAATTTCCGAGTTCCAGCCACCGCAGAGGCCCTAACCATTCACCAGGCCTCTGCCTGTGGTCCTTATTTATTTTCTTTTCGGAGGGTAAGCGTGTTTTTCCCCACCCCTGATGATCTTTTATGACCACCAGCCCTAAGCTGCTCTCCCCTCCCAAAAAAATACAAGTTTGAGGGCCAGGGCTTTCATTAAGCTCGGCAAAAGAGAAGCCAACGGGGAAAATCCTCAAGGGTGCCACAGTGAAAGGTGTGTGTTGTGTGTGCGGGTAGGTTAAGCTGCGTGAAATGCCGTCTGATTCTTCCTGTAATGACACTTGCATCTTCACATCTTTTCCAGCTCTGAATGTAATTTGCATTTGCCGGCCCCGCTCTTTACTTTTTATTTTTATTGCTGAAAACAAAACGGAAAGCGAGGGTGTGTGCTCTGTGGATTTTCTTTGGTCTCTGCTGCGGCTACTGCTCCTGCTCCTGCTCCTGCTCCTGCTCCTGCTCCTGCTACGTGACTGCCATCAATTTTCAGTGGCGTTGCCGCATCATTTTGCATACAAACAGGTGAATGGTAGTTTGGGGCTCCGCTGGTGGCCGGGTCCTTGTCCCCGTAACTCGATTTTGAATTGGTTTAAAAGGCGTTATGTGCAAGGACTGCTGATCACACCTCGAAACGTTCTGGTTGCCACTGTCTGACTGGATATTGCAAATGGGAATGCTGCTGAGTTTCGCTTTTTATGTACTTTTATTATTATTGCAAGTGTTAAGGCGGAAAATGTTGTGTGTAGCTGTTGCTGTGGCGCTGGCTGAGCTGGAGCTGTAGCTGTAGCTGTAGCTGTAGCTGAAAGTGGGTGTGCGGACACTTTCAATAGAATTTCTTGTTAGAGCGACTTCCGCAGATGTTGCAGCACAAATTGATTTTCAATAGCTGAGTGGTTTCTGATTCAATAAAATGACATACTCGGTTTACTCCCGAAGCCAAGTGGAATTCCCAGCTACGTGCAGCCATCAACGTGGCTCTCCCCGTAGCTTTCCGTCTATTTGACAGTGTGCGGTGTCGGTTTGTGGTTGGGAAAAGTTTTCGGTTTCCTGAGCTTGCCGAGCACACAGCTTTATTCACTTCGATGTAATTAAGATTGCTTTAATTCAATTTGCATGCAGAATGGAATGTGGAAAATGAATCACCGATCTGACCCTGCCAATCTACCGAATCTGTTTTTATTGGTTTGATAAATGGCCAGGACGTGTCAGCCTAGAAGCTATTTATCAATGGCCTCAATGGTCGCCAGTTTATTTTGGGACCGTTCTGTGCAAGCCAGCTTATCAATCAATATGCAAAAGTGAAAAACAAGGCTGCGCCAAAGCCTAGGAAAGAAACTAGAATGATTGGTAGTGCTGCCGGAGGGAAGGAAGAGTGCGAACGCGGCCTAGTCAAGCGAACCAGTCAAGCTGGGCTTACAAAAGTTTACAGTACCTGCTCAACTAGGCACATGAATTTCTAATTAAAACGCTGCCAAGCCCGACCACCCACTCTGCGCCGGGGCTCACAGACATTCCCACACTCGTAAATACTCATTTGAGACTCCCACACAGAAAGTCGCATACATATAACTCACAGAATTATAAAAGCACTGAGAGAAAGCCACATTGATTTCGCGTTCTTCCCCTGTCAAGATTTCAAAGCTTATACTCCTGAATTTGTTATGTCTGCCTTGCAGAAATCTGCCACATATTTTTGGCTGAAGTCGTAGTAACAAAAACAATTATTTCCCTGTGCATGCAAATGACTACATTATGTACATATCACGTATCAGTGTGTTGGCTCACATTGGCTGCTATCTACTTAATTACTTGGTGGGCCGCGCGGGCGAATTATATGCATAATTTAAAGTGCATGCGTCCCGAAAGGACAGGCCGAGTCCATTCCCCGCTCCCGTTTCGCGGTTGTGCCCCACACAAACACGCCTGCCCAGCAGGCTCCTCTTTCCCAGCTGATTAATGCTGTCGCAGCAGGAGCATCAGTGGCAGCAGTAGCAGCTTGAAGCACTCCGCCTGCTTGTCTTCTGGGCAGCACAATTCACACGCAAACTTTTATTGCACTGACAAAGTGCTGCCCGATGCGGCTTACTTTCTCCCCTGCGCTCCACGGAACTGCCTTTCTCCGTTTCCCCGTTCTTTCTCCGTCGGTGTTCAGCGGGAAATGGAGCGGAAAATATTTGCGACAAGCGGGACACGTGAGTGCACACGCCCCCTCCCTTTTTCGGGGAATCGCTTTTCCTCCTGGCCTCCTTCCCGGCTGGCCAGCCGCCAGCATATGTCAGTGTGCCCATACGAATTCGCAAGGTTTTTATTTCATATTTTCCCTCCTTTTTTTTCACCAGAAAGGAAATCAAAATATTTCCGCAACTCAAATTGAAAATTGACAATTTTTTTATCTGGTTGCGGTTTTTCATCACAGCCCATATTTTGCTGCTCCCGCATTCTGTGTACAGTCGTGCCTTTGTAGCTCAAACCAGAACTTGACAGAGGAAAAGTTTAGCGACTTTGGACTAGAGGCAGGTAAAAAAAAATAAATCTAAAAGGCATTTGATTACATTATAAGATCCACAGGATACGAAACTTTGTTTCCTTATAATTTCATGAAATAGAAGCCCTTTTTCGGACATGGGGATTTGATTCTTAGTTAGCTGAATGTCTTGAGCGTGTTTCATTGAAATTCCTTGAATCCAACTTGGAAAAACCCTAATTTATTTCTATTTAGAGAAGTTCGACTGTAGTGGCCTCCAGGTGAGTTGTGCACTGCTGGTTGTGTGTGCTGTATATACAGAAAATTCGTTTAGCCCGGGCTGGTTGCTAATAAAAAATCAATTAACTTGGCCTTGGCTCGTGTTTCGTGTTCAGGTTTCCTGCCTGCCTGCACACGAGTCGCGTTACTCAATGACAGGCTTAAGCTAACTTCATGGATGAAAATCGATGGGCCTAGCTCACGTACTGAACAGCCAGCTAAATGAGGACTTGGGATCGGATTGGGTTGGGTGGTGTTGGCTTTCCTTGGGGGGTTGGCAGGGGCTTTCCAGCAGCTAAGGCCAGGCGCGATAATTGATGTCAAATGCTCGTCACATTTGTCTCTATGCTAGAGCGCGTGTGTGCGAATGCAGTCGTTAATCATATGGGCCCAGGTGGGCGTACGAGGCTCATGTGAGTCCCAATCGACAGGGAAACTTAATAAGCACAGCCCATAGTGGAAGCAGGGGGTAAGGGTAGGTAGAATGATACCGTGGAATGGGTTCATTATTCTGTCTTAGTTTTTTCGTCTTTGAATTATTTGATGAGCTAATTTAATTACTCGAAATGTCACTTATGTGAATTAATTTGTTTATTTGCTTTGAATTGTGTCAAGAATAAATCTAACAGAGCAAGGATATGAAAGCATGGGACTTTGGCAGGCTTTAAGTTGAGCAATGAAAGCAACGCTTGCAAATGAATTATGATTTTCAAACTTTAGGAACACCAAACAAAGTTTAATACTAGTCGCTCAATTAGTCACACAACGACTGAGCTGCCGCCTTTCCTAGTAAACTATAATTAAATAAGCATTCGACATGGATAATACAAAGCCCATTAAAGAAACATGGTTAAATAGCTGATGAAGTGGGCGATTTTAGCTATGAAATAAAGAAGCTGCAGGTTGACACACTTTTCGAGACTTCCCAGCGAAGCCCACTGTACTCTATGTATCCTGGCACGTGCATAATTAGTGTGTTGGCAAGAAACAAAAATTGATGGCAGTCAGCTCGGCTCGGCTCGCTTCTCACGCTGATTGAGTGGCACAGATTAACAAATTCAGGGGCCCGAGGCTGCGGCGGCAAACAGCAAACAAACAGTGTTCCGCCAACGAACCAGTGCGGCAATTGCGATGGCGATGGCGATGGTGATGGCATCGTGGCAATCACAGTTGTTGCCGCCGTATGTTTGTGCGTCAAAACACAAAATACACTCGAGGCGAACAATTTAATTCGTTTGGCAAACAGGACACGGTTGCAGACGGCGAAGGAGTGCTGCCTGCGAGGGCACCGCAGCTCGCCGCCCTCACTGGCTGTTTGTGTAAATAGAGGCAAGTGTTGGACAGAACTGGGTACTATAGTAAGTAGCTGAGACCACTTCCTGTCATGGGCGTAAGCTAAAGCCTTAGCAACACCACCGCTATTCACAGGCACGGACACACACCAACAGCCACTTATTTAAGAGGTGTCGTACCTTGAATTTTAAGGCATCCTCCAGACTCTCAACGTCTGTGACGTGGTGTGTGTGCTTAAATGATTGCACAGCACATAAATTTGTGGCTTTTCATATTGTTCATCGATTAATTTGATTAGAATAATGGTCATTTGAAATCCTCTGCCGTTCTTATGCGAAATTCATGAGAAATTGGGAGCTAATATTAACCCACACTTCCCAATTTGTGACACCAAGTCTTTAATTTTTCCCAGTGCATGCTTGGGGTGTCAGTTTGTCCGACATGAAACTTTTAATGCCCCTGCCTTCACACTTGGCCCCTACTTTGCGTTACCTGCCCGCCGGGGTCGCAGCCATAAAAGTATTCATTTGTCATTGTCAAACGCTGTGCAAGCTGCAGCCAGGATTTCTTTCGGTTACCGCTGCCAAATCGCTTTAACCGAAAGCGTTTAAAGCGTTCAGCATTCAGCCAAGCGGAAGTTGATGATGGTGGCTGCCGGTGAGAACGTCGAGCTCATTAATATGCAACACTATCAGCGGACTCTTACTCTGATTCGCTCCGGCTGCCTCTTGTGGCACTTGCAACATGGTTTTCAATTATTTAAATTTTCATTAAAATTCCAGCAAAAAATGAAGGTGAGGAGGAGGCAGGCACCCGACCGGGAGCGCGGGCAGAACTCAAGCAAAAACCAAAAGAAGCTACTGCTGCCAAACCAACCCGAATATAGTTCGTTGCCTTCGCAGCGTGCCTTTTGCCAATTTCGTGGCCTACTCGGAAATTTTGAAAAGTGTTAAAATCAGCACAAAGAGCAGCAGCACCGGCTACAACAGCAGCAGAAAAAACGATACAGCAGCCGGACTGGGGCTGGAGAAATGTTGCCGAGGAAAAACTGCTGAAAATGCAAAGCTTGGCGGAATTTATTAAAAGGCCAAGCCAAAGAAAGTGCAAAATTGCTTTTGATAAAAAAAGAAGAGAAAGCGAAGAAGAAGCCGGCGTAACCGACGACAGCTGCCAGCGGTGAAGCTGTGAAGGAAATGCAGACACGACGGCGAAGAGGTGCTGCTGAGTTGCCAATATTGCAAATTGCATAAATGAAGTATTTCCATGCTCGGGGCTCTTTTACTCCAGCCCCAGCTAGACGGCAGTACTTGAATTTCTGGACCAGCAACTACCTGGTCTCTTTGGTCACCCAAAACGAGCAGACTCTTTCCCTATTCCCTATTCCCTGTTCTCAGTTGCCAGACAACACACGCTGCGTATACGTAATATACGGAGTATACGTAACTTTTGTGTGAGGTTCGGGGAGTGCTGGCCTGGAAGGCATAATCCCAGTGCCAAGTGCCAATAAGTCAGTTATAAATTTGATGTAAAATTAAGCAAGCGGCCCCGACAGCACCG
Source organism: Drosophila ironensis (assembly GCA_021223825.1). Taxonomy (NCBI): domain Eukaryota; kingdom Metazoa; phylum Arthropoda; class Insecta; order Diptera; family Drosophilidae; genus Drosophila; species Drosophila ironensis. The sequence goes on along the minus strand of JAJJHQ010008764.1, from coordinate 603,685 downwards.
GCACACTAGCAAACTAGCCCACCACCAGCTCCGGACCCGACAAATTGCTCGAAAGGACTCGCTAGCATGCTTCGTACATTGTGCTTGGCTTTTGCCCTCAATGAAAGGAGACTGAAGTTGAAAGGATGGAAACGGGGATACACTCGCAGAAAGAAAATTTCTAAGAATCATAAATTGCGAAGACAAGGCGGAAAATATTCAAAGTTTCCAAGTTTCTTATAGAAATTTCCACGGTTTGCAGACGTTTAGTTTATGAAAAGTCTTTGCCTTTGAAACTCTTGAAAAATTAATAGGGAATTGCTGCCACTTGTCTACAGTTTAATTTGATTAAGTATACGAAACTCGTGGGCAGTTTCCAGAAAAATCCTTCTATTTCTTATTGAAACTTTTATCTGAGTGTGTGTGGGATGCAGCTGCAGCTTGTTAGCGTAACGATGCCAAAGGAAAGCACCCACAGGATACACACACACACACACACACGCACACCCAATCAGAAGCAGGACGACGCCGAGAAGATGTGGCTGCCACACCCGCATGTATGAGCACGGTATCTCCGCCTGTGGGCCCAGCAAATAAGTCCTTGTCGGTCTCATATTTTCGGGCATCGTTACGAGTCTGCCACAAGCAGCACACAAATATTTGCGGGCCGTCCGTCCAACGTGCAGTGGCAAACTGCAGGCGAACGGGTAAGCGAGTGTGTGGGAGTTTAATAATAGTACAATTTATTGATTAAAGTTGGGCCCGTTAAGGTGGAAGAAGCAGGGATCAGCAGGGCAGCGGGGCAGCGGGGCAGCGGGACAGCAGGGCATAATATTATTATATGTTAACGTGCGTCCGTTCGCCCGTTCGTCCTTCTTGCTGACAAATTGTTTTTGGTCGACGTCTGACATATTTATGATGTTGTCCAGGGTCAAATAGTTCTATTTACACTTTCTGCTTGTCATTTCTTTTTATCGATTCGATGTTTGGCCTGAAAAAGAGGCCTGCCAGTGGCAAGTTTGTTTCTCTCTCACTTTTTTGTGGCTGGAATTGGAAAATACGTTTTACAAATTTATGGACAAGGAGTTGGTAACTTCTCGGACTTGTCTGATTTACGGATGGCAGACAGCACCGAAACTTTATCGTCCATGTTGCTAATCGATTGCCTGGCGAAGAAGCTACTGCGCAATATTCGTGGCAGTACTGGGTGATTTTTTGGTTGATTGATTAAATTTTACCGCGCCTGGCGGGCAGTCGGCGAAGTTCAAGTTTTAGTATCTGACCGCTCTACTTTCAGTGCAATGCACTTCTTTGAAATGGATGCGGCAATTAAAAGGCACCGTCGGACATCCCCTGTCCCCCACCAATTGGTAATCAAATAGTTTGCCATGGATGCTCCCCTATCCAGTGCCCTGCTCTTCCCACAGCAAGCTTTGTCTTCGCTTTTATGTAATTGCACATTTCTGCTCCGACGAATGGGCAGCGAAACTATATCATTGACTGCCGGGAACCGCCAGAAGGAGTAGCGGCGGCAGCGACAGTGCCATTAAAACGTAAGCTGATATAACGCGCAACATTCTAGCAAATGGAATGTGTTCATCTTGCTCACTGCCACGCTCTCTGCCAGTATCCTGCCACACTATCCTTATCCTATCCCCGCTGGCGGCGCTCCATGCGCCCTATGCCATCATCTGTTCATGGCCCTGGGGTTGTGGGCGAGGGGCAGCTGCTGTGGAAGGGAGTGCGAAAGTGGGAACGAGAGTGTCAAATTTCCGCTTTCAGAGGCTGCTTTGCAGCTGCATCGACTGTTTGGCGAGGAGGCGGCGAAAGGGAAGACCGGGACTGGAGGGCAGCAAACACTCTCAACTAAGCAAACAGTTGTCAATTTCTGGCAGGGCAAATATTTTTTCGCCTTTCGCCTTTTCGCACTTGGAGAGGCTCACTTGGCCCGCACTTCTGTTGACTTCTATTCCCTTCTTTTGTCAAATGCTAATGGTTGCAGTTGCACTTCTTCCGCTGCCAGCGAATTGTCCAAAACCACAAGAATCTTGGGATCTTTCATGACGACTTTATAAAAAAATTTGCACCTCGCTTTCAAATGCACCTCGCCATTACATTTTCTTTCTTTATATATCTCCAGCACAGATTCTTTTAAGTTCTCCTCCCAGCAGGAACTCATATTTTCTGCAAGTGCAGTGGCCGCTGCCGAGCATCAGCGATATTGGATTTGGCCACAGATATTGGCAGCGAGCGCAGCGAAGCCAAAAGGCGACAATTCCTGGCCTTCTTCTGGTTCAGCGTTCGGGTTTCCCTGCTTGGAAACGCCGCCTCGCGAAGCTGAAAACGAAAAGTGGTCCAAAATCGTTGCCATAATCAAATCGAGGCATTTATGCGCTCGAGCGTTGTGAGATAATTTGCGGGAAAGACCCGGGGAAGGGATGGCAAAACCTCTTTTGGGGGCGCATTCGTCTCAGCAGGTTTCGCATTGACAACACATGTTCAAATTTTCAAGAACAATGACACTCAGAGCCACTCAACTGGATGTTTGTAAACGTTGCTCAGTCACAAGGACCTCTCTTCTTCTGGCAATAAGCAAAGAACCAGAAGACCCGCTGCAGTCAAAACAAAAACAAAAACAAAAACAACAACAGCAGCGGTAGCGGCAGAAGCAGGAGCCGCATGAAAAGGCGGCAGCTAGGAGAGATAAACGCATATAAAACACAAGCTCAGCCAAGAGAGCGAGCGGGCGAAACAAAAGCTGTAAAATTCAGTGCAACGCACTCGACACATCCCCTGTCACATGTGTGTGTGTATCTGTGTGTGTGTGTGTGGTGGTATATGAGTGTGTGAGTCATTTTGTGCAACATAGCCCACTCGGAAGCGACGAGGCTGAGGTTGCTCAGAACTAAAGGGACGAGGCAAATGCAGGATGGCAGCCTGTCAAGCTGGTTTCACCATTTTTTTTCGTGCTCAGGATTTTTTGTTTTTTTCGAGATTGTGCGATATCCGGCATGTGAAGGATGTTTGCACTGATGCTTCAGCCACTGCCAGCGCTCCTTGGGCGGCTGCCACAGCCGTTGCTCCTGCTCCTGCTCCTGCTCCTCCTCCTGCGACGTTAGCATGTTAAGTTGCGATTATAGGCTGTTAGTGTAGCTGGCGATGACGAGGCTCCGGTGCGCCCAGCACAGCTCAGCCCAACCGATGATTGAGCAAGGCAGGCGGTGTGTACCTTTTATTTATGCACTCAAAAAATAGGAGGCCAAAACTCAAACCGTTCCCAAGCTCTACAGTAACATATAACTTTCAAATAAGCTAAGCACAAACCTAACAACTGTTTTCATAGCACAAATGGGATTGTTAAGGAAAGAAAGTATTTTAATACGATAATATTATTTTATTATTAAATTAATATGATATTTAGGTGGGATTTGCGAGCGACACATATGGAAATGCCTGTGCGGGGTTTTCGTTGGGGTCAGTGCAGTTGGGGAACAGATTTGCATTCTCAATTGGACCACTGAAGGGTTGACAGAATGTTTGTTTTAGGCAGAACAACTGAAGCCGTCGATGCTGTTCCAGCGTTTAGTGGCCCCGTTGCCGATGCTGTTGCTGGAATATGGAATGTGGATCAAGTGTGACTGAAAAAAGGCCTGATCAGAGCCAGGGCCTGGACCAATGTTGGATGCAACTCATTGAGCCCTGTGAC